>CAJHNH020000069.1:416603-436603 GCA_905116865.2 Candidula unifasciata | reverse complement strand
ATAGCCTGTTTTTGAATTTTGCGCACGAAAGTTTGATTGTAATGTAATATTAAGTTAACAAGTTTATTCAATGTAAATAAGTTTACACGTTAGAATAAATAATAGCCTAAGGTAAAACACCCACAATAATATTAACAAAATTATAAAATTTATGGGATGGGAGAAATTTTTCTGGCACCTGTAGACTGTAAGGCACGTAGCTGTGGCTTAGTTAGCTGTTACCTGAATCATGAACTGACTATACAATATGTGTATGTCAGTTGAATTGATTCATATTTGTGTTTCATTTTTCTCAAGCTTATTGTCAATGTCATGTGGCGTTAGTAGTCATGTCTATCAACAGCCTCTTGTCTTTCAATCATTTCTGATACAAATGATCTTCAATTCCTTTATGTTAAAGTGTCAAATATCTTCTTCCACTGTCTCTTTCTGTTGCTGTTTATTTTATTTTTGCTTTCTCACCTTCACGATGCACACCATTTTTATCTTTCTTATGAAGACAAACACACACACGCACGCACGCGCGCACGCCTGCAAGCACGCACGCATGCAAGCACGCACGCGCACGCGTACACACACACACACAAAGGCAAATTGTCACCTTCTTGTGGTTTGAGGTTTAAACAACGAATCAACAGCATGGCACACGGGTGGTAACCTATTAGTCTTCCGTTCTTCTTTTAACTCAAGTCTAAGTCCGAAAAAGCACATCACAGAGGACAGGCTCTGTAGCACCTGCGAGAATCCTGAAATACTTTGAGTAGATTTTTAACTTTAAATATTGACCGGGCAGCACCGTTAGGCTACTCTTTTCGATTTCACTACCCAGAGACCAGGGGGAATTACTATAAGTCCAAGTCCACGTGAAAAAATCCCAGCCCTTACCGGGAATTGAACCAGGAACCTTTATCACTCAAGGCGGAACCATGCTTCGAGATCGGACGCCTGTGTTCATTGTTGCGCATGTAAAGAATCCCTTAGCAGTTAGAAACAGAGAAGAGAAGCCTTACAGCACTGCTATGACAAAATGTTGAGTTAAAATTCTACCCAAAATATATCAGGATCCTCGCCGGTGCCCCAGAGCATGTGCAATGTGCTGAGCTTCTTCGGTCTCAGACTTGAGTTAGAAGAAGAACGGAGCACTTATGGGTTACTACCCGTCTGCTATAATGTTGATCCGTTGTTCAAACCTCAAACCTTCCCGTGGATGTTAATTTTGTTGTAATGTACATGATGAAACACAGGGCAATATATTAGACAATAAATTGTTTATGTCCTCATAATTTACACAGCTAAACGTCATTCCTTCGGTTAATGATCGAAGCGACGTTCTGCAAAGAAAGAAGCTAATAAAAACCACACACACGAAAAATTCTGTAATTTTGAAATATAAATCCGAACGTCATTTAAAATCATATTTATATTTGAAGAGCATACAGACTGGATGAAGCCCTTTTGAGGCAGAGCGTCAGCAACCCATTTGTTAAGTGGTACCAACAAGGCGTCTCTACCCCCGGTTATGGTGTACCCGCATCTCCTCACTCTTGCAGTGCCGGAATCTACGCAAACTCGGGAGCATTACAATGGCCGCAGACCTATTCGGATACCAGCTCTCAGTCCATGTACCCAACTCTCAGTTCGTCATTTTCTAGATAGGTAAGTTTGTACATTGAGTTGATATCGATGCATGGATAAGCCGTTTTAATGTCTGTCTATTATTCTGTTCATGCCCTAATTCAAATTCTAATTCCCTTTAAGAAAAAAATCGACAACTCAACCACGTTCAACCTGCTGCTAGCTAGCCGAAGCTGCCAACAATTTCCGGCTATATTTGTGGTCTTGTTTATTTGCGCCACTTTCGTAGCTAAAGCTCTGCTATTTGCGCCGTCTCTGGGCTTAATGCCTTTTTCCTTCGTGTCAGACCACCATCATTTATAGTTTAAAAATTTTGAGAATTAACTTTGCCGAAAAGTGCTGAAAACAGATTTTGGTTTTCGATATGAATGGATGGTGAAAATTTCTGCGTGTGACCATTGTGGTCTTATAGTTGTCTTCCTGCAATAAGAACGGGTTAATCATGCCATGGAGATGTGTGTGAAATGTTGGGTGGAGCCTCACAATGATTTTATCCGTCATTTGTTACAGTGTGGTCCGATTGTGTCCTTTTGGAAAAATGGGAAACAAACGGATTGAGTAAACGAGGACTTTCAAGAGACACTTTCTTCTTCTTCTTCGCGTTCACCGGCTAAGAATTCCGGCGGAAAGTTCTGGTTGTTAGTCCACTTCTGGACTGCAGTCCTGTTCCAGAACCTGAGTGTTGCGTGTGCATCCGTTTGACAGATCTGTATTCAGACTGTTGGTTCCTTGCCTCTCAGGCAGATGCACTCCGACTTCGAAGGAAGCTCCCAATTAGTCGACTCTTACGACATGCTTTTGGGTAGGCAGTAGGTCTATTTTTGTTTTTCCCATAGTAGGGCCCCGGAACCCACACGGGGGGGGGGGGGGGGAAAGGGGACTTTCAAAAAGGAACGTTGATGATAGAGACCAAGTGTGCTGGACTAGATTCACCCCGTGATATCCAACGGTTTGCACAGAATAGATTGTGTACGCAACACTCAGGTTCTGGAACAGGAGGAGAGTCTAGAAGTGGACGAACAACCAGAACTTTCTGCCAGAGTTTACAGCTGGTAAAGGCGAAGAAGGAGAATAACGGAACGAAGCCCTAAGTGATGGATGATGATGATGATGAAGATGATGATGATTCAGTCAGTGACATCACATGATTAATGTTTGTATGTAATTTGTCATTCAACACTCAAATTTTATCTGGGATAACGTAGACATACATGGGTACTACAATTGGATTTTAGAACCCATTTATCATTACCAAGCAGGTGTTGTTTAACTCTTTTAATTTTGAAAATGTGTTTCTCATGGGATCACTGACTCTTATGAGTTCGGACAGGCTGTCGAGCCAGATAAGTTGTAGTAAGTGTTAGGGCAAAGTGGACAAATGCAATAGCTGGATGAAACAAGGGGAGTTCAGTAAGTTTTTCATACATAGGCACAACATTCCACCCCCCCCCCTCCGCAAAAAAATACAAAAGTGCCGGTAAAGGATTAAGGCAGCCTCCTTTATCCATACATAATAAGTCTAGTTTAAATATTAGCTTATACATTTAGTATAGTTTCAGATATTGTAAAATATTATTTTGCCATATGGAGCTGATAATAATAATAATAATAATAATGATAACAATAATAATAATAACAATAATAATATTACTAATAATAATAGCTACGATTGCGCTTTTAAGCTAGGATGAAGCCCCTTGAGTCTAATTGGCATTGGAAAATTGTAAGCTGTAAGGAGGGCGCTTCCTGCTACCCCAATAATTGTTATGTATCAGTGCCGCTGATTTCATGTTAGTTTATACAAAAAAAGTGTGGAGAGTTGCAGGGTAAAGTGTTAGGTTAAAATCTACCTCTATGGGGATTCGAACATATGACCACCAGCCCGGCAAGTAAACGTGTTAGCCATGGCTCTACCGTGGCTCTCTGATTCTGCCTCTTGGTTTAAACAATGCAGCGATAAACTTAAAATAAACAATTAAAAAGAAAAAAAAAATAATTTCTGGGCCTTATCCACAATAAAGGTGGGCTACAGTGCACCAGTGTTGTCTTTGGGAATATCATCCCCCGGCAAGGCTCCAGCCTCTTCCAAAGCGCGAGTCTTGTATCTACTACAGGGAACCACAAGAAGGGATTTTCTTCTGTTCACCACGGCAAACGAACGCCAATATTCGTGGAATTGTTAACTGCATTTGCTAACCTCTAGGCCACAGTGACACACTAAATAAATGAAAGGGTAATTGATTATCCAATACAGGATGTCGCAAACCTGTCGCAGCATTTTTTAGGGTCCTTTTCTTTAATTTCACTCGATCTCCGGTAGTTCCTCAGAAAGTCTAATAGTATAGGGGTGTCAGGGTTTGAAAAAAAACACCTACTTACCATAAGTCCACCCCACCTCCCTAATATTGGACTTTCCCGGAGACTCCTTAAGAAATCCCCCAGTTTCCTAGGTAGGATGACATAGAGTAAAAAAAAACTTTTGTTAGCTGTGGAATGGGTGTGTTTTTAACTAGGCATTTTAAAATCAGAAGTTTGACTTTGCCACTAAAAGGTTGGCTTTCCATACCATTGTTTAATTCAGCGCAAAGCGGTCTGCTGCCAAATTGCATGCAGCTGGAATCTTACCTGGGATTTAAGAGATATAAACCACGTTCGGAACCACTAAGACATCACTACTAACCGTTGTATAAAATGTTTTCTTCTTCTTCTTCTTCTTCTTCTTCTTCTTCTTCTTCTTCTTCTTCTTCTTCTTCTTCTTCTTCTTCTTCTTCTTCTTCTTCTTCTTCTTCTTCTTCTTCTTCTTCTTCTTCTTCTTCTTCTTCTTCTTCTTTTTCTTCTCGTTCATCGGCTGTAAACTCCGGTAGAAAGTTCTGGTTGTTTTTCCATCTGTGGAATTTAATCTTGTTCCAGAACGTGAGAGTTGCATACGCATCAGTAATACAGATCGGACTTATTTGTCTGCAGACTGTTGGTTTCTTGTCTCTCAAGAAGATTCACCCCGACTTCGATCAAGGCCCCCAGTTAGTCGACTTGTACGAGATGCTTATTGGGGAGGCAGGGGTTTGTTCTTGCTTTCCCCATAATGGGACCCCGGAAACCTCACGGCAAAAATGTTATCTGTTACCTGAAGACTAAGGTCATTTCACCTGTAATGAACCATCCTTCACTTACTGAAGTACCTGCTTCAGCCTCGTTTACCTGCCTTTGCAGGCAGACAGGTCTAAAAGAAAGGGAGCCCCAACGGATACTTGAAAGCACAACAGCACACTTGAGAAGATGAGCAGTTTTCCCGCGTATTGACTGGCCGCAGACTAAACAAACAGCCACCCCAATGCTGGATGATAATGCCAGCGGCCGGTCTTTGGTTAGTGCTGGTGGATTGATCTTACTATCACGAAAATTCTGATTGGGAAAACAAACAGGAAAACTACATTGGCGGCATTTAGCAGACAGCGATACAAGTGGGAGGATAACATCAAGAGATGGTAGGATAGAAGATTGGGTGCGTGTTCTACTAGCATCCAGGAACCTAGAGGATTAGTCCCCTGAGCTTCATTCCCTCAAATAGTATTAAGAGAGTTTAATGCGTGAGTTACGTTCAATCCTACCAGGACCTCACAATGAGCGATGAACACCCGATGACACAAAGTGCCACCAGTTAGTGCGAATCACCGGGTTCAAGTCCCAGAAACCGCCATCAACCTTTAGGTTATAATAATATCTCTACCAGTCGCCCCCTCCCCCTTTAAAAAAAAATCTATATTACTGCCCAAATAGGTGTACGTCTTGGAGTGGGATACCGCTAAGAAAAACCACATTATTATTTGCCTGATTTATTCTAATTATCTTTGTCTTTCCCTTATGGATTTTCAGACTTAACTGTTGTGATCTCGCACCAAGCATATATTACTTCTAATAAAGTCTCTAATCTGTAGTCACGCTAGCTGCGCTGACACAAAGAAAACTTTGGGAGGGAGCTCTATGACCCGAGCCTTGTTTAATGCGAAATATAAAAAAAAATACTGATAATAGTGTCACAAACTGCAAACAAATATAACAGCATGTTTGAAGTAATACATAAAACATAAAATTATGGACGTCTCTCCCTCTCTCTCTCTCTCTCTCTCTCTCTCTCTCTTTCTCTCTCTCTATATATATATATATATATATATATATATATATATATATATATATATATATATATATGTACACACACACACGCGCGCACACTATAAATCACAAACCCTTTATGTATTTCGTGTGTTTATTATAAATGAAGTGTCAACTACTCCCAAACCGTGACCAATACAAGGGTGATATTTTTAATTTGCCAATATGACTGCAATATTTATTTTAACAGTCACATTGGCGGCCAAAGTTATTGTGCATTTCTCTACTCATTGCGACAATCAGCAAAAGAAAACTTTCGCTGGGGTTAAATCCCTTTGAATATTGTTTCCTTTTACTTTCCATTAATTGGAAATTAAAAAAAAAAAACACAAATATTTCGCTGTTATTTTCCTTGAAACCACATATCTATTCGTGTCTGAACAAATACATTTGCCTCTCTCCCAAACTGCTAATACTGGTGTTAGCATTACATGGGATGCCTCGGGTGCACTTCGGGACAATGACTAAACATACGACAGCGGTAGAGACAAAGATGAAGTAGAAGACAGATATTAAATATCCTGTTTCAGTAACACTCTTATTTCCACTAGGCCTACATACAGGTCATCGTTGAAGATCAAGAGGATGTAGAGGACGGGAGAATAAGACTTTCTTTTACTATCCCGGGCGAAGCCGAGCAAATAATCTAATATATTTATATATAGTAAAGGACCATTTTCCACGCCTTTAGGCGTATAAGTATATAGCTCTAGACCTAAGTTTTATAGACCAATCGTCACAAGATGGGCGAAGTGGTCAGCATCACGCTTACCGCCTTTACTGCCCAGGACTGCACCCCGTACCCACTCGAGACTGGGTCGACCTGGGAGCCAAGGTCATTTTTGAAAAAGTCAGGCTCCGCCAGAGAGCAAACCGATCCGCAGGCAAGCATCTAGCCGCTCCGCCACGGCGACTCCCTATATATATATATATATATATATATATATATATATATATATATATATATATATATATATATATATATACAGAAAATATTCAAATGAGAACGTCTATACATGGCTGCGGGCGGGAGTGGAATGCAGCTTAGAGTTGGGAGCCCTGGTGGGGGGGGGGGGGGGGAATGACCAATATACAGTTTGGTTTCTCGGTAGCGGAAATACTATGGCTATAATTATCTAAATGATGTTCTGGGGAGAACAGTAATGGGTGCAATGGTCCCTGGAAGAAGAGGAGGCATCGCTCAGTACAGGATAGAAAAGACACACCGAGCAGGCACATTCACGAGGTTGAAACATTGGCTGGAGACTGAGTGGATTTTTGGCTGGCGTGGTGAGAGCGACGTTATGAACAGGACCTGGTACATGATGAAACATTTCACTATACTCATTAGGCGTGACTTATCACTTACCGTGTGAGACCCAAAATCTCTACGCGAGTGGTTTTCAACAGTTTGAGGTTGCGCCTCTTTGATAATATGGCAAGATCACTATCCCCTTTCCCCTCCCCCCGACTTGAAAATAGTATTTCAAAAAAAAAAAAAAAAAAAAGGAAAGACATTAAAACAAACATTATTTCAAGCACTGTTAATAAGAAAACAGAGAGGAACATCCATACTAAAAAAAGTGTTAGATAACATAACGTCCACGTCTTTTTATTTTATAATTTTTTCACACACACGCAAGCAAATAGTTTACTTATAATTAAACTTTAAATAGTGAATATAACTTATTCATTCGTTCATTCATTGGCACTTTTCCGTCTGTCTAGACGATAGTTATTTTGCGCTATAAGGAGGCATGAGACGATGGCGAGTGTGACTAGCAAGACCCGCCAGTGTAACTTATTATTACAAGTACAAAAAGTACTTAATTTCACAATTGTTCCCCCTCCTCTCTCCCCGAAACATCATTGCGCCTACTAAGGGGAGCGCCCTACTCCCCCAGGTTGAAAACCAACTGCTCTAAACATTGCTAGTCACTCCTATACTTCAAGATTCTAACTGTTCCCACACTTTCAATGTAAGATTTCAATCTAACCCCTCTATGTGTGTTTTCTCACTCTTCCTGTCCATGTACCCGGCTCCTGAAGAATGCCAAAGGCCAGTACTATCAATGTAATTGGCTGTCACCAACCCTGGAGCTGTCATGCCAGGGTTAGATTGATGTTGGGCAGGTTGCTACATGGCAGCTCGATTGGACACTCGGTGTTTGTTCTCTTGAGCTTGGCGGTGACTGTCCGGGATATAAGATGGCGATAACCTCGTCCGGTCCAAGTGACCTCATCTATTGACTTGCTCTTGATGACCTTTAGGAAGTTGCTGAGCTGGCGGACTAGTCTCTGACGCTAACTAAACAGGTTGACTTGATCTTGTATCCTGGCCATCCTCCTCTCTGCGTTTACATCATAATAATCATGTTGCCAGCCGATAAGCGTAGGCGTTTTTTTAATTTTATTTTTGAAATCTCACACGATCACCAAAATCACAAATTAAGTCAGTGTTCTTATTCCTACATATACAAAAGGTTAAGCCGTCCAAGCTTTCCTCTTGCTCTTTTCTCACCAATCTTTGCAGTTGCAAATAGGTTTTCCAGTCCATTCCCTCTCATGACAGGACTGTGTGGGTTCCAGGGCCCTGTTTTGGTGTGAAAGATATATCAACTACCCCCTAACTAGTATGTGGTAAAAGTCGACTAATAATGGGTACTTCCTTTCAAATGTGTAGTGTATTTGTCTAAGAGGCGAAGAACCTACAGTCTGCACACAAAAGGCCAGATCTGTAAAATAGATGCACACGCGAAACTCAAGTTCTGGAACGAGACCGAAGTCCAGACGTGGACGAACAACTAGAACTTTCAGCCAGAATTTACAGCCAGTGATCTCGTACAGGAAGAAGAATGGGTCCAGCTTGGATTATAGGTAAATCCACTCGACAAACTGGCTGACAAGCAATCATGATAGCCACTGCGATGTTCCGTCTTCTGTAGAAGTGAGCACAAGCACACGAATCATTTCTCACAGCCCTCGGTTTCACTGTTACAGTCATTCCCATACCTTCTTACAGCACACACTTTACAAAACAAATAACATGCACAACAGTGCAGTCGTCTGCAACCTTTTTCGTGTGGTACTCTTATGAGTATGTGGCAGGGCCCTCCTCGCCCCCCCCTTCCCCGCTCCCACATAAGACAATGTGGGTCAGTTCCACGATAACCTACCCACATACCGCCGATACACACACTAGCTCACTTCTGACCGGTCGATCTTCAGTCACTCGACCTTCGCACACTACTACGGGGGTGTTCGGCAATGCCGTTGATATCGCGTTTTGTATATTTAAGCAGGCCAGCGTTTTTAACACTACAAAAACATTTAGATACTGGGTCTAACACACAACACCTCTAGAGAGTGCTGCAACCTATGTCACGGGCATTCTCTTTCTCGGAAGTAAATCGTAAATGAAAGACAAGCCAGAAAAGAAACAACATAGCGGCAACCTGTAACCCCGCGGACAGCAGATGAGTCTAAAAAAATTTGTGAATGGAACGTGACCATTGGGCGAGGGGGGGGGGGGGCGGGGGAGGGGGAAACTACTATCGTGGAACTGACCGACAATGTGATTAAAAAGAGGTGGACAACACAGATGGTGTGATGGCTGATATTGTTTTGTCTCGATGTCTGCTGTTTTAGGTATCATGTTGGACAAGATTACTCTCCACAGCAAGTTGATAGCGCTGTTTTATTTGCTTTTTTTGTCTGTAAAAGTAAAAAAAATTCGGAGTATTACAAGAACAAATGCACTCAGATTCAACATTCAAATTCAAAACTCAGAATTTAAAGGAAAAACTAATTGTTATTGCCCCACCTCCCCCCCCCCCCCTTCAATTCCCACCCATCCCCAGTTAAACTTCCTCACACTCCCCTAGGGGGAACACCCTACAACAGTAGGTACTTACAGGGGCGCAAACACAAAGAAATACTGGGCTAGGAGCTTGCGGAATTGGTTCGGATGGGAAGGGTATGGGACTGGAAGGGGTGCCAGGGAACTAAGTCATTATACAAATTTGCTAAATGGGAGAGGGGCTCAAGTGGCTTATACCTTGTTTAAATGCTAATAATAATAATAATAATAAAAATAATAATACTAATAATAATCATAGTTATTAATATTACTATTATCATTATGTGCTGAATAGCAATAAACACAATAAAATAAGCAAATCTGGACAATGTTACCAAGAGTCTTTGCCAAAGGAAGCATTTTCAAAACATGCATTATTTAATTTTCTCTAAATAGATTTGATTTGACAGATAAAATGAGTAATGAAAATGTCTTGAAAGAAACTGACCATCGTTCACTGGGTCGCCCAGTGGCTCGCCGGTAGCCTAGGTCTTCGCCGGTCTGGACAGTATTTGAGTCTGTCTCCTTTGATCGCATCAACACTGAAGCAGTTTTTTTTTTTCAGGGCTTTTGGTGGCGTGCAGTGCTCAGCCATTTTATATGGCCACATAACCTAGTCACAATCATAACCTAAAGCTCCAACTTCGGTGATGCTGGTTGAAAGTGACTATTTATTTCTTCCAACAAAACACTTAACAGGAGCGAAAGAAACTGACCCCCGAAGAAAACTTATTGCCCACATTAGAAAGAGACAATTTGTAATTTTTGGTCATGTGGTGAGAAGGAGAAAACTGAATTAAATTGAGACAGTAGGAACGTTGGAGGGGAAGAGAGACAGAAGGGGACCAAGAGAAAAAAATGCCGGACAGTTTGACATCATGGCATGGAGGGTCATCTGTATAAAAGTTGATTAAAAGTACACGAGACAGAAGGTTGTGGATAGACATGACTACCAACGTCATACGGCACAGACTTCAAGAAAAAGATTTAGAGCACGAACGGCTCCACCTGACGGGAATTGCTGCTGACGTCACCAGGTCGGGCTAACGATGCGTTAACGCAGCGGTTCTCAAACAAGAAATAAACTATTTTCGACAGTGATGAGGGAAGGCAAAATACATTTTAACTTTTAAGTATCTAGATACGCTCACGGCACCCAGTTTGAGAACCACTGCGTTAACGCAGTGCTAGTCGGACCCGGTGACGTCAGCAGCACGGCCCGTCAGCTGCAGCTGGTCGTGATTTGGAGGTACTTTTCGTGTGCCAGTCGTGATTATAGTAAACATGTGTCACCTTCTTTTCGGATGGCACGGGCAATGGGTACCTTTGTAAAATTTACCGCTTTAACCATGGGGCAGCTAAGACGCTTGACCAGAGTTGATAGATGGAGAGCATTAACATGGCTGCAGGATGATGCACGGCGGCGAAAAGTTGCTGGGAAATTACGAGTTGCTTAGTCTGCCATGCAAACTCTGCGTGATCGTTAACTTGTAACCTGAAGTGCCGCAAAACTAGGTAGGGCAGATCTTTTAAAGCTTAGCATAACTGAAAACTGATATGGCCTCTCAGTTTTTGTTGTTGATGAACAGTGAGCAGTATATTATTATATTTCTTAGACTCTCGGCAAATAATAATAATAGCAATAGTAATAGTAATAATAATAAAAATTATGATGATGATGCTAATAATAATATAGCACTTAGTATTTTAGCATACAAGGCTTACGACGCTTCATCCCCCATTCCCTACAAAATTATAAGTAGCTAAGCGCCTCAACTTCCCCAAGTCCCCAGTGATTTCTTTGTGGCAACGCCCTTGAATCAAGTTTAAAAATACTTCCTTCAGAAGTCTCCATTCCAAGCCTTGTTTCAAAATCTCAGGTATTTCTGATAACCTGCACATAGCTGTCCAACTCGAGTGTTCCTCGTACATATTAGGCTGCACACAGCAGACGACAGTACGTCTTACATCGTCCGGAATGCTACTCCTTCACATACCCGCGTCTACTTGAGGCGACCATCTTGAAAAGTCGGAGATAACAGCTTGGACACTTTTCTGTGGTCGGATTTAGAGGCTCCTGTCAGGAAGATATTTGACGACTGAGACTTAGATGTCGAGGAATGTGTCCAAGGCGGTCTGATAACGACGCTGATTATGTCCGAAACGCTTGAATAATTACGTCACCGGGTGACTTTACTGGGGACCGTTTTGGTTATCATCATCATCATCACCATGGCCACAACCACAACCAGCACCACCATCACAATCATCATTATCCCATTATCGTCATCATCACTGTCACGAAGAATGTGTTTTGCAGAACGTCGCTCTCACTGTGGTTTGCCGGAAAGCCACATCGTGTTCTTTCATGCTTAGGGTGTTCTTGGTATAATGTTTCCACTGTCGTACTGGTCGCCTTCTGTCTCTTATCCTTGTTACTAAATCCCTTTTCATTGTTTTTGTTTTTTCAAACTACCATGGTGTTTGGTAGGGTTTTGATTTGATTTGTTCTTGTGTTCGAAATCGCAGTGAGTTGAACTGGGCTCTCTCCCATCCACTCTACATTAACTGGGGAAGGTGTGATGTCAACCACATCATGCCTGAATGTGGGCTGGTCTATAAAACAAGAGTTTAGCATCATATGCCTGACACAGTTTAAACACACCCACACTGGACTACAAGTTATTTCGTAACCGTGTTGAGGCGCTCCTATATAACTCTTATATGGCTATACGGTTTCCAGGATTTGTTGCTGTTTGATTCTCATCCTTGACATGTTAATCTTACAAAATTCAAATCTGAAACTTGAAAAAAAAAAGTTTTATCTCCGTTTATACACATCAGTTTGTTAAAAAAAAGAAAGAAAAAGAAAAGGTAATTTTCTTTACTGTGACTTTAATATATACTGATGATATAGTTTTTGACAGATACCAGTTAAATTAGTTGTTAAGTAAGGGGAAGAAAGTAGAACAGTAAATTGCTTCAGTTGTATCGTCTGAGCATTTTCTGGTTGCATGAATGTGTATGTGCATCTGCTGTCTTTGGGAAACATTGCCTATTGAGTCTCCAATCCCATCCACGATACGATCTGGCACCGTTCCAGGCACCGTTGCGGGGAAAACAAGAATAGACCCACTGTTTCCTAAACAAGCATGTCGTAAGAGTAGACTAATTAGGGGTTTCGTCTAAGTCGTAGTGCATCTGCCTGAGAGGCAAGGAACAAACAGTCTGTATACAAATAAGCCAGATGTGCACGCAACACTTAAGTTCTGGGAAAAGACTTAAGTTTAAAACTTACCGCTGGAGTTTACTTAAAAAAAAAAAAAAAAAAAAAAAAAAAAAAGAAGCTGAAAAACATGTACTAGCACCAGAGATGTGGTTTATGAGAAGAATGTAAATTATAATCATTGATGGACAGAAAAACAGATGAAGCAGTCCTCATCGAGACAGATGAAAGTTGTAAACTTATGAGAACAGTTAGACGTAGAAAGTCCATGTTTTGTGGACATGTTACAAAAAAGGGATCATTTCGAGAATTTGGAAACAACTTTCAAGATTGTTGAAAAAAAAGCAACAAGAAGGAAAGAGATACATACCCGGATGGCTGGTCCAAATGGATGGGGCGAGACAAAAAACATTGTACTGATCCAGGATTCTGTGGTAGTGTGAGATGTTGAAACATAACAGTCTACGTTTACCGGCATGGCATAGGATGATAATGATGTTGTTGATGATAATAATGATGATGATGAACTTGAAGAAAAAGAAGAAGAAGACGGAGACGAAGGAGGAGAATAATAATAATGATAACAATAATAGAAGAAGAAGAGGAGGAAGAAGAAGAAGAAGAGGAAGAAGAAAAAGAAGAAGAGAAAGTAGAAGAAGCAGAAGAAGAAGAAGAAGAAGAAGAAGAAGAAGAAGAAGAAGAAGAAGAAGAAGAAGAAGAAGAAGAAGAAGAAGAAGAAGAAGAAGAAGAAGAAGAAGAAGAAGAAGAAGAAGAAGAAGAAGAAGAGGAGAAGAAGAAGAAGAAGAAGAAGAAGAAGAAGAAGAAGAAGAAGAAGAAGAAGAAGAAGAAGAAGAAGAAGAAGAAGAAGAAGAAGAAGAAGAAGAAGAAGAAGAAGAAGAAGAAGAAGAAGAAGAAGAAGAAGAAAAAGAAGAAGAAGAAGAAGAGGAAGAAGAAGAAAAAGAAAAAGAAGAAGAGGAAGAAGAAGAGGAAGAGGGGAAGAAGAAGAAGAAGAAGAGGAAGAAGAAGAAGAAGAAGAAGAAGAAGAAGAAGAAGAAGAAGAAGAAGAAGAAGAAGAAGAAGAAGAAGAAGAAGAAGAAGAAGAAGAAGAAAAAGAAGAAGAAGAAGAAGAGGAAGAAGAAGAAAAAGAAAAAAAAGAAGAGGAAGAAGAAGAAGAAGAAGAGGAAGAGGGGAAGAAGAAGAAGAAGAAGAAGAAGAAGAAGAAGAAGAAGAAGAAGAAGAAGAAGAAGAAGAAGAAGAAGAAGAAGAAGAAGAAGAAGAAGAAGAAGAAGAAGAAGGAGAAGAAGAAGAAGAAGAAGAAGAAAGAAGAAGAAGAAGAAGAAGAGAAGAAGAAGAAGAAGAAGAAGAAGAAGAAGAAGAAGAAGAAGAAGAAGAAGAAGAAGAAGAAGAAGAAGAAGAAGAAGAGGAAGAAGAGGAGGAAGAAGAAGAAGAGGAAGAAGAAGAAGAAGAGGAAGAAGAAGAAGAAGAAGAAGAAGAAGAAGAAGAAGAAGAAGAAGAAGAAGAAGAAGAAGAAGAAGAAGAAGAAGAAGAAGAAGATGAAGAAGAAGAAGAAGAAGAAGAAGAAGAAGAAGAAGAAGAAGAAGAAGAAGAAGAAGAAGAAGAAGAAGAAAAAGAAGAAGTAGAAGAGGAGGAAGAAGAAGAAAAAGAAGAAGAAGAAGAAGAAGAAAAGAAGAAGAAGAAGAAGAAGAAGAAGAAGAGAAAGCCACACCACAGCTTGTAAATCACAAGCCTTGGAAACCCAACCCTGGCACTTCAGCTCAAGTAGCATTCATTAGGCGTTCGCTTAGGGTACTAATAATAAATAAAACTGTAAAAAAATTGTTATTATTATTGATATTAAGCACTAAAATAAAGCTGTAAGCCTTCTGAATCCCCCTCCCCCGCCCCCAACCTTTTACGCATGCAAAGGTGCAAGGGATCTGAGCTCCTCTTTTCATCTTTTTTTTCTGTCTTTTTGTCCACGTTCCTGCATAGAAGAATATTATAAACAATTGATTGTGAACGCTAAGGGCTGGTGTGTGTGGACAGAAGTGCAGCCTGACACCATTCTACAAGGCACATGATGATGATAACAGCCCCCTCTAAAAACTTTTCGAATGTCTCGTTTTGTTTCCCAGTTGGACAGATACGGTATCATATCAAGCAGGAGGTCAATATCTCTCGGTGACTGACGACGTGTTTCTTTGAATTAATGATGTGTGTTTTGACGTCGATACGACCAGATCGAAGCAAAACAACTGTATCTATGTAACCAACCTAATCTTTTACAGGGGGGACGTGGCTGCACAAACTGCAACTCTACACCAGCTGGATTCAGTTTAGTTGCTAGATTAATTACACAAACTCCGCTGCTGTTCAGTTTCTTATGTATCTAGAAATGCTGCCATGTTTTAAAGGGGCTACAATAAGTGTGAAAATTATAGATGCCTGTAGTAGGCAGAATTTGTTATTATGGCCGAACGGTTTTTAGTTCGGATTAGCAAAATCAAGATTTTTCAAAATGGAACCCAGATCATCGACCCGACAGGAGGTAGTCTATCCACGCGTCTCCATGAGATTTACAGTATTTGATATTTATTAGTGGGGCTAACATAAGTGGTTTTAACTAAAAGGCTTCATTAAGTGACACATTTCTATTTGTTTCTTGTGTATATTTTGCAGGTACTCACTGGACACACTCAGCGTAGATAACTCCATAACACGATGACCGAGGTTTCATAGCGCCCAGGCTATTCTAAACTACTTGATGTCTTCAGCCCTGATGTTTATAGAATATTTCGGGTTCAAAATTTATTCAGAGTGCACGCATCGACGAATATCTTAGATGTGCAATAGCAGTTTCTGTGTGTGTTCTAAAACTAGAGCATATGATGATTCTATGTAAATGTATGTTCTGAGGAAAGGTTGGCTGTGTTGTTAGGATGCAGGGCTCTAATGCAGTACATCCCAGTTCCTATCCTTAGAATGGTGGTAGCTGTATTTTTCTGTCCAGTGCGAAAATGAAACATCGTAACCTACACAGTTGGTGTAGACTGCACTAGCGCACGAATGGACGGATTCCGTTATAAAGTAATGAATGTAATAAAAGTACAAATACATATTACTGACATTAGTATAGGCAAGTAACCACTTCTACACTGAGACTACCGGCTCAGGGTTTGTCAGAAGTGGAAATTTGAACACATGCCCACAAGAGTGCACCGCGCCCCGACCGCAGCGACCTAGACCGCTCTGCCATTATGACGCATGCTGCAGTGTAATAAGTAAAAAAAGGGCCCCTTTTCACGCCTTCAGGTGTTTTGGTCATATACTGCTAGACCAATCTGAACTTGACAGGTCATGTAGTCAGTCACGCGGTCGCCTTTGCATACAGGACTTCACATGGTACCCATTTACGGCTGGTTCGATCTGGGACCCAAGGTAATTTTTGAAAATAAATGTCCATTTAAGTTAGGACCCGAAATGCTGCCGTGTACCCTTTGTGTAGCCGTTATTGATGTCCTAATCTCAACTTCTTTTAGGAGGTTAAAAGGGGATTCTGGAATTCGCTCTGTTAGTTTGCCATCCACAATGCGACTCTTTGAGTAGCAGGGCTGATTAAAGCTTTAGGTTACAGCTCGGAAGGAAAGACAGTATCTTTGCTGCACACCCTTTTATCCGCCAAGGATACCAAAAGTACATCAGGGTGCTACTTTGTAACGGTCATAGTGTACAAATTATCATTTGCTAGGAGGTTGTACGGAGTATCGTCTGTGCCAGTGGCGCCAATGTATAGAAAAAACGGGGAGGGGGGGGGTGGTCGGCTTGGGTGGGGGTCCTCATAGTAGGTGGTGCTCGGGGTGGGGGAGGGAGAAGTGCTTTACCGTCCTACACACTTTCAATGAGGCACTCAAGGTCTAAACCCTGTTTAAGTGCATAATAATAATATAATAACAATAGGCGAAATGGCAAAGAGATGTAAATATAAATTAAAAAATGAAATTTATGAACAAATACTTAAAAAGAAGATTTCAGCACATGGTTAGGTCAGTTCATGTTTAGGTCAGTGCATGGTTAGGTCAGTTCATGTTTAGGTCAGCCTATGGTTAGGTCAGCACATGGTTAGGTCAGCACATGGTTAAGTCTGCACATGGTTAGGTCAGTAATGGTTAGGTAAGCACATGGTTAGATCACCACATGGTTAGGTCAGTGCATGGTTAGGTAAGTACATGGTAAGATCAGTGCATGGTTAAGTCAGCACATGGTTATAGGTCAATACATGGTTAGGTCAATACATGGTTAGATCAGTACATGGTTCGATCAGTACATGGTTAGGTCAGTACATGGTTCGATCAGTACATGGTTAGGTCAGTACATGGTTGGGTCAGCACATGGTTAGGTCAGCACATGGTTAGGTCAATACATGGTTAGATCAGTACATGGTTAGGTCAGTACATGGTTAGGTCAGTACATGGTTAGGAAGGTGGCTCAGCTATATAGTTTCTCTACGGAGGCTGAGGTCCTTGAAAATATTTCTTGAGTGTGGGTAAAAAAAAAAAAAAAAGACAAACAAAGGGGAGTTGGGGAAATTTAGCCCAACTGGCTTAAGTCTATAATTTCAGGCGCCCTTGATCTAGGGTTTTTTCTTGTAGCAGCTCAGAGGGGTAAACAGTCAGTTACATATGGTGTTTACAAATGATATATGCCGCATGATGTGTCTTTGTTAGCATCTGTGGTATACATATGTCACATATCAATGAAGTTATGCTGTTAATACCTATCATGTTGTACAAATGTTATATGTCATGTGACGTGTCTTTGTTAGCATCAATGGTATACATTTGTCACATAGCATGAAATTATGCTGGTAATACCTATCATGTTTTCCAAATGATGTATGTCGTGTGAAGTGTCTTTGTTAGCATCCGTGGTATACATATCTCACAAATCAATGAAGTTATGCTGGTAATACCTATCATGTTGTACAAATGATATATGTCGCATGACGTGTCTTTGTTAGCATCCGTGGTATATATATGTCACATATCAATGATGTTATAGTCTTAATATCTATCATGTTGTACAAATGTTATAAGTCATGTGACGTGTCTTTGTAAGCATCAGTGGAATACATTTGTCACATAGCAATGAAATTATGCTGTTAATACCTATCATGTTTTACAAATGATGTATGTCGTGTGAAGTGTCTTTGTTAGCATCCGTGATATACACATCTCACAAATCAATGAAGTTATGCTGTTAATACCTATCATGTTGTACAAATGATATATATCGTGTGAAGTGTCTTTGTTAGCATCTGTGGTATACACATGTCACATATCAATGAAGTTATGTGGTTAATACCTATCATGTTGTACAAATGATTTATGTCGTGTGAAGTGTCTTTGTTAGCATCGGTGGTATACAAATGTCACATATCAATGAAATTATATTGTTAATATCTGTCACACCGTAAATTACACATTCCAAGTCAGGTCAGGTTATCCTGTGTGTATTCCCAGGTCCCATTTTTGGAGGAGAGCAATAGATTTTTAGCCTCCTACACCGCATGTCGTAAAGGGCAACTAGTTGTGGGTGTTTCTTTATAGATGGTGTGCATCTGCCTCAAAAGTCAGAAACCAGCAGTCTGCACATATATAAGCCAAAATTGTAAAAATAATAAGCACGCAAAACTCAGGTTCTAGAATAAGAATTAAGTCCAGGTGTGGATGAACAACCAGGGCGAGAGATATCCAAGTGTGGACGAACAACCAAGGCGAGAGATAATGTGTTGGAGATCCATTGCCGACCGTCAGTATGGAGACGGCAGGTAATTAATTGGTTCGCTAGAAATGGGTGCTTGTGTGAGTGTGATGTGCTTGTCTGTATGTGCTTGTCTGTATGTGCATGTCTGTATGTGTTTGTCTGGGTGTGCTTGTGAGATTGTGGAGAAAATACGGGTGACTGCGATCAAGCTTCATGATATCCCATTTCGTTAAGTCTTTTAGTCACAGTTCACTATATTAATTTGTTGTAAGATTGTACTTGTATTTATGTATTTTGAACTTACTTCGAAACGTTCATTTAGTGTTTTCAATTACCACCTAAACATTCATGAAAACTATTAAAAAGCATTTACAATTGCACAAAGAGCAGTTTGTGTTTTCAGTAACGTTAAAGCGAATGTATAAGGACTTGCAAAAAATAAGATAATTAACAGAATTACACAGCTACATGAATAGAAACAAAATCACAAATGTAAGGTAACGTGATTTTGTTTATTTGTTTGTTGGGCACCTTTCCGTCTTTCCAGACGATAGTGTTATATTGTGCTATGAGGAGGCATGGGACTCGCAGCTCATTTAGATGGCGAGTGTGACTATCAAGACCCTCCGGCCTTAACAAAGTTTTACCCAATTATAGCAAGGGATTTCAGGTCTGTTGTTGCCATCATTTGTGTCTAGCTAGTTTCTTCTCAGACGCTCAGATCTTATCCTTTCTGCAGTCATTTCTTCCTGCATTCTCATTCCCTTCCTGATGTCCCTCCTCCACGCAACACAGTTCATATAATTGTGTTACCATGAACGCACCTCAATGCCTGTATCATTCATATCCCGCTTGTACACAGCGTGTTTCCTCTAGGCCAGCACTATCTATTTTAAGTATATTAAATTCGGCACTAATGACAGCCGTTTTTGTCACATCACTAACGTTTTCCAGGTCAGTGGAAAACATAGGACACATAATCCTGACATTCCATTTGGCAATCCAAAGCTTAAAGTTATTTTTTTTATTATTTGTTATTGCTTTATCCCTACTCTCCAAGGCTTCTTCGTTTTGAGGTCACAAAAATACCATATGTATACAACGTAGAAGTGAGGAATCGTTTTGGGGTCTTGATGTCTGGACAAAAGAAAATCACACACGATGAACTGGCAATACAAGCTAGAGATATTTTGATAACAGCAGACGCAGATTTTATTCCGACCAGGACTAAGCAACATAAGCCATGAATTACATCAGACACGTTAGAATTATTAAAAAAAAAAAACCGATGGGAACCGAAAAAAGAAAAGGAGATGAATGATAGCAGCAAGATGAAATATAAATCTT
>CAJHNH020000069.1:401603-411603 GCA_905116865.2 Candidula unifasciata | reverse complement strand
CAGTTCTAAGACAACAAAGACAGTGATATATCTGGTCCATTCCAAGCAGAAGCGAACAAATAATCACCAAACTGGAGATGCAATGGGAAACAGATGGACTGAAAAAACGAGGGCGTCCAAAAGAAATTTTAAGACGAATAATGATGGGTGAGACAAAAAGTGCTAGGATTACATCTCAGATATTGAAGAAAAAAAAAAACCTCAGTGAAATGAAAGAATAAACTGAGAGCCCTATGTGACGTATAACGGTACAAGAGGGTGATAATGATGATAGTGATGTTGATGATGAAAACGTCGACGACGACAATGACGATGATGATGAAGTGATACAACGGTCGTGGTGAATCGGACACTGTCTTCAGAAGACAGATAAAAATTCGTCGAGACAGAAATGAAACCTGTTATTCTAGGTGCAACAAGGACAGGTACATTTGGGAACGATTATATGTTTGGGCGACTCGGCACAGAACCAATATTGAACTTTATCAGTAACAGATCAAATAGTTTTGTTATGTGTCACAATTGGCAACAAACAGGTCAACACAGAGAACACTTTTATACAAATACAACAGGTAGACCACGCAGAAGATGGACAACAGAAATATCGAAGACACTAAAACATACTATACGAGAAGTGAACAGAAGGGCTCGTTCCAGTTTTTTTAATGCCTTGACATTACGAGGCATTTCAGGAGTAGCGGGGAAAAACAGTGGTGAACTTCTCATTCATCAATGAATTCAGCTGTCATGCTCTGTAAATAGCCCTATATATATTGTTTGTTTGTTTTAGTATTCAGAAGCAATGAGTTGTTAACCCTTAGGCTCGGTATTATGGATATCGCAAGCTTTCGGCCTTAATTCCATTTTAAATACCGTAAATCTGGGAGAAATGTGGCTTTTCTGCTCACCCCCGGGAGTAAACCCGGACCACAAGAAGTTCGTCACCCGCTCACCGCGCAATCCGGTTTAGCCAACTACGCTAGAGAGACGGGCTGTCCTATATATATTGAAGTAGATAACTGATCATGTTTGTGCCACTTGCTTTCAGCATTTGGTGTTGTACTCATACTGTTTTATAGATCAGCTGGCGCTCTATGGGTGATGGGGTCAGCATCATTTCGGTCGCCTTTACTTCCCTTTGACTACGATACAGCGGCCCTCCTGGCTGTGTTACTCATCACCAACCACTACAGCTGTCTTAAGTTTCGTAAATAACTGTAGTAGCGTTAAGTCCCATCCATTGCCCCAGCTGGTTTATCATCATCATCATCCTTTCTCGTTATGCCTGGTAGCACATGAGGCTTCAGAGAGGACTTTCTCTGCTTTCCTGTACTGTTGAATCTTCAGTGAAGTTTTCTATGTCAGAAATGCCGCACTCAGGTCACTTTCCATCGTTCGTCTCCATGTTGTTTTTCCGCGCCCCTTTTTTCTCGTTCCCTCTGGTATCTATGTGAGAGCTGTTTTGGCAGGTATATTAGGATTTATTCTCATAACGTGGCCAAGCCATTTCCATCTTCTCTTGGTTATCATACTGTCTAAAGTTTCTTGTTTCTATCAGCTTTTTAAGGTCTTGTTAATAACTCTTGTCTTATGTTCCGTGATTAAACCTAACGGTCGAGCATTTATTTCAATACTCCTGTGGATTCCATTGGAAAGCTCTTTTAGTTATTTTGTTCTTAGATATTCCTCACCGGCTGTTCTATCCAACGCCAGCGTTAATTGCTTTATCTTTTTGTTCAATGGAATGCGTTTGGTTCTCTCGTACAGCTCAGACAACACAACCTGCAATAAATGAACTTAGCTGTGTAAGAACTGTCAGAAACTTCAGCTGCCTTAGGTCTCATCAATTAATCAACCAACAAATCAATTGGTCAATCAATCAATCAATCAATCAATCAATCAATCAATCAACCGATCGGGTACTTTTTCTATAACAAATGTTGGCTGCAATGAATCACCAAGACCCTCCTCTATCTTTAGCCGCCAATCTAAACCTGCTTATACTGCTGTTAGTCCATCTTTCTACTTATATAGATTATGCCTCTTGATCGCTTGCCCTAAATATTTAAGGACAGTATAGTATGTTTTTTTTTAAGAGTGTTGTGTCTTTTCAGAAGGCCTACATTTTTTTTAAACCTATTCCTTAAGCAACTCTAGTTTTACTCTTGACTTCTTAAAAACCTCTGTCTTTTACCTATTATAAATGAATAACCCTCTTCTTTCTGACTCGCAAATGAACTCTAGATATAACAGTTGGAACAGCGCCAGTCTGAGCTTAATTATCGTTCAGTTCACTTTAAACTATGAACATTATAAGTATTAGCACAACCAGTTCGCGATCCTGCGGAAACAACAAAATTTATCTCTAAGGGGGAGCCAGGGAGAGTGTTTGGTCCGATAAATGTGGTACAACACAGAGCTTCAGTTGTTAGCACACCCGCTTTTGATGACGTTGTTTGAGAACCTGTTTGTTTGGGAATGGCATCAATCGGCGCCAAAACTGGATCCACGGCTGCTGATTGGCCACTGGTGGACGTAGGATTATCTCCTGGCGGGGAGGAGCGAGTTGTCGGCACTGCTGGTTTGATTCGCCCGTGGTGATGTTTGTCTTAGGGTATTAGTCTGATATGCTACCTTTTAGATAAAGAGTTTAGTAAAGGACACTGCTTGCCAGTTTCTAGGGCTCATACAGGTAAAAGAATAGAACACTGCCACAGAGGCGCCAGAACCTGGTCGCCCTGGGGCCTGATTAGGACTATGATGTCCTAAACCAGTGACTCTCAAACTTCCTAACGCCGCGACCCTTTAATACAGTTCCCTCATGTTGTGGCGACCCCTAAACAATTATTTTCCTTCATAACTTCAATGAATATTTGAATCCGATGGTCTCAGGAGACCCATGGGAAAGGGTCGTTGGTAAAAAAAAAGGGGATCTCAACCAGTAGGTTGAGAACCGCTGCTCTGAGCACTTCTGTTTTAAATATCCAGAAACCATAAGTTGTTAACCCTTTGGCTCGGTACTATGGATATCGCCACTCTTCAGTCTTGATCCCATGATAAATAACGTATTTCTGGGAGAAACGTGGCTTTTCTGCCTACCCCCGGGTGTGAACCCGGACCACATGGAGTTCGTTACCCGGTCGCCGCGAAGTCAGTTTTAGCCAACTACGCTAGCGAGCCGGGCGCCCTGCGCACTTAAACAATCTCCCCCCCCACCCCCTGAGCACTTAAAACATTTTGATTGTCTTTTCTTTCCAGTTAGTGACGTAAGTGTTTATAAAACTGCCACTATGTTCCAGTACTAATGAGGCTGATGTTTTTACTTTCAAGACAGACTGTTACAAACTGTATTTCTTAAAATCAACGAATTTTAATTAAAAAAGTTTCAAAATTATTTATAAGTTTAAGAAAATTACAAAACTTTATAAATGATAATAATTATATTAACATTAAATAATAAAATAAACTTTTAGTTGCATTGACACATTCAGTTTATGCAGTTGTTTAACTCTTTGAGACCCAAGGAACGCATCATACGTTCATAAGTTCCCGCCTAGGTCCCCAGTGAACGCAAGATGCGCCGATTTTACATCTCTCTTGACTACCCCTTGGGCTTCTGATCTTAAACTCACTGGGACTCAAAGAGTTAATGTAGCTATTAAAATATCAAAAATTGGGTACCAAATCAAGTCTTTGCAAAGTTGAGGCGGAGTGCCGACCACATCACCCACCCAGTGCCAGCTGCTCTATAGCTGGTACAAGTTCTGGCTATATATACCTAGGGGGACCGTACGAGTTCAACAGCCAGGCAAGGCGACGGTCGTTTTGTGTCTTAGGCAAAATTAAGCTGCACAGTTTGTGGTGACAGCACTAGCCATGCGGCCATAGGGTCACAATCCCCTGTCTACGCCGCCCCAAAAAGCGGTAAATACTGACAGTAGGTTGGCTCTGTGGCTAAGTCGATGTGAACGCTTCGTATTGCCGGGATGCCGGGTTCGATCCCAACTGTGGACCATGCGCCTTGCGTTGGTTTCGACAGTGGTATCAAGAAAGCCGACCGTCCAGAAGCAGTGGCAAACTACTGGACGTTAATTTGCCTAGAAAAACCACACAACAGTCAGGGGCTGTTGGGGTTAGTTCTGCAACGTCCTGTAAAGGTTACGCAACTAACCTTAACTGACAGTAGGGACAGATTCAGGTGGCAGCTGGTCGGCATTACACCTTAACTTCGCAAAGACTTTGCCTGGTACACACTGTCTTTGATGATGATGATACTCGATGCACCTAAGGGACTGGAAAAGTGTCGTTTTCTTTTCAAGGGGTATTACAGAAATGGAGTAATGGCAATAGAATAGGAAGGGTGGGGGGGGGGGGAGAGGGGGGGCGGGAGGGTACATATGGAAGGTACATTAAGTTTAATTTGCCTAATAAACTATGTACAGCTTATATCATAACCGCAGATGTGAAGAAAACACCATTGTCATCATCATCCTCATCACCATCATCCTCTAGTGATTGGTCGACTGGCACAGAAGATTGTCTCTCAGCACAGTGCGATCTCCAAAATATGCATCAGTTTGTGGTTGCGTAGGGGGGGGGGGGGGAGGGGGGCTGTGTGGGAAGGGGTGCTTAAGGAACTTAAGCTTCAAGTACGCAATTCATACTAATACAACAACAATCACTACTACCACCAACACCACCACCACCACTACTACTTCTACTGCTGCTATTACTACTACTACTACTACTACTACTACTGCTGCTGATGCTACTACTACTACTACTACTACTACTGCTGCTGATGCTACTACTACTACTACTACTACTACTACTACTACTACTACTACTACTACTACTACTACTACTACTACTACTACTACTACTGCTGCTGCTGCTGCTGCTGCTGCTACTACGAATGTGTTTAAGGATAAATACCTATAATCATGTATGTGAAATAATATAAAATGTATTAACACATCGTTAAAAAAGAACGTCTATACAATATTACGATGTTTACTTACCCACCTTGCAATGTTTATAGAGAGGGGAGGGGCGTCAGCTCCCTAAAATAAAACATTTTTCTGAGGTTCAATATGTTTGAACACCCCTGCTGTTAACAAGGTTTCAAATTAGAAATCACCTGGTGACGCTAACAGTTTTTAGCCATCCCGCATACGAAGCATTTTCGCCTTGTTTGGTCCAAACCACATTTAGCATTGATAAGGTGCTGTCATATAAACGTTACAATTTATCACTTCTGCGGAGAGGAAAAACTGAGCAGCGAATAATTAATATTTATGTAATCTCTCATTCAACACGTGACCACCCTTTTGCAGAAGTCACTCGAGCTTTCAACATAGCGGTTGCATTGTTTTTTTAACTTCTAAAGTCAAACAGATCACTGGCTAAACTGTTGTTGTGTATCATAAACGAATTTTATTATGGCTTGATGTATGCTGAACTCGCTATGGCGGATACAAGAAATTGAAGCTGCAATTGGCTTAGAAATCACATAGAGCAGGAGAACTGGCAAGATAGAGAAAGAGGGACTTTGGAAGGCACATAGGGCTGTAGAACTAAATAGAGAAAGAGTGACTTTGGAGGGCACATAGGGCTGGAGAACTGGCTAGAGATAGAGGAACTTTGGAAAGCACATAGGGCTAGAGAACTGGCTAGAGATAGAAGGACTTTGGAAGGCACATAGGGCTGGAGAACTGGCTAGAGATAGAGGGACTCTGGAAAGCACATAGGGCTGGAGAAGTGGCTAGAGATAGAGGGACTTTGGAAGGCGCATAGGGCTGGAGAACTGGCTAGAGAAAGAGGGAGTTTTTAACGAGCTTGTCGAGAGCAACATACTGGAAAAGACATGCAGATTGACGATGATGATATGTAACTCAAATAGGGATCGTATTATCGTTAGTACTCTTGCCTGTAAGCACAGTGGTCCGAGTTCACTCACACGAAGTGATAGGATTGTTCTAGAAATTATCTAGGAAAGAAACCGACTAGGAAGGGTAATGGCTAGCCCCTACGCGTGTATAAAGTAAACGGGACATTCCAAGTAAGTTTAACCCCCTCTCTCTTTCCCTGTTACTGTTTTTTAGGTCTTCATGATGAAAGGGTTAATTACTAGCTTGACAATGGTGTTAAAACCCTATCTATTGTCGTCACCCACACACACACACACACACACTCACACACACACACACACACACATGCGCTTTCATTTCATTGGAAAAAAACAGCAATGGAAATTCCCATCAACACATTTCATGCATTGAAATAACTAAAACTATGCAGCACATTTAAGTCATTCCTCTTCTTCTTTCTTCTGTCATCTGACTGTTACCAGGTTGTAACCCAGTCTCGTGGTTTTCTGTATTTGCCCTGCGCTTCTCAGGTGGCTTGAGTGGCTTGGATTTATTCAGCTGTTTGCAGGTTTTATCTACACCATTTATCCACCTCTTTCTTGGTCTTCCTTTCTCCTTCCTCCCAGATGTTCTACTGTAGAAAGTTTCATATGCAGTCTGGTCTTGCTGCATCCTCACTAGGTGACCGAACCATTTCATTCTTTGTCAGTATAATCCAGACTTGGTCTTATTTAACTTCCTCCCTAATGCTGGTATTCGTAACCCTGTCTTGTATAGTGTTTTCATGCATTAAAATATCTAAAACTATGCAACACATTTCAGGTATCAAAATAACTAAAACTATGAAATACATTTCAGGCATTTAAAAAAAAAATATGCAACAAATTTCAGGTATTAAAATAACTAAAACTATGAAATATAATAAGTGGATTTTTATCATGGTATAGCGCGTCGCAGGTCGACACAGCCTAAAATGGGTACCAGGATGGATGTCCTGGGGAAGTGAAGACAAACGGCGTAATGCTGACCACATTACCCACCTAGTGCCGATTGGTCTGTAAAAATATTGGTGCTCTTCCCCTATGCTCGATGCGCCTAAGTGCGTGGAAAGGGATCTTTACTTCCTTTTTTTATGAAAAATAATTAGGTTTACAGATATAATTTAAAGTACATTTTCTATTCTCGAACTTATTCCTAGATTTGTATGAATCGGGACATTTTTTAAGTACTAACGGGAGTGCCGGCGCACGCCTACAAAACGGGACTGCCTTGTGCCATTGAGTAGATTTTTAACTCAAAATTTTGTCCAGGCAGCGCCGTTATGCTACTTTTTTCGATTTCCAACTGCCGAGGAATTTTTTACGTGAGCAACAATACACACGGGCGTCCGATCTTACTACACAGAGATCAGGGGAAATTACTAGAAGTCAGTGTGAAAAAATCCGGCCTTCAAATTGGCTTGAACCCTAAACTTCCAGCACTCGAGGCGGACGCCATACCTCGAGACCACTCAGCCGGCGTTTACTTTCCTGGTCATTAACTGGCGTCCGCTTTAGGCTGGCTCGACATGACAGCCAAAATCATATTTGAAAATTGAAAGTCCAATTCAATGCGGATTCGAACCCGCTAACTATCACTACGTACACCAGCGCCCCTACTCATATGTCATTGCCTAGAATATGAGGAGGGGCACCATTCTTCACATCCAAACGACTAAACAGACACTTAAGTCGCTGGTGGTGCGGAGGCGGAGACGCTGGATGGTGGGGGCTGAAAAAACCAGGGCGTGAAAGACCCTTAAGACGAACGTTGCTGAGAGATGCCTAAGGTTTAGTTAGTTCCGTATTCTGTAGAGAACGTTGCGAACAAACCCCATTATTTGTTGGATTTTGAAGTTTTACTAATCATAGTTTACGTTTAGTAGTTTAAAACTGCCCTCTGAATGGTCGGCCTTGGAGGCAATTGCCTGAATGTACGCACATTGGTTTTCTGTCAAATCACCCGCAGCTGGAAGTGAATTTGGTGTCTCACATAAATAATAAACCCGCATCTACTGGGGTCTGAACCATTCATCGTGAGAGGGAGTTTAAATTTTATCTCAAAAAAAAAATATATATAGTATATCTCCGTAGACCAGTTGTGGGACTAACGAATACGACTTACAAAGCGTGATGCTTTAAAATTCCAACAACAAACCACCTTCACTCTATACCCAAACGACTCTACCCGAAACCGAAAAACAAGAGCTTTGCTGCGGGAGACAAACGGGTTAACAACGTCATATAGACCATCATAAAATTCACTATGTTGTGCTTGTCGGCAATGAGAAAGATGACAAAAATTATTTTCGTTATCTCCAACGATGCAGGTATCGTCGTACGCAATGCAGCAGGTACCAGCTCTTACTGGCGTCTGTCGTCTGTCGACAACCAGACCTAAAACTCAGAAGGATTAATGTAATCTCGCACAAAAGGAAGCGCTGTTTATGGCTTCGATTAGAGTAACCGCTCCAGGAAAACAGAGCTGTGCCTTTTAAGTGCTCTCCAGGACAAGATGGAGCATTTTCTGCCGGTCGGTGCTTTGTTTCGCAAAAGATTGACAAGAAGGAGTCAAAGACCAACGCGGCCTGCTGATCCTTAGATGCCCGTATGCGGGTTGAGCAGTGCTATCGTTATCTTGATACTACGCAGGGCGGCCGTCTCACAAATCGCGGAGCAGACGTTGAATGTCTTCTAAATAAGCAGGACGGAAATTGTGACAAGGGTAGAAGAAAAGTGCGCAAACATATTTTGTAAAAGCAAACAAGAGCAAGATTTGACTGAGGTGGAAAAGATCTCACAGAGAACCAGCACACATAAAAGACAGCACTTTGTTTATACGTTAAATATGCTAAATGGATACACCCGATTTATATCGTATAAGCCCGAAATGTGAAAAAACTCTTCGGTATTATTTCAAATAACCAACAATAGTGCGTCCGAAAGTCGGACACGGTGTTTTTATTATTTTAAAACCTAACTCCGGCTGTTGCCGGGAGACCTAATATAAGACAACCCATGGGTTGAACAGTGTTTATGGGACGTGTCCCTGGGTGATCCTCATCCGTATGATGGCACATTGTGTCACCAGATGTTTATCGCTCTGTGTCAAGTCCTGGCCTGGTGGGGTAAAACGTCAGTCAGTCAATTTTCGATAAACAAATTATAAGTGAATAGTCATACAAGATTTTCTTAGACAAAAGGAGATGAAATCCATTATCCTGACTCGGTGGGACTTTCTCTATAAATGGATAGATAACGAGGTATTTTTATAAAACAGCCTGATAAAGTCTACAAGAAACGCTAATGAAATAAACTACAGTAGATTATTATTGCTAACCTTTGGTAAAGAGACGTGAATCAATAATGTCGACAATGATGAAGATCACACTGAATATTTACAATGTAGACACTTTCTATAAAAATAGTAACAAGTTAAGTGCCTTGTCAAACTAATCTCCCTTGGGAAGCTGGGGAAATAAAAGAAGTGGGGGTGGGGGGGGGGGGGGGGGGGTGGAATGCACAAATGAATGCTGAAAGTAAAGAGTGTGTGTATTAGTGAGGAGCGAAAGGAAGCGTATGTTTTTAAAACACCACTAGTCAGTAAAGTGTTTGAGAGCGAGATAATTTGATATTCTTTGCTTTCACTGGCTGCAAACTCTGGCGAAAAGTTCTGGTTGTTCGTCCATTTCTGGACTTTAATTTTGTTTCAGAACTCGAGTTTTGCGTGACATTCGTTTCACATATCTGGCCACCTTCCCCCTTTCACCCCAACATACACACACACACATACACACACACAATGATTTCTTTGTGTCGGCATTTCTGATCACAATTAGTTAGTTAGTTAGTTATTCCTCTTGTGCCAAAGATGGCGCATAGGGCAGAGGTCATAACTTTCCACGTCTGTCGGTTCTTTGCCACTTGATTTAGGTCTTGAGTGCGACTGAGACCTATGGTTGAGCTCTCCCTTGTGATGGTTCTACGGAGAGTTTCTTTTGGTCTTCCCTGTTTTCTTTTACCCTCTGGTGACCATACGAAGGCTTGGTGGGGAAGTCTCTGTATGTCCATTCTGAGTACGTGACCGATGTA
>CAJHNH020000069.1:381603-394103 GCA_905116865.2 Candidula unifasciata | reverse complement strand
GTACTCCCGACGGGTTCAAAAGTTCTTTAAAATATTCCTCCCATCTTTTTTTAATTTCTTTTTGGCTGAATAATGGTTTTCCATTTTTATCATTTATGACTGATGTTGGATTGAAGCTTTCTTCTCTTAATCGCATCGCTTTCACACTCTTATAAAAGTCTCTTGATGATTCTGTACATAGCTGTGTTAGGTGTTCACCATACTTTTTCCATGAATCCTCTTTGGATTTCTTTATTGTTCTCTTGGTGTCTTTTCGAGTTAGTCTGTACCTAATGTAATCCTTTTCAACTTTTGTTTCTAACCATATTTGAAACATCTTCTTTTTATTTGACACTGCTTCTTTGACTTCTTCATTCCACCAAGCGGTACCCTTTTTCTTGCCTTTGCCCGTCTTTCTGGTACCACACTTGTCTTTTAATATCTTCGTGATGGTTGATTTATAATAATCCTATTCTTCTTCAATTCTTACTGGTTCCTTGGCAATATCTGCAAAAGCCTTTGTTATTTCTAGTTCAAATTCATGTTTGATATTCTCTTCCTCTAATTTCTTAGTGTTGATGATTTCTTCACGTTTCTGTTTATGTAGACTGTTTCTACTTGAGTTGCATATGTTCATAACTACTGGGCGATGGTCTGAATCCAGTCCCGCATTTGGGACAGCTTTTGAGTCTCTTACCTTCCTCTTCTGCCGTTGTCTGACTAGTATAAAATAAGAACACTTTGCATGCATAGTTAATTACACTTTACACTTCACAATAGCTTATTTTGAAAATATAAATAGAAAACAAGATAATTACATACCTAAAAATAGCACGTCCACTCTTCACTTCACTCCCAAAAACTGCACACTTTTTTGTGTGCCCACGTTTGTCAGCTGACTGGAAAAGCGCCTTAACCATCTAGAGAAGGCCTAGCCCTAGCAGAGGTACTGTCATCAAACCATTGGATAGGCAGTAATATAAGATACATTATGCTGCTCAGTTATCACAGTCGACGTTACCTGTGCATTGGAAATTCCCTGCTTGCTGTGTCCTCTGATGCAAAAGCCACACATGATAACTCTAATGACTGTTCCCATGAGGAGCTGGTTAACCTCCTTTATCGGACGTGCTTCACAATGCTTTACTCCCATGTACCCATGTCACGCACTCGTGTTAGTGTCAGAGATTAGGACATATAGTTCTGTTTGCCCCCTCCCCAAACCTAAAGGTGTGCCGTTTTGAGATTTAAAAAAAAATCTCCAGCTGGATGGCAAACTAACAGGACGGGTCCCCCGTGCAACCCGTAAAGAAATTATAACTATCGCACTCCAAACGGTTACGCCCGCCAGGAGTAACCCTCAGTCCTAAAGGACGCATTTTATGAGGATCTGGTCAAATCTGCTGCAACTGAAAGTCCAGAGTACAGTTAAATGTACAATCATTATATAAGCAAACAGGTAACAAGTCTGACAGGCTGTACACAAGGTGTATGCTCTGGTAAGTCTTTCTTTCTTCTTTTCTCTACTCCTAGAATGTCTCTTGGCTTCAGGGCAGGAAGAGATATCTGAAACGGGTCTTTCTGTGTGCTTCGTATAGAGCACTTTTGAGTGTCTCTGATATTTCTGCGGTCCATGTTCTGCGCGGTCAACTTCTGGCTCTCTTGTATCTGTATAACAATGCTCTCTGTGGTGCCCTGTCTGATGCCAATCTTGTTATGTGACCAAACCATTTAATTTGTGGTCTACCTATAAAGTTCAGTATTGTTTCTGTGCCGACTCTCCTCATGATTGCATCGTTCCTAACGCGATCTTTGCTCGTTACACCTAGCATAGTACGTAACGATTTCCCGTCTGATTATTTTCCTTCTGTCTTCTGAAAACAGTGTCCATGTTTGACAGTATTAGTATAGTGTTGGTAACAATATTACGTTGAACAGTGTTAATTTAGTGTTCATATTCCCATTTCAAAATTGGTGCCATGTGGCCTAAAACTTACCAGACATGTAAAATTCTTCGCCTGCTTTAACTGCTGTTCATCCATTTTGATACTTGTGGTTATCCTTTTCTAGAGAATGTCATCACTTCTGTTTTGTCTACGTTGATCTTCATATTATAGCTGTCACATTCTGAATGGAGTCTATTAATATGTTCTTGTAGTTTTGCGAAGATGTTGTCCCTCGCTGAAGTAAGCTGATCTGTAAACTTGATCGATGTATGTGATGAACAGTTGTGGTGATCCTGTTCAATATATATATATGTATATTGTGGTACTACGGTAAATGTTCGCTTTGATATACGTTTAACACGGTTTGTTAAATAGCAAAAACCTTTGTCACAATTAGTCAGGGCACCGCGCTTTTTCTTTGTTTACCTCTCGAGACAAAGATGTCACTGACACTGCAAAAAAGTATGACCCAAAAAAGCCTAAACAAGCCGTAATAGCAGTGTCTAGACTTTCCCCAGGAAGGTAAAGTAAGATTAATGTGCATTTATTTGTTTCCTCTAATTGCTTTTAAATTCATGTATTTTAGTATTTGATAGTATATAAATATGCCAATAACAGTAGGATTTTATTTGCATCCTTGGGTAAATGGATTAACCATTTTCGCTTCATTTCTTGTAAGAAAATTCGTTTAGTATACGTACTGTTTGTAAGATGTCCAAGGATCAGGAACCGATTAAGTACGGATACGGAGGTGACTTTGTCTAGACACACACAAACACACGCAAACACACACACGCGCGCGCGCACAGACACACACACTCTCTCTATTCTTCTCTTTAGATTTGTTCAGCTATAAACTTATGCGTAACGTTATGGTTGTTCGGTTACTTCTTGATTTTAGTCTTGTTCCAAAACATGAGCATTACATGCACTTTCATTTTACAGATCCAGCTTGTTTGCATGCAAACTGTTGGTTTGGTCCTCGCCTCTCAGACGGTGGCATTCAACCCAAGCGGAATGGCAAAACGAGCGATAAACACCCGGTGACACAAAGTGCCACCATTCGGATGAGAATCACTGGGGTATAAGTCCAAGTTCAACCGTTAGGTTATATTAAAGCTCCGGACAACAGCCAGGGTGAGGCTTTAAAATAACACAAAATTGTGTCCCATATTAGGTTGAAAATATTATTTACCTCTCAGGCAGCTGCACTTCCACCTAAAAAGTTACTTATCAAAGTGAGCCCCTTGTGGGATGCAATTTTTCGTTATTTGAAGCCCTACCCTGGCTTTTGCCGGGGGCCCTGAATATAGCCGGGCCACAAATGTGGCCATGACGGCTGAAAGCGGTTTCTGGGACCTCTTCACGGGTGAACCTCATCCGCATGGTGGCACTTTGTGTCACCGGGTGTTTATCGCTTGTGTGATGTCCTGATAGGGTGCAACAAGCAAGCAAGCACTTGACAAAAACAAAAAAAAATTTATACATGGGAAGTAATCAAACTTTACTAGATAGTGAATATTTTTTACACAGTTATCTCAACCAGAAAATATATATATATATATATATATATATATATATATATATATATATATATATATATATATATATATATATATATATATATATATGTATGTGTGTGTGTGTGTGTGTGTGTGTGTGTTTTCTGGAACCTACAGAGACCAATCGTCCTGTTTTCCCCGGGACAGACACATTTTTTAAGCATATCCCAGCCGTCCCGCATTTACTCAAAAAATGAAATAAAAAAAAAAAAAAACCTAAGTTGTCCCGTTTTATAAAATCCTATGGATTAACTCGAGAACATAACAGAAACTCATATCTATATATGTAGACATTTTAAAATTTCATGGTTAAAAGGTAGGGAGCGGCATGGTCTCGAGGTGTGGTGTCCACCTCGAGTGCTAAAAGTTCTGGATTCAGTTCTCGCTAAGGGCTGGGATTTTTCACGTGGACTTGGACTTCTCGTAATTCCCCCTGGTCTCTGGGTAGTGAGATCGGACACCCGTGTGCATTGTTGAGCAGGTATAACAATCCCTTGGCAGTTGGAAACCGAAAGGAGTAGCCTAACGGCTCTGCCCGGGCAAAATTTTGAGTTAAATCTACCCAAAGTATTTCAAGATCCTCGACGGTGCTACAGAGTCTGTGCACTGTGATGAGCTTCTTAGGACTCAGACTTGAGTTAGAAGAAGAAAGGAGCACACACGTGCCATGATGTTGATCCGTTGTTCAAAACCTCAAAACATAGTTAAAATGTTTTATTAGCATTTTCATTGTTTCGTTTCGTTTATTTCTTGGTGGTCTAGGTTTTAATACCGTTGTCTAGCTAGTAATGAACCCTTCCACCCCGGTCATCCCTAAAGATTGTTAAATTGACTTGCTTGGGATGTCTTGCTTTCAGGTCAAAATCTTATGGTCACACTAGTCCTACAGGGCTCTCAGAAATATCAAGCTAGATTTGGCAATGCTTGAATCAAGTCAAGAAATAAATAGGAGATACACAATTACTGTTCAAAATAGATGCAATGCAGTATAGATGAACCATGGCAAATGCTAAAACTGTCATTATAACATACATCAAAAGATATGGAGAATCAAATCACAACATGCTAACCGCCATCCATTTTAAAGGTAAACAGAGGAGAAATAGAAGCATTCAGTCACGTTGGTGAAATATTGATAAAGGATTACCGGTCTACGTTGCAGGCACGTTGCTGCAACACGTTGTAGGAAGTGAGCACGATAGCGCTGGGACAAACGGACGTGGCTACTACACGTAGGAGATAAAACCGATAGCCAGCGTATTACAAGTACTAAACTAATGATTGTACAAGTCGCGAACTGTACTGTCAACTTTGTTTAGTAGAATATCAAGAGTAAAGGTTGATTTTACAGAATAAAAAATAATCTATGAAATTTTTCGGGTTCGATCCCAGCTGCGTGTGATTTGGCAGCAGACCATGTATACCGTTGATTTCGACCGTTTTGTGAGCAATGACGCACTACCGAAAGTAAAATTACCAAGTGAAATCAGAAGCAGACGAACAGTGCTGGCGTTTGTTCTGCAACACCCTGTAAAGGAAACGCAATTAGGGTTTAATTGTCTAAATTAGAGATTAAAAGAGTTTAAAAATAATATTTCTTGCCACGTAGGGGCCGGAGTGGTTATAGCAGCTAAAAACTTATAGGTCTTGGGTTCGAATTTGCATAGTGTCGGTTTTCTGTTCTTCTTCAGAAATGACATTTGCTTTCGAGTTATGCCAGTCTAAAATGGATACGAGGTAAAAAGCCATGAAGTCAAGGCGGCCATTAAATACAGATGGCTCTATACAAATATGAGTCTAGCACCATATACCTAATGCATAATTGGTGTGTAAAGGGTATTTTACTTCCCGTTACTTGACTGTGTCTTGTTATGTGGCGATTATCACAGTTATCAGATATGTGTTTGGCTTCTACAGGAAGTCGCAAACCAACCAGCATTTGTTGGCCGCCATTTGCTTCTATTGCTAACAACCAACAGAATCAGTTGAGATAGAAGATTTTTATGGCCTGGAGAGAATGAGGCATCTTAGTGTAACCAGAGGGTCTGGCCGGGCTCACTACACTTAGAGCAAAGATAAGACGAATATATAACCAGTTTGTGACTGGTATCATCAGTATTGGAACTCTGCGCTGGCTGCTGAAGATGAGGACGGATCATGCATAGGAATGCCAAGAGTGGTGTGATGCCAATTCTTGACTTAACTTAACTCAACTTGCTTCAATTGCTCTCTAATCAGTATCGTCATCACAATCATCACACTTTAGTATGTTATCAGTTCACAGGAAACTGGCTGCGCACCAGTGTATATCGGAATTGTAAAACTATATTTACAACCCCAAGCCACACATGGCATATATAATCTTGTTATTGGCTACATCAAAATCAGATTACTTTTGTACTGAAAATGGAAAAGAGATTAAGTCACGAAAAATTAAAAAAAAGCAACTGTACACTATAATACTTTTAAACAAAATGCCATACTTGCTACGTACCAGAAATTAAAAATTGTGACAAGCTTTAAATAATCACACACTATATGTTTTAGTCACGTATTTTATTACCTTCACGTCAAAAAATGCCAGCGGCAGCTCACGCAACATTCGAAAATTATTGATATAGATTGTAGTTAGCGATTACCCCCCGCCCCCTCCCTTTTTCCTCCAGGTAACAAATGTGAATGCAATCTTCAAACTCAAGATACTAGAATTCGATAGTCGGCAAGCCGCACAGATACCCAGTAAACAAGCAAAGCTAAAAACACTGCAGACAAAAAGCAATTTTCTTCTTCTTTGAGTAAGTTTCATTGTGTTTGTCCTTACTGATCTAGACCTCTTACTATTAGTGCACCCCCCACCCCCCCACCCACGTTGTTTACACAAATAAGGAAAAAAAAAAAACACTCCTCACTAACCCGAGTTTAGTAGATTAGACGTCTGGTCTTCCCCTATCAATACGAAATTCGCGAAGGGTCCTTATGCCAGTTAAACATATTTTTTCCCAAGTTTAATTGGCATCTACATAAGCCTCATCTCAGGCTAATGTTTAATATTAAAATACGCACCCACAGGTACATCTATACAATATTTGATAATGTATAAATAGGCATATTGGTCCTCGCTAGTGGTTTTGGTTTAGTGCCTTTTTTTTTTTAGAGTAGACTGATTCATTAGTTTCCAATAAAATTTATGAAAAAAAGCTCTCCAGTTGCTCATTTCAATGACACAAACAAAACATTGGGAATTTTATTGCATGGCGTATTTCAGTGTGTTTAAGTGTGCCTACTGATAGTGTGCAGACAAAAAGAGTATGTAATAAATTGCAAAGTTCCGTGATATTCACGTGGCTAATTGTAATTTGTGGCCTTGAGAGATGTACTAGGTGTAACTACATTCATTAGGATTTGCTTATTTATGTGAAAGTAATATATGCGATACATTGTATGTTGATACAACTGGGTGGCAATTCACCTGATCAGATACAGCCAGTTAATAATTTGAGCAGTGTTTTTAGGTCTGTTTTATTTATAAAAGAAAGGCGAAAACCTCAGGACCCCCCCCCCCCCCCCCACCCCCCATCTTTTAAATTATCTCAATGAAGTTGACTACTTAAACTAGTACAACAGTTTACATTATAAACGCAGTCAGTCTTGAACAGACATGTCTTAGCTCTTGCAGTCTAAATCATCGCCTAGTGTGGAGTAATTTAACCCTGGTTTCCCTGCATAGCATTATGCATTCTAATACTTTTACCATTTGGTCAGAACATATTAGAGACATTGGTCACTACAACTGTGCATATTGCCACTTTGAAAGTAAAGAATTGACACCAAGATTAAATAATCACTTTGTATCTCATGTGTCTAGTACTGACAGTATTAAAGACGTTTTCGTGGGTTTTAACGGCATATGCTACAGTGAAACAGCGGAAAAAAATTAATAAAAACTGTCACTTATACCTAATGGAAGCAGAACTAGAGGTCGACCACATAAGCATGGATAGACGGATTATCCGAGGCTGTAAATACCAGCATCTACGCAGCACATACAAATGCTAGCACCTCATACCTATTCAAAATCTGACGCTGACAAACAGAATAGGACTAGAGAAGAAGAAGAAAAAGAAGAAGAAGAAGAAGAAGAAGAAGAAGAAGAAGAAGAAGAAGAAGAAGAAGAAGAAGAAGAAGAAGAAAAAGAAGAAGAAGAAAAAGAAGAAGAAGAAGAAGAAGAAGAAGAAGAAGAAGAAGAAGAAGAAGAAGAAGAAGAAGAAGAAGAAGAAGATGAAGGAGAAGAAGAAAAAGAAAAAGAAGAAGAAGAAGAAGAAGAAGAAGAAGAAGAAGAAGAAGAAGAAGAAGAAGAAGAAGAAGAAGAAGAAGAAGAAGTAGAAGAAGAAGAAGAAGAAGAAGAAGAAGAAGAAGAAGAAGAAGAAGAAGAAGAAGAAGAAGAAGAAGAAGAAGAAGAAGAAGAAGAAGAAGAAGAAGAGGAAGAAAAAGAAAGAAGAAAAACCAGAAGAAGAACATAATAAGAAGAAGAAATATAGAAGAATCCCACTCGTTACGGATTTGAACCTGAGCCACACAGTCTCGTAAAAATGACTGCAAAAAAAAGTACAGAACTTAAACGAAAATAAAGAGAGAGAGAGGGAATTGATCCCCCGCCCTATATTTTATGGCCTAGAGCGTGTGAAGTCCTAACACTTCCCACGCAAAGACATTATGTTTTGGAACTATCTTTTCTGTACCTCCCAGAGCATTGTTTTCAGAGACTCGGATGTTTATTTAATAGAAAGTTAGCGAGAATAAACGAAGTGTTTTTGCAAAGGATCACAAATGGGTCGCACAAGCCGTTTTATGCACAGTCATTCCAAACAATTTAATATTTCAAATATTTTTAAAATTTTTTTTTTCTGTATAACATGTTATGTTATTAGGAATAGCACTTCCTCATCGACACATAATTTACAGTTAAACAATTCATGATGATTAATCAATAATAATATATTCTCACTTGCCACGAAAACACAGTTCAAAATCCACTCTCAAATATAATGTGTAATTACTTATTATTCTAATCCTCGTCTTCTTCAGATTCTTCAGGATCATCTTCACTGTCTTGATCCTCGGAGTTATTTTCTTCACGATCTCTTGCAGCGTCAGAATTGTCCTTATCGCCTTCGGTTTTAGAAGTAGCTTCATTTTCTTCAGATTCTTCAACTGCATCTGCATCCCCTGTGTTCTTCTCGTCATCAGCAGGCCGCCGTGTGTCGCCACGGTTTGTCTGATCTTCATCCTTAGTAACTCCCTCGCTGTCAATATTCCCGGAATCTTTTTGAATGTTACTATCTTTATCTTCCTCGCTGCCTTCATTTGTATCATTAGTTTCTTCTTCAGACAGTTCTTCTGTGGTCTTACCCTCACTTTGAGCGTTTTGCTCTTTTTGCTGTTCGTCTTGGGAAACCGATTTGCTTGCATTCTGTTCTTTTTCAGTTTCAGATTCGCCTTTATCATCAGTTTCGGATTTTTCCTTATCATCAGAAGTTTCGTCGGTTTCAAACTCTCCTTTATTATCCCCTGTTTCTTCAGTTTCAGACCTTGCCTTATCGTCTGCTATATCTTTATTATCAGACTGTTCATTATCATCTGCTGTTTCCTCATTTTCTCTCGTCTTTTTATCATCCACAGTTTCGCTAGTTTCTGTCTTTATTTTATCATCCCTAGTGCCAGGTTTTACCTCATCATCCTCATTTTCAGACTTTTCTTGATCATCTGCAGCATCTTCAGTATCAGGGTTTTCTTTAACATCTTCAGTTTGGTCAGTTTCAGTTGTTTCTTTGTCATCCGCAGCATCCTCAGTTTCAGATTTTACCTCTTTCTCATCACGGTCTTCTTCAGAAGTATCTTCAGCCACAGATTTGCTACCTTGCGTTTTGTCATCAGCAGCAGGGGCATCTTCAGGTTCATTGTCTTCAGGATCGTCTTCTACAACAACAACATCTGAATTCTCCTCTGTGTTTTCTACCTGCTTGTCCTCGCCTTGATACTTTTCTTCTTTAGCGTCATCTTTGGATGCTGTGCTGTCTTGACCGCTTGCTTTTTCGGATTCTTCACTGCTTGCAGAACTGTCAGGACTGGACTCATCTTTGCTTTCGGAATCCACTGGCTTTTCTGCTACATCGTCCTTATCAGGTATGTCAGAATCGTCGTTCTTTTTTGGAGCATCTGAGTTGTCTCGATCCTCAGTTCTTTCTTTGCCGGCTTTGCGATCAAGCGTTTCTTCGCTTTCTTCTTTAGCAGAACTATCTGCTCCTCCAGTAGATTGTGTGGTATCGTTTTTCTCACTGTCTTCAGCAGAACTCTCTGCAGCTTCGGATTTTTCATCAATGTCAGGGCTGGTTACGTTACTTTGGGTTTTGCTGATGACGTTGGTCTTAGGAAAGTCAACTGTGTATGTGAGGTTTTCACCACCGACTGGACAAGTAGTTACTAAGAGGTCCCCATAGTGTCGGACGATTGTTACGCCCTCATTCGCCAACACAAAAGACTGCGGAAAAATCAGATAATACAAGGTTGTCAGTGTTAACCTCACTAGCTCAAATGCAAGAAGTAATATTCTATTATTTCATAATATCAAATTTCGTTTTAACGTAAAGTTATATAACCAAATATTTAGGCATGCATGCTTTATCTGTATATTTATTTGTACAGAATGTTCTGCTTTTAAATCCTCTACCTCAGTTTTCTTCCAGTCACATAAAGAAAACTAAAGCAGTCAACCATCAGTCAACCAACCACAATTTTCTTCCAGTCATATAAAGAACTAAAGCAGTCAACCGTCAATCAACCAAGGCACAAGGTGCTGCAGGCGAAGTCATATCTCAGGGTAGCTGCAGACACAGGCCACCCTCTGCATGAAGTTCTGTGTGCAGTTAAGGGTCAGCGGCTGATAAGAGGGAGGTCATGGATGGCTCAGGCAGAAGACACAATCAGACAGGTTTGCATCCTTGAGAACATTAGGCGAGGAGAGGAGTGGGTCAAAGTGCCACCTGAGCAGTTAGACTTGTTTAGGGTCATAATCACGCTGAGCCGGGAATGCAGAGACTGGCCAGCATTTGCCACAGAGATGGAAATTCAGCACTTAATTCAAGATAATGATCGCTCAGAGGATTTGATCATTTACACAGACGGTTCAGTGTCAAGAGGCAAAAGAAGTGCTTGGGGCTTTTTAGCAAAAGTTAATGGTCGACGTTTGGTGCAGGAGAGCCTAGCATATGATACCACAACATCCAGATTAAGAATGGAGGTGGAGGCGGTCACTGCAGCTTTCCGCTGGCTAGAGAACACGACACACACACACACACACACACACACACACACACACACACACACACACACACATCGTAATTGTAACTGATTCAGAAAGCAAGCTGAGGAAGATCAGAGCAGGTATGCTTCGTGCAGAGTGGAATGCTTCGCTGTGGAGGACACGAGTGAGGAGTATTGTCTGGATTTTTTCACCGGGTCACGCCGGTGTGTTGGGAAATGAACAGGCGGACAGACTGGCTGGCTCTGCACAACATGGTGGAATACTGCTACATGATAGGGCAGACGTTGTTAGTGCTTTGTGGGAGAGCGAGTACAATTCGGAGGAGCAGATGGATCACCACAGTTTAGTGAGATTGATGCAGTTGGGGGTGACGAGAGGTTCTGGCAGAAAAACGAGGCTCAGAGGAAAGGCAAGACGGACCTTTAATCAGAAAGCTACTGGCACCATTAGTATCGGAACTCTTCGCAGGCTGCTGAAGATGGGGACGGAGCGCTTCTGGGAATGCCCCGAGTGCTGTTTGTGATCTTGTCCTGCCACTCATAGGCAAGTATTCTTCTTATGCATCGCATGTGAAAGCTAGTTAGCAGTCTCTCCTGGTGCAAATAGGTTGACCAAGTTTCGCTGCCCTAAAAGTGTGTTTGTTTTAGTCGTGAGCTTTCTGTTCTCATAAATTTATTTTTGTTCATTGTTCTGATGTTGAAGATTTGTTCTGTGCTTCTATTTTTCTGAAAACCCACCTCTTCTTCGGTTAATATTTCTTTAGATTTTGCTTTCAATCTGTTAAGCAGTATCTTAAGCATTATTTTGCTTGCGTAGTGATAAGACTAATAGTACTAAAATTGTTTCAGCTTTTTAGATTTCCTTTCTTTGGTAGTGATATCACCACCGATTGTGTCCATTCAGCAGGCCCTTCTGTGTGACCCCAATTCTCTGGCACACTTTGGTAAACACCTTAGTTACATGTTCTCCTCCGTATTTCAAAGGTTCAGCTGTGACATTATCCACACCTGGCGACTTTCCTTCTTTTAGTGAGCGTATCACCTTTTCAGCTTCTTCTCTCAATATTTGAGCATCGCCACTTTCTCTGTTTTTATATACGATGTTGTCTGGGGCTGTAGTAAGAGGCACTGCTTCTTTATAGAGATTTCAAAATACGAATACAAAAGGAAAGAGGAGCTTTCACAGCACTGGCTATTTATGGAGATCTAAAGAACTTCAACTTAATTCTAAACCTAATAATAAAAAAAAAAAAAAAAAATAATGTCAAAACAGTACTGTTATACGGAGTGAAACATGTAGAACAACGAAGGCAATTACTATTAAGCTACAAACATTCATTCAATGATGCCTGCGCAGAATAGAGGAAATAAATGGTAAGACAGAATCATGTAAAGCTTTGGAAGATAACTAAACAAATTCCAGTGTACCAAGAAGTGGGGGAAAAGACGATGGTGTTGAGGACAGTATAACTAGAATGTCTTTGTAATGAAACCTACAGGGGCACAGAAATAAAGGGGGAAAAAACCAAGCCCGTGGTGAAGGGAGCTAGAGAGTGACGTTAAAAAAGACGGGGGAGGACATGGGGAGAGCTTCATGCGACAGTGAAGGATAGAACGACTTGGCGTGAGTTGGTTGAGGGCCTATGCTCCATTGGGGGCTAGAAAGTCAGAAGAAAAAGTAATACCATACACT
>CAJHNH020000069.1:229103-376603 GCA_905116865.2 Candidula unifasciata | reverse complement strand
ACCGGGACTGAGCAATTTTGGGAGTGTCCCGAGTGCTGGGATGTTAATTCTTAATTCAACCTTCAACCGAAAACAATGTGAACCGTGTTGTGACTATTATTGTGCACATTGAAAACATCATGTTTCTGAGATGTGTGTGTGTTTGTATGCTGTTTGTGTTTGTGTATGTGTTATGGGTTGAGGAGGGGGTTAGAGAAAAAAAGATTGAGGGTGGGGGGTGGGAGGGGGGAGAGGAGAAGAGGGAGTGTATGGAGCGAAGTTGTTAAAATGTTTGCCTAACATTCTGAAGTATTGTGGGATTGGTTGAAGGATCCGTAGCCGTGTTAGCAAGTTTAGCCGCTTTGAATATACCTTGAGGGCGACTCTTAACCTATGGAGTTTGTGCTTTGTGTGACACTCTTGACTTGATAACAGCGGCTTTACACACACACACACACACACACACACACACACACACACACTCACACACACACACAGATAGATAGATAGATAGATAGAGAGAGAGAGAGAGACTGAACAGTACAGGATAACACCGGGTGCAATGCAGCCTTTGTGTGACACTCTTGACTTGATAACAGCGGCTTTACACACACACACACACACACACACACACACACACTCACACACACACAGATAGATAGATAGATAGATAGATAGATAGATAGATAGATAGATAGATAGATAGATAGATAGAGAGAGAGAGAGAGAGAGAGAGACTGAACAGTACAGGATAACACCGGGTGCAATGCAGCCTTTACTTTGACCCTAATTCTTTCATACCCACCAACAAACTTTGCGTTTAAAGGATATGTTTTTCTGTCTCCTTATTCTATGTTATATTCATAACAAGAGATTGGAAATATATGAACCTAATATGCTTGACATATAAAATACAATTGCTGTGTGAAACATGAGTGTTTGAAAGGAAGAAATGCTTGCCCAGATTGTGACCTTTTGTAAATATAGTTTAATCGTTAATTTGTTCCTTCGTCCATCTAGCTCGCGCATTAACATATTTTGTCCCATTCTCCACTGTCTTTCATTGTGCAGTAGTAGTACATTTTACCCCACTAGGACATTACACAAGCGGTAAACACCAGACGACACAAAGTGCCACCATGTGGATGAGGATCACCCAAGGAGAGGTTCCGGAAACCGCGTTCAGCCATTAGACCATATTTATAGCCGGACTATATAGCGGTCCCTGGCATTTTGTCTAATAGTGTTTTTTTTTTTTAAAAACTCGTTCAGATCAAGACATATCTTGACTGAAAAAAGGAATATTTAGAACATGATGAGTTAAGGTTATGCCTGGTTGTAATCGAAACAGTAAAGGCAAAAATAGTCCCATAGCACATACATCTGTGAGTTTGTTACATTTTAAACCCTCTAGACCTGTTTAAATACTTTCAAATAATAAACAACCAATTTTTACATTTAAACATAGTGTAGCAACGTCTGAGAAGATGGCAGAAGTCTTAGGTGTCCGTACAAGAGATTTTATTTCGAAGTAGTTTTTATCAGAGACCTAGCGTAAAGCACGATTTTGTAGCGAAAACAGTCGTTTCACATCCCAAATTGTGGAACAGTAGTCAAAATGCTTTTGGATATAGGATATCACATTGGGTCGGGAGTGCAGAGATTGGCCAGCGGGTGCTACGGAGGATGAAGTCCAACAGTTGATTTACGACAATTCACGCCCAGGTGATCTGATTATCTATACAGATGGTTCGGTAGTGAGAGGAAAGAGAAGTGCCTGGGGGTTCGTAGCGAAAGCCAATGGAAAATCTTTAGTGCAAGACAACCTAGCATACGACACCACAACGTCTAGCATGAGAATGGAGGTGGAGGCGGTAACTGCAGCTCTTCGGTGGCTAGAGAACAAAATGCATACACATGTCGTAATTGTAACAGACTCTGAAAGTATGCTGAGAAAAGTGAAGACAGGGATGCTTCGAGCAGAATGGCAAGCTTCACTGGAAAGATCACGGGTAGTGAGCATTCTTTGGATCTTTTTTCCTTGTCATGCCAGCGTGGTCGGTAATGAACAGGCAGACAGATTGGCTGGATCTGCACCACTGGGTGGTGAACTGATGCATGACAGGGCAGATGTTGTCAAGGCCTTTTGGGAACAAGTAACGGAATCAGTAGAGAAACATGATTATTATGGCCTAGAGAGAATGAGGCACCTGAGTGTAACTAGAGGGTTTGGCCGACTCGCTACACTCAGTGGAAGGCGAGACGGACCTACAACCAAATTGTGACCGGTAATCATCAGTACTGGAACTCTGCGCTGGTTGCTGAAGATGAGGACGGAGCACGCATGGGAATACCCCGAGTGCTGTGATGTCAATTCTTGACATAACTAACTAACTAACTAACTTGGATATAGGATAGGTAAAATATTTTACATGTGTTTTTGTCCAGAAAGTGCTGAATTTTGCCATGTTGATAATTTTTTTGGTATTTAAAAAAAAAAAAAATCAATAATAAAAAATCAAAAAATCATTTTATGAACAGTTAAAACACCTAATGTTTTGTGTTCAACACTACATTAACAAAAAGTAGTCTGTTAATGATGAGCTCAAGCAGTGGTTTGTGTACAACTAATATTTGTAGCTTTTACCTAGTAGTTATTACCATGGATTTAGTTTTATTTATATTAATTTGCATAAAATAGTAATAGAGTAGCAGCAGCAGCAGCAGCAGCAGCAGCAGCAGCAGCAGTAGTAGTAGTAGTAGTAGTAGTAGTAGTAGTAGTAGTAGTAGTAGTAGTAGTAGTAGTAGTAGTAGTAGTAGTAGTAGTAGTAGTAGTAGTAGTAGTAGTAGCAGTAGTAGTAGCAACAGCAACAAAAGCAGCAGTGATAGTATTGTAGTCTAAATAGTCGTAGAGGAGCATCAGTAACTGTAGTAGTGGCAGTAGTATAGTAGTAGCAGCAGCATTAAGCGTAAAAGAAGAAACATATATATCAGGAGTGATAGTAGCATTAGTATGCATTCAACCTGTTATATTCGTAGTAGCAGAAGTAGTAGTAGCAGAAGTAGTAGTAGCAGAAGTAGTAGTAGCAGAAGTAGTAGTAGCAGAAGTAGTAGCAGCAGAAGTAGTAGTACCAGCATCACAACCCACCATGTTGTAATTGTAATGGACCCAGAGCCTGCTTCGGAAAATAGAAACTGGTGTTATACGTGTAGAGATGTTTACATCACTTGAAGTCAGGAGCATATCATTGATTTTCTGTCATGTGTGCGGGGTAATGGGTAGGCTGACAGACTGGCTGCTGCGGCACCTCTGGGTTGAGAGGTACTTTTTGATTAGCGGGAGTGTTGAAGGTTCTCTGGTTTAAGTGGACGGTGACGGTGCCATTGCTTAGAATATCCATATGTTGAAAGGCTAATTCAACGGTGTCCGAGCAGAGGGTCTTGGACATAATTAACACTGAAACGGGTGGACGCTAAGTTTGGTTGCAGCTGGTAATATTGACTCTTCGCTGGCAGCGGAGGAGATGAGCAGCAAGCATGGGTTTGTTCAGAGTGCAGGGACACCAGTTGTTGACTTATTCATTTATTTAATCCTAGCTGAAGTATAAGCAGTAGTAGCAGTAGTAGTAGCAGCAACAGCAGTAGTAATAGCAGAAAAAGTAGCAGTAATAGCAGTAGCAGCAGCAGCAGCAGTAGTAGTAGTAGTAGTAGAAGTTGTAGAAGCAGTGGTAGTTTTGGTGGTGGTGGTAGTAGCAGAAGTAGTAGCATGAGTAGTAGTTGTAGTAGTACTAGCAGTAGCAACACCACAGTAGGAGCTGCAGTAGTGGTAGTAGTAGTAGCAATCGTAGTGGTAGTAGCAGTAGTAGTATTAGCAACAATTGTAGTATCGTTAACAGTATTAGCAGCAGCAGTAATATCAGCAGTAAAAATAGCCACAGTGGTAACAGTAGCAGTAGTAATAGCAGTAATATAAGCAGTAACTGTAACAGCAGCAGTGATAGCAGCAGAAGCATTAGTAACAGCAGTAGTAGCAGTTGTAGTAGCTGTATTAGCAACAGCGGTTGTAGTAGTAGTATTAGTTTAAGTATTAGCAGTAGTAGTGCATGTGGAGAGAAAGAAACAAGAAGATAATGAAAAAAGGAAGGCTGCACTGGCAGCAAAAAAGGAATAAGAAGAGGGTTTGAGAAAATGTCTAAGATAAAACAATACAACAATACAAGGATAAATATGATCAACAACGGTAAAGTCAATCGATGATACACATATGTCACTTCTGTACATTTATTTCATTTTAATTTTCCGTTTACTTTAGCGAGTAGACCTTTTTGCAGACTGTTGACCCACAGCTGTTCGGGCAACATTTCTCGTTGTCACCATTACAATCTTTATTGGTGATGCATTTGTGCTCATGAGATATAAATGAACAATAAATGTAATCCAGAGAATACGAAGAAGACACTAGCGGACATTGTCCTTCTTCCTCTGTCCCAGAGACACATCGGTACTTTGGAGCGGCACATTGCGATGTCGGACATCCTGTACTAATGTGCTGACACTTCAACCCAGCGGGACAGCCTCCACACTGGTCATTGGTAGGAGCCACACATTGTTGCTGGACACAAGGTTCTTTGTTACAGAAGGTTGGGACTTCCTTGCAGACTTGTCCGTATGGGCAGCCACCACCACATGGTACTTTGCTGACACACGAATACACACTGCCCGGTGTGAATCCAGAAGGCTTGCAAACTTTTCCAGCCACACACCCTCCACATGGATCGACACATTCGTATGACTGAGGGCATGGGGATTTAACACATCTGATATTTGTGTCCCTGCAGTATAGACCTTCGGCGCATTCTGAGCATTGTCGAATCTGTAGAGATGATAAGTCTTAATTATTAAAGAGGCAAACATTTAGCCGGGTGGGGTTTACATTTAAAAGGGTGATAGAGATACAGAGAAAAAGGGGATATAAAAGGAAGAAGAGAGAGACAAGAGGAATAATAGTTTCAGGATAGAATAAAAGATGCAAGGTTCTCCTATGTGGAGAATGTAGTTATAACGTGTCTACACCCCAGAGGATCAGGCGATAGTCAATGGAGGACTAAAAGAGAGTTATGCGGTGTCAGTATGGGTATAACAACTACGACAACTAAATCGTGATACACCGCCTATTGTTATCAAACTGTGGAATAGAAGAATGACAACTAACCATCTTGTTTATTAAATGAAAGAATTAGAAAGTCGTGTATCTCTTATTACATAATCAAAATCACATCAAAACACAACATAATAAACAGGATGTTAAAATACGTTATAATCAGAGTGAGCCAACTGCTGCTCACATTACAAAACCTTAGATATTACAACAGCATAACATTAATTACAACTGCTAGCAGAATCTACACTTCTGAACTAAGAAGTTAGTCACAGAATCTCCTTCCTTGCTGTTGTTCAGTACTTAGACACAAATACCATAATACTATATTTCGGCCAACTACTATCTAGGTAAAAAAAGAAAGTAAAGATCCCTTTTCACGCCTTTCGGCGCATCGGGCATATGAGCCGAGCGTCCCATATTTTTACAGACCATCAGCACTGTGGGTAATGTGGTCAGCATTACGCCGGCTGTCTTTACTTTCCCAGGACAGCCCATCCTAGTACCCATTTTAGGCTGGATCGACCTGCGACGTCCCATACCACGACAAAAATCCACGCAGCCTGCAGTGGGTTTCGATCGCGGCATGCTGGCTTACGAGTCGGACTCGCAACGCCTTAGCCACGGACGCACCTAATAAAGAGCCAACTGTCAAATACAAATTATCAATCCATTTAAATCATGACCGCCACTGTCTTGCCACAAGTCATTCAGAGAGGTTTCATTAATTCTCCCACAGGGCTTCCCAATTCCATAAAAGGAACTACAGACTCAGTTCCACAGAATTCGTCAACATCACCAGACGGTATTCGTCACCCCTAAAATGTCGTTCTTAAGGTCTCATTTCGAGCATGTATCCCCCTGTCTATCTGCTCCAGCTATATATGAGACTTGAGGCCATTGCATCCGTCCTCAAAGTATGATCAAACTTGGTGTTTCGTCCTAATTATCTTCTGCTTTCTCCTCTGCACATACGTTCAGTGATCTGTGTCTTTCCCGCCAATCAAGCACATTTCACCGGGACCAGCCTCTGAGGTTAATACACTTTGGGAAGAGCCCCAGCACCATGTATAGGTGCTTTATTTGCTGACTAGTTACCTCCCCTCTCTGAACAACTGGGATTTACAATCTTCGTAAGCATTGTTTTGTTAGTATGGCTTTCAGGCAGGATTTTAAGTCGTAGATACTAAGTACCCTCTTGTAAAAGTTTAACAGAAAATTCTGTTGACTGTTTATTTTTTTTACGTTGCAGTGCTTGCCACGGTAACGTATAGATGAGTTAAATAGATGGAATTAAATGGAATGATAAAATAAATAATGTGGAGCTTTCGGAGAAAACTAAATAAATTCGAGGGAATCAAGAGGTGATGAAAAGACGTTGACGTTGGATAGGGTACACGTTCACAATTTTCCAGAGCAATATAAATTGAATGGCTTTACGTGTAACCTGCAAGGCCATAGGAATCTGCTCCATTGGGGGATGCGTAGCAGAAGAAGGAAAAAAAAAGCGCAAACGTGCAATTGCCATTGCCTTTTTCTGAAACAATACTAGGACCTCTTGTTGGTGCCCCTCTCCCCACTCCAGATAAAGAAGAATGAGGATGGAACCTTTCAGCTCTACGTTTTTCTTCGTCAGTTCTCCCTACATGGGTTCAACCCATTATGTTTCTTGACTCACAGCTGTCGTATTCCAGAGAGCATTGGTATTGAGCATGTTAATTTAAAAAAAAAAATAAGAGCCACGGTTCACAATTGGTGGTCACATTTAAAAAATCGTTAACATCATTTTACAAGAACAACAACAGCAACAACTACTGCAGCCATTCAACTGTTTGCTGTTGATGTTGTTGTTGTTACAGTTCTAATATAGATTTACTCACTGTATACAAAAAAAAAAAAAAAAAAAAAAAAAAAAAAAAAAAAAAAAAAAAAAATGGATATTGAAAGAATGGAGACTGTGGTAGACTTTTGATAATAAGAGACGCCAGCAGGTCTTACCTAACTAGGAACCACTGACATAGAGTATGTAGCAGGAATGTATGGTGAACGTCCACTAGGCTTGCCGTAAAAGACATTTGTTATGACTCTGCCATCAATCAATATCAGTCAATCTCAACTGTTGCTTAGAGGTTAGTGAATGTGTTTAACAATTTTATGATGCCTGAGTAAGCAAAGGACTCTTTCCCACATATATTCAAGCGTATAAAGCATATAGGACTACACCTGTATTCTATGCATTATTGATTACAGGGGGCTGCGTGGATTTTTATCGTGGTACGGGACGTCGCAGGTCGACTCAGCCTCAAAATGGGTACCAGGAAGGGCTGTCCTGGGAAAGTAAAGACGGCCGGCGTAATGCTGACCACATTACCCACCGAGGGCCGATTGGTCTGTAAAAATATGGGTGCTCTTCCCATATGCCCGATGCGCCTAAGGGCGTGTAAAGGGATCTTTACTTTTACTTTATTGTTACTCTTAAAAATGAGTGCTTAGAAGAGCGGAATGTCAGACGGGCCTGCATGCCCAATTTGTAACCCTTTGAAAATAAAGTTTGTTCGTTCGTTCGTTCGTTCTAGAGTTCTTTTTCCGCTATAGACTTTTATTTAAAAAATATTCTGGGGGCGGAAGTCTGGACAGTAGAATGAGAGTCCTACCGTGACAGAGACTGAAGATTTACTACATAATATTCCCAAAGACAGCAGTGGGTTTACGTGGTCAGCCAGCATAGTGGACACGGCACATAATTTTTGCCGGCTGGCATCACACGTTTCACCAAAGAGATGCACTTCCTACTAACACATTAGAGGTCATTTGATTAAAAGTTCAACCAACTATAATGGACCATTTTTAAGTTGAAAACGAATATGCTTTAAAACTGGACATAATTAAAAAAAAAAAACAACAACGTATACAGTATTTATTCAATACAAACCATATAAGAAAATTAGATAAATGAGAAGTGCTGCAGGAGTGATCAGAAGGGATAAAATCAGAAATAAGGTTATCAGAGAAAAGTTAGCACATAATAATTGTAAATGATAAACAATGACAGCAAATCACATTTTCCCACTTGGAGAGAAAGCCATTTGACGCGATAACATACCAGGCATACGTCAAAAAGGTAAGAAGGACGTAGAGCACAATGTAGACCAAGGTCTTTAGGGACAGAGTACAAAGAAACTCAGCATCACAAGTCTGTCGTCGAGGCAGCTAGAAAAACAAGAAGCGGAACCCAAAATCTTTATCGACACATAAAGCGGTAAAAGAAAAAGTGAATAAAAGGCAGAAGATGATATTGACGTTTAGGCAGAACCACCACCACCCCCCCCCCACCTCCCCCGATATAGAGAATTGGACACTTACATTCTGACAGCTTGCCAATGTCTCACACTGTCTGTTGCTCCTGTTGGGCTGTACCAGACATGATCTGCCTACAGCTGTGCACGCCGTACCCAGTCCACAGCTGCGGCTACAACTTATTGTCTGTGCCGGCACACACTTGTACCTTCAAGAAGTGCAACAATAATGATCAACATGGTGTTATATTATTGATTTATGTTGTCGAGTTTTTTTAATAGTAATTTTAAATATAGTTCAATTATTGAGAATCTGCAACGTTCATTGTAAATTAATACTAAAGAAAATGTTTGTTTTATTGCCTGTTTCTTTCTTAGTTTTCTTTAACAGTTTCGTTCTTACGTTGTCACTGTCTTACTTTCTTCAATTTTCTTGGGGACGGGGATGGGGGGGGGGGGGGGGGTTTAGGGATGGTTTTGTTCCTTTGTTTCTTTATTTCCCTCATCTTCAAAAATAAATAAACAATGGAAGAAAAAAGATGACATCAAAAGGAGAACAAACAAGTCTTATAAAATATTATATATAGGCTATATATTCTCTGTATCGTGTTGAGATTAGTGAACAATTTCATTAAACATTAAATCCGTGTCATCTGGGTAAAGATTCGACATCACACCATTCAGCAAGCACCTATGAGCCCTTCTTCATCAGCCAGCGAAGAGTCACTATAATAATGGTACCCGTCGTCATCTGGATGAATACTAGCCTTGCCGTTCCTCGGAGGCTCGAGGTTCAAGTGTTCTAACACTTCCATTTTATCTGTTACTTCATAGCACAGGCGAGAGATCAGCTCTGTCTTGTGCAGTTGAAATACACTTCCGAATGGAGCCATTCCACCCTCCTCCCCCATTACTTACAAAGACTGGGATTTCAGACCTGTAAAAAAGAATAATTGCAAAACGACTTTTTGAGAACTTGAATGATGTCACAAATGGGCAAGTCCTTTGACGTTGTCGCAGTATATAGCAACAATGAGTCTCAAATACTGCCAACGTCTCTTGAGTTTGTAACATCATTCAATGTCTCAAAAAGTTGTTATATAATTATTCTTTCTTACCGGTCTAAAATCCCAGTTTTTGTAAGTCAGAAAGCAAAGTCACCCTGACCCAGAGACTGTTATAGATAACAATGCTTTTTCAGTAAGGATGATCATTAAAGTACTCTGAACAGATCCATGGGTGCTCTGATCTACGTTTCATTGGCACCACAAGCAAAACTCGGCTGATAGCTCCAGTTCTGTGTTCAAGAATTGAACGTCTGCTATCCTTGGTGTGACAAACCAACGGAATATTTCAGTCCGGCAAAAGTTTATTGCATCTTTTGGTTAAAATAATTACGCACTTAAAATACATATAGATAAATATAGATGTGGGAAGAGTAGAAAATGTACGAAGGCGCACATAACTTATGACGTTTTCTTAGTGTTACTGGGAGAAAACCTTAGAGAGTCATTCGTCACTACATCAACGACAGCCCCAGCCTTTCCATCGGCCTAACACCAGAAGAAATAGTAATAATAATAATAATAATAATAATAATAATAATACGAATTCAGGTGAGATTTAAAATGGTAGGGAGTAGCTGAGATCCCCTGTAAGCCTTAGCTGTATCCTGAAATATTTTATCGAGATCCTACCATTCTATATTCTATCATTGTATAAATATTCCGTGACTTCATCAACCTTGATACTTGTCCGTTGGACAATGGTAACTATTTACTAGTCCCTACATATTATGACGTTCTTTAGGTTACTATTCACAGTTAGGACTATGCATTAGCGAAATTTCCTTCCCTCTGTCATCTTTTCTGAAAATATTCATTTTGGTTTCCTCGCGTAAAGATCTTACAGTATAAACCATCATCCTGTGCCATTTGGTATCATCAGTTGGGTATACACTACATTGCTTATGTTTATTATATTATGCAACATACAATTTGAGTTACAGTCGTCAGCTGTGTGGGCATATAGGGTTGGCCTATGTTTTATAGACCAAGTGGTACCTGGGCGTTGATGTGGTCAACATCACAACTGCCGCCTTTACTCCCCATGACTATACCTGGTGTCCATTCAAGGCGAAGTGGACCTGGGTCTGTTGGGACTTGAACTAACGACTGTCCAATCCGCATGCGAGCTTGTGTCCACTTAATCATGTCAAGTTTCATATGATCGTGCAAAGAATTGTTTATGTATAAACCAAAATATTATTACCGGCTAGAGAGATTTATTATTGATATATTGCTCGTGGGGAAAGACAGTGTTTGTAATACCTTGCTCTTTCCCTTACTAATCTGATAACACCACAAACACCGCAACACCTCTACCTGCCCCAGATGTGTCGGCATAATCCTCACCACGAGGCTGATTGATGTATTTTCCCAGGTTCCCTGTAACACCATGGATTGTGAACAACACGGTAGAATGGAAAGCCGAAATTAATTGACGACTATTGCAGATAGCCAATCACTACCATTGTTACCAGCACATTGTCCTTACATCAGGAGAAGGCTGTATTTCACTCGAACTATCCTAGAGCTGAGTGACGTTTTGATGCCTGTGAATATGTATTGTGGTGTATGATGAGACCGTGATTTGTTTTTTCCTCTTTTTTTTTTTTTCAGTTGAATAATTTGGATTCCTGAACCGTGTTATGTCAATACAATTGTTGATTTAGAAAACTCAAATATCGGATTATATCAATTAGTAACGATTTTAATTCCTTGTGTAGACAAATTATCGTACGTTGTGATTTATTTGAGTTCGACTTCCAAGGTGTTGAACTTTGTTATTCTGAAGTTTAGTTAGAAGAATAATTATGTATTCAGTTCTATTCCCGGGATTCACCCTATTGGTTTGATTTTCTGTATTTTCCTTCCTTTCTTTATAAACTCAGGGACCAATAGAATTCCCCTAGACTTTCTTAATTTGAGCCCTGTAAAATATTTAGGAAGGATTATAGGGGATCTCCAGGCGAGGATAAATTCCGTCAAACTAGTTTACCACACTTGGTGAAAAGTTTGTACCCGGCAACTTCAGGCCTCATCATAATGTCCACAAAACTAGGTAGGGTTATGGAGTTATGCCTATAACCGTAATAATCTTTGAGATATGCATCTCATTTAGCATTGATGGTTCTTGCCAGACCTTGTCATATGAACGACGCGAACACCCACACAATCTGACATAAAGATAGGGGTTCGATTAAAGATGAGACAGGTATAATTTAGTCTTTGTTGTACTTACACGTATTGATCACAGTTTATATCTGATCCACAGTATCTGTCATCAAAAACCACCTTGCACTTCTCACCAGCAAGACAGCTTTTGCACAGATCAGGTACACATCTGAGTTTCTGATCATCTTCACAACTGTGTGAGCCTGCTGGACATCTGTCCACTGTTGCACATACAGTGCCTGTGAAACACAATTAAAATAAATGACCCCGTTTCACAAAAGGAAAAGCACTGGATTATCTCGGGAGCCCTATAATTTTAGAAGCTGCGGTAGTCGCTTGCTTCCAGCTTAAAGGTCTTACGTTCAATTTGTTATCAGGGCTGATTTAAAAAAAAAAAAGAAAAGTACATCACGTTCCCACGACAACTCAACCTAAATGGATACCAGGAAATATAGTGGGAAGTTAAGCAGGTCGATGTGACTTTTAAGACATCACTATAAGACTGTTAAGGGACAGTTCTTGCAGGGAATCAGTGGCGTTAGAAAAACAAAATCATAAAAAAATTCAATTTTGAAGATAGGACTCTCAAATTTTCAGACATTATGACCATATGATCAGGCTATCATATATAATAAACATCTTTGGAATTCAATATATACATGTGAGATAATCTTTTTAGGTAAACATTTTTTTAAATATGCAGAATATAGATGTTACTTCGGAAATATTTTTAGGGAAATGGTGAGCCAAACTCCTTCAAAATTAAACTGCACTAATAAAAATGGTGTGAGTATAGCCCGGACCATGGAAAACAGTACACACATTTACACGATTTTATGTAAAGCTACCTGAAATTTTGCTCCTTTTGTGTGTGGAAAATTACAATTTTAAAATTACATATAAATGAACACAATCATGATATAAGAATTTTAATGGTGGAGCATGGCAGGCTAGACGATTTACTATAGCACTTCGAGTGTAGTAAAGTATTGCAATGATCATTAAATCTGGGTCATCTTGGTAAAGATTCGACATCACACCATTCAGCAAGCCCCTATGAGCTCTCGTCATCAGTCAGCGAAGAGTCACTATAATGATGGTAACCGTTTCATCTGGTTTATTACTGGCCTTGCCGTTTCTCGGAGGCACAGGTGTTCAATAACTTGTTTTATTGGTTACTTCATCTCACAGGCGAGAGATCAGCTCTGCCTTGTGCAGTTGAAATACAGTTTCGAAAGAAGCCAGTCCAGCCAACCTATCTGCGTGCTAATTGCTTAAGACAGATACATATTACTGAAATTACCTGAATTAAAAAATAATAATATAATTTTTGAAGATCAAATAACTTATTTCATTAACTGATGTATAAAGAAACACTGCATTAACGATGGGAGATGGGAAGGTATGTTTACTGGAAAAGAAGGCAGAGGTAGACCACCACTATTATAAACACAGGGTATCAGGAACACCCTAGGCTAGCTCACAAGGCGACAAAGCTGGGGTGAGAGGCCTTGACTCACATCCAAAATTTGCCACGGGGAATGTGCATAAACTTAAAAAAATTACTTTAAGTCGTTTGCAGGTCCTGTGCCATAGGTCCTGTACGCTGGTCAGTCTCTGTACAGCTAAAGCCAGACTTTGACTTCTTGCAAACAGTTGGCACTGCTATTTCATACTGAACCTATTCAAAAATGTGCGACACTTTCGATGTCTTTGTTATCGATTTCAGTGCGTGCTTTATGTGCTGCATTCTTCTTCATCTAGCAGCAGGTAATTATTCTTACCAGTCGGACATCGACTACACTGGTCACCAAGGGAAAGAACTGGGCTTGTACACTGGTTTCCACAATTTTGACAACATTTAAGGCTTCCAGCGCAGTCGGAGTCACGCAGACACGTAGTACCACCACATGCAGTGCTTTTTGTCTGAAATAAATAGAGATACATCGGTCAGGTCACATAAAGTTTAGTGCGCATTTTTGCTAAGCTAGTTAGAGGGTTTCATTTCACATAAAGTTACATGATGTTTTCGACCAGTATGGTTCTGATATAGGCTTCGCCTCATATTCACACATCGCCCCAACATAGCAGGCAATTTTTACAAAAATAGTAAGCTTTCCCCGACTGTAATGAGGGGCCCTAATATAACCGACGGTTGAATGGGATTTCTGGGACTTGCAGCTGGGTGATTCTCATCCAAATGGTGGCAATCTGTGCAATATGGTTATCACTCGTCATGCAGTCCTGGTGGGTTTAATCGTCAGTCATCAATCATTCACTCCCTAACTGGACTGCAGGATGGTTGGTAACCGTAGAGGTTCCCACATATAACTATGTATGTTATATGGCTTAACTGAGTTTTCGGGATTTTCTGCAGTACGATTTTCATCGTTGAGCTCATATACATGATCAAAACAACATAGTTGAGGAGTTTTATCACACTGTCATATTTAAGCGAGAAGAAAAGGATTGATTGAGACTGGGTCCTAACCAGATGATTTTGTTTGAAAATCCTACCTACATCATGGGCGTTGAAACTTGGGCCACAGTAGCTATCTCCACTCCCCACAAACAATTTAAAAAAAAAGTCGGGGGGGGGGGACGAAAAGAGGGGGGGGGGGAGTGATTGTTGTATGTTATATTAGGAATCGACATCATAGCACTCAGGACACCCCCATAAGCGCAGCAAAAGAAAAGTTCCAATTCTGATGGCGCCAGTAACTGTCTGATTACATATCCGTCTCGTCTTTCCAGTAATGATTAGTTAGCAGAGACCCATTATCCCGCCAAGTAGAATCTATTTTTTTTTTTTTTTGAGGATTTATTTAAATAATTCCCATTTTAGGGTACTGAAGTAGGCTCCGTCCCAGAATGTTTTTTTCTGGCTGCGCACCTGACCTAAGTGGCGAACTTACTTCCTGATCGCGTGGCAGGAAATAAGTTAACAATGAGGTCAACAAAATATCAGATTGAAAAAGAAGAAAAAGAAGCATATAATAATGATATTAAAAAAAAAAAAAAACTATAATACAGTGCAGACCGCTTAATAAGATCTCGGTTTACAGCAATATTTCTGGCTCTCTTACCTATGAAAATAAAAACAATAAAAAATTTATGATAAGAAGAACCATTTCTTGGACTCCGACATCAGGTCTTCACTGTAATAATAATAGTAGTAGTAATAATAATGATAATTTTAATAGTAATAATAATAATTAAGTAACTTTTTTTTCTTTTAATTCTTACCACCGGACACGTTCCTGGCTTGTTGTCCAGATACGTAGGTCCAACCTTGTTCCTACAACAGGTCCCACTTCCTTTACCATCCTCCACACAAGCCGACCCAGCTGGACAAGTATATGACCCCGTGCATTTTAGTGGACTGTAGCCAAGAGAGTTGTATGTGGTCCTCACCAACAGAGCTTCAAGATAGCCATAAGCCTGGCATTCTCGATCGAGATCTAGATGAGAGAATCAACGACTTTTATAGGGATTAGTAATTTAGAAGACTCTGTTCACGTCAGTGGTAGGACAGGTATATGATGTCCTAAACTCATTTATATAAACCAATCACCAACTGCTCACAAATAAGCCAGTAAATGAGTTGTACAACAGCAATACGCAGGCCTTGGCACAAAGCCAAAGTCAAGATGGATGAACTTCAGGACTTTCCGCTGGAGTAAACAGCCGGTGAACAAAGAAGAAGAGGAAGACAAACAAATTGGTACTTGATGAGTGATGTAGCAGCCATTACTTCGGCACCCTTTACTTCCCAGGATATAACCTGTTATTAATTTTACTCTCGGTCGAATTGTGAGCAAAGGTAAATAAAAAAATGCGAACCTGTCCTATCAAGGCTCCGTTTTTAATATTTATTTACATATTAATGATAGGCTACGGAACGTGGGGTTCACCCACCACAAGCGGCCTCATTGCAATAATTTTTACAGGCTGAGCTCCCTATCCCTGTCTAGAATATATACAGGTGACCAAGTATTCATTAGTGATTTCTTTGAGGCAGCGGCTCTGATAGTAATCTTCGTCTGTATTGTCTTTCACATTTGTTTACATTTTAAGTAAAGTAAAGGACCCTTTCCCTCGCCATCAGGCGTATCGGCCATAAAGTCCTAGACCTTTGTGTTTATCGGGTAACCATCTTTTGGTTGGTCATGTCGTCATCATGCCGACCGCCTTTATTTCCCACACATTTAAGACTAGGCCGTCTTGAGAGCGAAGAAAATTTTTTAAATAAATAATAATTTAAAAAAATTGGTGGTCAAAGGCCTCAGCCAAAGAGCGCCGAGACATGGTGATACAAACGGTGAGGGACAACGAAAACGAGGTTCGGGTTCAGAAAGCTGCCCAGCAGTCGCAGCAGGGCCATTGGGTCAGCCTGGAGAGCGCATTGCCGAGAATACTCACATGGGGTGAGATCTGGCGGATGACCCCGCTGCGACTGAGCTTTATCGTTCGTTCGGCGTACGATGTATTACCGTCCGGTGTTAACATGGTTAAATGGTCTGCGACCAACGATCCGACTTGCCCGTTGTGCAAGTCGAAGCAAACTCTTGAGCACGTCCTGTCCGCGTGCAGGAAAGCTCTAGGTCAAGGCCGATACACCTGGCGCCACAACAGGTGCTACAAGGAGTTAGCAGCCGTTGTCGACCAGGCTAGAATGAGGGCTAATGCCAGAGCCAGTTCTAGTATCGCCCCCATTCGTTTCCTCAAGGCTGGGCAGGTTCCAAAAGTAAAGTCAACAAAACGCATTCGCTCCATCTGTGCTAGACTCTGCGAGGGACTGGTTACTGGCGGTTGATCTGCCAGGCCATGAACGGTATCCCGAGTTGATCCGTAAAACCGGCCTGCGACCGGACATCGTTCTCCATTCTGCGCAAAAACGGCAACTCATCCTGATTGAGTTGACGGTCCCGTTTGAGTCGCGTATGGAGGAGAATCATTTGTACAAGCTCGAGAAGTACAGTGATTTTTAGCAGCCGGGTTTGAGGAGAAACGAGGCTTACACAGTACGGGTATTTGCCGTCGAAGTGGGAGCGAGAGGCCTCGTTTCCACTTCGCTCTACAATGTGGTGAAAAGAATTAGGATTGCGCGGTAATGAACGGAAACGAGCACTCAAAAAACTTGGTGAGGTGGCCGAAAGGGCATCCAGCTGGCTTTGGACGCAGCGCAACAACGTAGGGACGGGCCTCGGTGAGCTGGTCCGGGTATCTAGTGGAAAAGAGTTTCTTATCCCTTTGAAAAGTCCATCGTGTACGAATTGTCTGCCAGTGTCTCTCTGCCAACTGCTAATAAAAGTCCAACGTGTGTCCGGTAAACCAAAGTAAGGCTTGTCGCTCGGTCGTCCAGGCACGCTGACTGTTCTAATTAAGCTGCCGCGGCGACTTCTTATCTCACAGTACCTCCTTCGAAACCACCAAGTCGTCTTGTCTCTGGCCGAAAGTATAACACCATCCGGTAATTCCGTGCAGCGGGGAACCAGCCCTGAGTGTCATGAACTCAGGTGGGCCCACCTCCGAATACGTTTAGGAATCGTGGGCCGAAACGTGTGTCGACAGAGGATAATTTCTACTGATGACTGGTAGATCCCCGCTGTACTTGCTCCCTGTGAGTTTATTCCTACCCCTATAATAAAAGAGCAACTGAGCTCTCACAATGAGCACCTACCTTTCAGTAGTTTGTAGTTTTCCAAACACAAAGACTATAATAAAAGACCAACTGAGCTCTCACAATGAGCACCTACCTTTCAGCAGTTTGTAGTTTTCCAAACACAAAGACTATAATAAAAGAGCAACTGAGCTCTCACAATGAGCACCTACCTCTCAGCAGTTTGTAGTTTTCCCAAACACAAAGACTATAATAAAAGAGCAACTGAGCTCTCACAATGAGCACCTACCTCTCAGCAGTTTGTAGTTTTCCCAAACACAAAGACTATAATAAAAGAGCAACTGAGCTCTCACAATGAGCACCTACCTTTCAGCAGTTTGTAGTTTTCCAAACACAAAGACTCGGCTCTGCAGATGTTACAGGTCAGACAGACTCGGCATGAGGTTTCCAGGGAACAGGTATTGTTGCAGACTAGAGGCGGGTGGTCAACTGTGGAATTTTATAGACCCGAAATTTGTATTTACTTGATTCCATGTGGTACTATTAAATTATTTCTTAAATAGTGAAGAAAGTGAGGACACTTCAATGGAGTTGTCCTTTAAAAACAGAAGACAAAGTATAGAAAAAAAAAAAAAAAACACTGATAAAGATTGTCGTAGTCGATGTTTCAACTTCACTGCAGTCGGATTTCCCCATCCTAGCTCCGTTTCTATAGTTGAAGTAGTAGATTTTTACCCCAGCAGGACATCACACAAGCGATAAAACCCGATGACACAAGTGCCACTATGTGGATGAGGATCACCCATGGAGAGGTCCCAGAAACCGCGTTCAGCCATTAGACCATATTTATAGTCGGGCTATATTGTAGCCTCTGGCAAGAGCCAGGGTGGGGCTTCAAAATAAAGAAAAATTGTATCTCACAAGGAGATGATTGGATAGATGAATATCCGTTCCTGTGTCAGTGAATATCAAGTGAAATGTCCCTCACTATCCCACTTTATGAGTAAACAATTAGTCCCGGCAAATCCAGAAATATGCGCACACAGTAATACATATGGAAGTTTCGAGGGTTTGCAAAAGCAAACAATCGCCACCATAAATGCAATCTGTCATTGACGAAAGCACTCAGTCACAATAAGTTGGCTATACAAACGTAAAATTATTACGTAAGGTATTTCATCAGTCAACACCTGAACCGGCTACCGGCCTCATTGAATACCATGACTCAACCACTCACAAATGAAAGGCATTTCATATGAAAAGAACAGCTCACAGCATTGCAATAAGCACCAAACTCAGTACTCAGACAGTGAAACCGCAGACTTCCGCCCACATGCAGAAACTGCATTAGTAAAACGCTGTCGGAAGCAAAAATAACTTCCAAGCTAATCATTCTGCCATACCTAGTCCTCCATATTAAACCAGACACCACTAATGAAAGGAAAAACAGCAAGCCACTACTACAAGAAACTACGAACCCAGTTCTGTATGCAGATCATTCAAAATTTTTGCAGTAAGCATGTTTTAGTTAAAATCCAATTGAGATGGAAAGGCGTGACAGGAAAATCAGAAAGAATGAGTAACTAAGCATGACAAAACAGTAATATCTGTTATACAAACATGCAAATTACTTTTTATACCACGAATTACTTCTATGGCAGTGAAGATGATAGCAAAATGTGGCGCCATATATCTGAGTGATTGATACCATTTTGTCAGTTAATGATACATCTCAGCATCACTACTATCACACTGACATGGAGTCTCTAAATCACTGCATGAGCTTTACTTAAACAAGGATATTTATAAATATGCTCTCATATTCTTCTTCCTCTTCAGCAATCTGGGCCCTTGAAATTAATTGCTGCAGATGCCACTTGCCCTCATGCATTTCTCTTATTGGCCTTCTCTTTTCTGTTGGTAACTCAAGTATTTGTAATGCTACAGTTACATTATCTCTCCACAATCTTTTCAGACTGCTTCATAATTTATGACTCTTCCACCCTTTTATGTATGCTATTGTTGTCTCTGTTATCTGCAATTCTCTGTATGCCCCCCACCATCGCAGTCTGTTAGACCTCATGATGCCAATAATTAGTGGTGATTTGAATAAATTACGAATTTTATTATTTTCTTCTCACTCCACGTTATTTGCTTTTTTGATCGTTGAAGGGTCCATCTATGTATTTATTGTAAAACTCTTTTCTCAAAAGCTTGTGTTAAGTCTTCGCCTCAGTTGTCAGTCAGAGCGATATAGCACAAGGGTTGAATCAGTGATGTGATGACATAAAGCATTTGATTTTGGGAGAGGTTATAGAGCATATTATACCTCATTTCTAAATTGTACTGTATATTGTAAGAGCCACCGTGGTGTAGCGGCTAGATGCTCGTCTGCGCATCCGAAGGTCGTGGGTTCAGGTCCTAACGGAACAAAAAAAAAATGATCTTGGCTTCTAGGTAGACCAAGCTTAAATAAATACTAGGTACAGTCCTGGGAGGTAAATGCGGCCGTCGTGGTGTTGACCACATCAAGCACCGAGTGCCGACTGGTCTATAAAATGTAAGTCTAGCCGTATACAACCGATCGGTCTGAGGGCGCGGAAAAGGGTCCTTTACTTTACTTATTCTAGATTGTATTTTACCTGTTAGTGACTTGGAGCAGTTTAAGTGTGTAATTCACACGGAGAAGAGAGCTGGAGAATGAAGTTAGAAAGATGGGGAGGACATGGGGAGAGCTCCATGTAATGGCTAAGGATAGAACCACTTGGCGTGAGTTGGTTGAGGGCCTATGCTCCATTGGGGGATAGAAAGGCAGAAAAAGAAAGAAGTGTGTATCCGTAAACGTGTATGTTTCTGTTATTTCTACTTTCTTATTCTTTATTTGTAGTTTCTATCATTTCCCCTCTTTTTATATTAAGAAGAATTAATACAGTGTTCACCACGGTAATTCTTCACTAAACACAAATTAAGTGTTAATTTCTACTTTCACAAATTGAAAAATCATACCTGTTCTCGTCTCACACCTGACACCAGTATAGGCCTGCAGGCATTCACAGTACGGGCGGTCACCCATAGCCAAGCAGCGGCCCCCGTTATCACATCTGTAGTTGGTGCATGGATCTGTTTGAAGTAAACAAAATTAACCTTATGATACCATTATGTATGTGTTTAGTGTTTAGATAATAGAGGACATCACAACATTCGGGGCATTCACATAAGCGCTCCGTGCTTATCTTCAGCAGCCCGCGAAGTGTTCCAGTTTTGATGGTGCCAGTAGCAGTTTGATTATGTCTGTCGTGTCTTTTCTCTGAGTGTAGTGTCATTCCAAGCTGTACCATTCTTTTCAGTCCTCTGCATTGTTCACTTGTTCCCAAAGGGTCTTGATCACACCTAGCTTTACCCTTTGTCTGTCTGTCTGTCTGTCTGTCTGTCTGTCTGTCTGTCTGTCTGTCTGTCTGTCTGTCTGTCTGTCTGTCTGTCTGTCTGTCTGTCTGTCTGTCTGTCTGTCTGTCTGTCTGTCTGTCTGTCTGTCTGTCTGTCTGTCTGTCTGTCTGCCTGCCTGTCTGTCTGCCTGCCTGCCTGCCTGCCTGCCTGCCTGCCTGCCTGCCTGCCTGCCTGTCTGTCTGTCTGTCTGTCTGTCTGTCTGTCTGTCTGTCTGTCTGTCTGTCTGTCTGTCTGTCTGTCTGTCTGTCTTTCTTTTTTACATATTCAACCCACATACACACACATAAACACACATATACACACACAAAAATATGTGTATTTAATTAGATGGCCTGGAACTATCCCATTGTCGCTGTTTCATTGTATACTTCCATTCACCCTATACTAATAAATTTTGACCTCACCTTGTTTAGTCTCCTACCTTACACCAAGCTACCCTTGGGGACATTTACAGGCTGCTAAATTTGCCTTGGTTACACAAAGACCCTAGTTGTAACAGACGATAATATAGCTGGCCGACGGAACTATATATTTTCAGTCCATATGTGCAATAACCTTTTAGTTGTAAATAATCTAGGGACTTTTCAACAGTTGCCGGAGTGTCTATGCTCAACAGACTGATAAATAACATGAAATAATTAAAGCTGTGAAACTGATGCTGTGTGATCTTGTTTTGTGTAGTGCTCCTACATAAACTTACCCAGTTTAGTCTCACACCACGTTCCGGAGTAACCGTGGAGACATTCACAGACTGCCACATTGTTTCTGCTTGCACAACGTCCTCCGTTATAGCACATGATATTTTTGCATGGATCTTAGGAGAGAAAAATGTTTGTTACCTACAAAGGCGATAACAACGGTGCAATTATTAAAGTAGTGAAAATAAAACAGACTAACGAGTTTATGTTTATTATGGTAATTCAAGATCGGATCAACATCATGGCATACGGATGTAACCCATAAGTGCTCCGTTCTACTTCTAACTCAAGCGTAAGTGTGAAAAATCTCAGCGCAGTGCACAAACTCTGTTGCACCGGCGATATACCTGAAATATTTTTGTTAGATTTTTAACTCTAAATTTTGACAGGGCAGCCCCTTTGGGCTACTCTTTTCGATTTCTAACTGCCAAATAATATTTTTTTTACGTTTGCAATAATACACATGGGAGTCCGATCTTACTAATCAGAGACCACGTGAAAATATCCCAGCGTTCACCGGGGCTTGAACCCAGGACATGCAGCACTCGAGGTCGACACCATATCTCGAGATGACTCAGCCCCCTTTACAGTAATACAGTCAACGAAGAACAGAGGAAGGACATAGAGGAAGAACATTGGAGTAGAAAGCTTTTGGCATGAGTTTGTCGATGCCCATGATTCAACTGAGGATAAATGACAAAAAAGAAAAGAAAAAGAAAAGCAGAATAAAAAGGAGAAAGGAGAAGGAGAAGAAGAAGAGAAGAAGAAGAAGAAGAAGAAGAAGAAGAAGAAGAAGAAGAAGAAGAAGAAGAAGTAGAAAAAAAAATGGGTTAGTTGCGTATCCTTTACAGGACGTTGCAGAAACAACCCCAACAGCCCCAGGCTGTTGTGTGGTTTTTCTAGGCAAATTTACGTCCAGTAGATTGCCATAGAAGAAATAATATCTATCATAAATGTGTGGTGTCACACCAAGTCACACCAGGTGTGCCTGAACTAGAGAAGATAACTGTAACTTCTAATACAAACTTATTTAAGTGACTATTGACATTTAGGAGTGACGACATTAAAATACAATACATTCAGTAAATATCGTTCATTGTTTCTGCATTTGTGAAGATGAAAATTCTGTGTAGCAATACTGTTGTTAATTCATACTTGTTTTGGACTTGTCAGAAATTGTCGGGAAATGAGCGGATCTGTATCAGGGAGAAGTGAACACGATAGACAGATTGTATATGTAAAGCCGAGACTTCAGTCCCTGGTCTTGTATGGGATATTAATCTTTCTTGAACCCACCTTGTTTAGTCTCACACCAAGTACCGACATAACCTTGTGGACATTCACAGACTGCAACATTGTTTCTGGCTACACAGCGACCACCATTGTAGCAGACGAGATTTTTGCAAGGGTCTTTAGAGAAAAGACAAACATAATATAAACGAAGGAAAAGAAAAATACAGAAATAAACAAAATTGACACGTATAATAGCAAACACATTCAACATTCGGTTTACAAAGGGCAAGACAAAAGAAAGGGCCCTTGACCAGTGTTTCTCGATAGTTAATATTCTAAAACCCAGACGAGTAAAAAGACAAAGTTTCACAACATTAATTAATTTGTGCAATATATATATATATTTATATACATACATACATACACATATATATTTATGCGTGTGTATGGGTAGGTGTGTGGGCGCAGACATGAGCCTGTGTGTGTGTGTGCTTGTGTGTGTGTGTAAAAGAGAATACGTTTTAGCTACCCAGAACTATTCCTGCTGCAGGGAAGGGAGTTTTGAACTTCTTCAACATTGCAAGCGTTTACAATTCATAATTTCGAATATCTGGCGGCTCCCTTCATGTCTGTGACTAGCATTTTGTTTCTATGCGATGACTTCAAGTGTTTGTACGTCAGCTCTTCATGACCTTCTTGATCGGCCTCATGGTTATAAACTAGCAAGCAATCTATAATGATTTAGCAATTAAACATTTGTTTTTAAAATGGTGTCCATTCTGTGTTTAGTTTACCTTGTTTAGTTTCACACCAGGTGCCAACATATCCCTGGAAACATTCACAGACTGCTGTGTTTCCATGAGCTACACAACGACCATTATTGTAACAGATTGTGTTTTTGCATGGGTCTGAAAATAGACAATAATGAACAATTATACTAACAAAGAAAACCAAATGGCGAGTGCGACTAAGAAAACCGGCCCGCGTTAAGAAACGTCTTCTACTATTAGAGTATGTGATTTTAGGACCAGTTTTGTCTCATATGTTTTTAGTGTGTTCCTCATTAGACATTCAGCTCTCATCCTTTCTGCAATCATTTATACATTTATTCCCTTCCCCCTTCTCCATGCTACACGTACCATGGCATTTCGTTCCCACACATCTATTTCAATACCTGTATCATTCATACCTGTCCCGCTTATACACATATTTATATGGTAGTAAAGGCCGCTTTTGACATCTTCTATCCATTTGTAATTCACCATAGCGGATGTCCTTAGAGATTCTATCATCCACCATTCTCTAGGTGTGACCAAGCCACCCGAGCCTTCGAGAATTGAGAAAACTGTTTTAATACAAGTTTCCAAGACCTCACTGTTTTGATCCTGTCTTGCCATTTAATACGAAGCATTCTTATTAAGCATGACAGAGAAAACAATTTAGCGGTTTCTCCAGGTGCGAAGAAGTTAGCAAAGTTTCACTGCCACAAAGCGAATATAAAGACACAGGCCTGATAGACAAGAAACTGTGTTTTAACCACGAGCTTTCTGTTTTCATAAACTCTCTGTGGTAGTCCGCTCTTTTTGTTAATCTGCAGACAGAGCTTTATCTACATATTACATCACACGGACGACAAATAGGATTTTAAATAATCTAGACTTTTTGAAAAAAAGTATCAGAAATTAAAAGAAGAGGTAAGGCGTTTTATTTTAATTTTAACTGACCTTGTCTGGTTTCACACCAGGTACCCACATATCCCTGTGGACATTGACACACTCCAACAGTTCCACTGGCTACACATTTACCTCCATTGTAACAGCTGACTTTGCTGCACGGATCTGTGAACAAAATGCAGGCATATTCATGCTAACTATAACAAGTTTTTATTGTTATTCATGTTCTTCTCATTATTTATATTAACTTTTCAAAAACAGAAGACTGTGCTGATATGAATACGAACTTCCTTCAGATTCGACTATCTGAAAAAAATAATAATAATAATTGCAGGCTTTCAAATATCTGTTCGAACAAACCAGGCAAACAGCAACCTAATTTCTACTGGTGATGACATACTCCATGATTCCATTGGTTGTTTATTACACTTTAAAAAAAAATGACAGAAAAAATGCCCCTCACGCACAAGTATCATTCATATCTACACCTTTCTCAAAATGCATTGTGAGTGTTACAATCACATTATGCCTTTGGAGCGAATTGTCCAACCAGCGGAAAGCTGGTACCTTACATTCACGTTATGCGTATGCAAGAATCTGCAAATAGCCGAAAGCGACAATGACAAATATTTCTTAATTCTCAATGTAGATGTCATAGCACAATGGGCCAGGTTATTTTTAACTAAAGGGAGTCCGAGTGATTTTCAGTCTAAAGGAACTTCCTCTCCCTCTTAAAACTGAGCCCTCTAGACATATAATGACAGCACACTGACGGGAATTAGGAATTGAAATTTTCTAGACACTTTAAAATCAATAACAGACTCAGAAGGTACAAAAGAGAGCGGTTTAGGCATCCAGAGTATTTCTATTTTATTTTTGTGTGTAAAACTGACCCTGTTTAGTTTCACACCAGGTACCCACATATCCCTGTGGACATTGACAAACTCCAACAGTTCCACTGGCTACACATTTACCTCCATTGTAGCAGATAACATTGCTGCACGGATCTGTGGACAATATATATCATGCTTTCTGTCAATATGCGTATTATCTTCAGCATTATAATCATCATGTGTGTGTTTGTGTGTGTGTATGCGTGTGTGTGTGTGTGTTGTCCATCAAGATGATGATCAAGATGATCACTATTTTTCATCAAGTAGTGAGGACAGGAAATGAGTATTATCATCATCATACTCATAATCATCAACACCATCATATTCAGTCTTTTATTTTTCAAATATGTTACACGATATAGAGTAAAACACATCAGTATTGACAACCCATTTCTAATCATACATTCCTCTTCCTTTGTTCAAGCCACCAGATCGTTTAATCACTGCACAGTCGGCATTTTGATGGGTGCTCAGTCCTCCGATGCTGCAGCTACTCCAAAATACCTCTACAGATTGTTTCCAGAAGGGGCTGGTAATTATGTCTTCTGTCTTGGCCTTGAAGGCGGCATGGATGTGCTTGGCTATGCTTTACCTCTGTGTCATGCAATCTTGTTAGTGTCAGAGTAATTCAGTTATCCATCCATAGTTCTGTTTATTGGTCAGCTTTCTTCAGTGTAGAGATTTCATTTGATAGAAGTGAACAGGCGACTAAATTAAGAACCTTTTGTGATGTATGACGGCACATCAGGATGATTATGATGTAGACTACTAACACCCCGACATCGCAATCTTCATCCTCACTATCATCATCATATCATCATTATCCCCACCATCAACATCATGATAATAGACCAAGTTAATTATAAACATAAATGGAGACCGCAAAGTATCACTAATGCTGAGCATCGGAAGAGAACTTACCAAGTTCCAGTGGACTATAGGATGAAGAAAAGACACTGGCTTTGGATAGGACACACGCTGCTAAAACGCGAGAACAGTATAACTAGAATGTCTTCGTACTAGAAGCACTAGGGTATAGAAACAAACACAGACCAAAAACACGGAGAAGTGAGCAAGAAAGTGATGTTAAAAAAAATTAGAGAGGGAGGGATGGCGAACATGGAGTGACTTGCATGCAATAACAAAGGATAGAACGATCTGGCATGAATGCTCTGAAAAGTCTAAATTCCGTTGCCAAATAGAAGGCAGAAGAAGAAGAAGGCCGACAGGGTTCGTTCTCTTAAACGATCACAAAAGTCATAGATCTCATGTCTTTTTACGTCCTAGACATAAAAAAAAAATATTTATTTTCACTTTTTGACACTCAGAGCTTCAATGTAATCAAATGTTAAAGAAAGAAAAAATTCACACACACATATATTTGAGCTTCGTTAATCAAAAAATTTTTTTTCTATGGTTAACACCTGTACAATAAAATAGAACAAGATAAGTAAGAAGAAACTCCACAGGGGAGCATGTACAGGAGGGGTCTACCAATCGCCAGTAGAAGTAATCTCTCGTCGACAAATGTTTCGGCCCACGAGCTCCTAGACATTTTTAGAAAGTGGGCCCACCTGAGTTCATGAAGCTCAGGGTTCGTTTCCCCTGCTGCACGAATTACCGGAAGTTATTCGGACAGAAATAAAACTCAACACTAGTAAACATAAATTTCTTGTAGTGTCATATTATATCATAAACGAACCTTGTTTCGTTTCACACCAAGTACCCACATATCCCTGTGGACATTGACACACTCCAATAGTTCCACTGGCTACACATTTACCACCATTGTAGCAGAAGACTTTGCTGCATGGATCTGTGGACAACATAGAGTCAAAATCATGATTTGCCGATATTTTTATTACTATCAGAATTATAATCAACATCATCATAATCGTCAAAATTTGTATCATTACTATATGCTTTTATTCCCAGTTTCCTCTTTGAAATCTATTACACAATAAATAAAGTAGTAAACATCAATGTTGAAGATCTCTTCTAAGTCTAACATTCCATTTTCTATTTTCAAACCTTCAAAATGTTAAATGTTGCCCCAGTTATGTTATCGCAATCGACGTCATTGCACATTAGGATCTTCCACAGGTGCTTAGCATTCTGATGCAGCAGCCACCCCAAGATTCCTCTACTGATTGTCCCCATTATGTGCTGGCTAAAATATCTCCTATCCTAGTCTCGAAGGCGACATAGACGTCCTTCGCTATTCTTTACTCCCGTAGCGCGCAATCGTGTTAGTTTCAGAGTATTTCGGTTGTTAATAATTGATTATATTTATAGGCCAGCTTTTTGTTAAGCTTTAGGATTTCTTAACATCGTAATCCATGGTATGGTATTAATTTATATTTAACCACTTCCATCACCAGTATAAGAGAATCCATAAGACGAACGTTGCTGAGAGTTTTATTACATTAGTCGTCCCCATGTGAGATGCAATTTTTCTATTATTTGAAGCGCCCCCCCCCCCCTAACTGGCTTTTGTAAGGGGCGCTGAATATAGCCTAACGGCTGAAAGGGGTTTTTGGGACCTCTCAAAGGGTGATCCTCATCCGCATGGTGGCAGTTTGTATCATCAAGTGTTTATCTCTTGTGTGATGTCCTGGAGGGGCACAACGAGAGAGAAAGAGAGAGAGAGAGCGAGAGAGAGAGAGAGAGAGAGAGAGAGAGAGAGAGAGAGAGAGAGAGAGAGAGAGAGAGAGAGAGAGAGAGCGTTGCTGAGACAGGCTAAAGGTGCAAGATTGGATTCCATCCCCGAAACCGAGAAGACAGCACTGGCTAGAATAGAACAGACGACTAAACTGCAAACCTTTTGTGATAGGATGATGAAGACTACAACCACCATCACCACCGTCACCCTTATTATCATTATCATTGTTAAGGACCACTCTGAATGTATATTTTTTGTAAAATAAAACCACTAACAGCTCCACTACAATCATCATCATCATCATCATCATCATTATCATCATAGAAATTGTTAATAATTTAAAAACATGTAGACGGCCAAGATATGCCGTCTTACACGAACACAAAAATTATGGATTAGATCTACCCCTCCCCCTTTTCCCCCAACCAAGGATATTTTCGGAGCCATAATTGAAAACATATCAGATATATAGTTATTGTTCATTATTTCAGACACAAAACTTGTATAAAATAGACACTTTAGACACTTAAAAATATGATTACGAAAAGATAAAAACCCGAACGAAAAGTATATAATGTATTGATTAAGACATAAATTATGGTTTACGCCACCTAATGAGAAGAGATGCCATGGAAAACATCGTGACAACTAGAAAGATCAGTGGAAAGAGGTGTAGAGGCACACCAAAATAGAGAATGCTGGTTACGCTGAAATGGAGGGTTATCATCAAGAGAACTAGTCCAGGTAACAATCGATCATGATCCGTGGAGATGCATGAGTGCTTACCCCAACTAGCAGGACACATTACGATGATGATGATGATAGGATTTATACGTGTACGATAACAGAAGCCGAAGTACAATACAGCACTGATAAAAACATTGTTTTCTGTCTAACGGTATCAGAAACTGACCTTGTTTAGTTTCACACCAGGTACCCACATATCCCTGTGGACATTGACACACTCCAACAGTTCCACTGGCTACACATTTACCTCCATTGTAGCAGATAACATTGCTGCATGGATCTGTGGACCCAATACAGGCACATTCATGCTTACTTTCCCTTTATTTATTTTTTTTAATTTATTTATTTAATTATTTATTCAAACCTATTAAATACAGAAAACATTAGACACATATGAATGCCAGCTTCGCACAAATTGGACCATCTGAACACAATAATTGTAGACTTCTCTGTTCGAATAAACCAGGCAAGTAGAAATATAATTTTTCTTAGTGATATCACACTCCAAGGTCCTTAAAAACATCACAGGGACGCGCTCATGACACTTAATACATGAAAACTGACATGGAATTCTGCATGCAGCATCCATATATTTTGCATGTGCGAGAATGCACTGTGAGTCCGTTACCATCACGTAATGACTGTGCAACTCATTCTCCAACTACTACGAGAAGGTTACAATGAACGGAATCACTTCTATTCTCAATCTAGAAATTAAAAAAATTCATAAGCCAGAGTTTCTGACACTTAAGTCCGTCAACTTATTTCTGATTTGAGTCCAGTGGCACAATTGCATCTTAAAACATGCCATATATACATAAAAGAAATCACACAAGAATGATGATTTTCAATAATCTAGTTTGATTAAAAAATAATAAAGTAAAAGAGACAACGAAAAAATAACCTCGAGCATACTGTAAGAATGATTTAGATTATATTAAACTGACCTTGCTTTGTTTCACACCAGGTACCCACATATCCCTGTGGACATTGACACACTCCAACAGTTCCACTGGCTACACATTTACCTCCATTGTAGCAAATGACTTTGCTGCATGGATCTGTGGATGAAATCACGCTCATCGTCAATGTTTTTATCATTATTAGCATAATAATCATCATTATTATCATCAACATCATTGTCATCTTTATTTTCACTATATCTGTTACACGATATATAAAATAATAAACATCTTACATTACCCTTACTTTATTCAAGCCACCAAAACGTTTAATGTGTTCAAAGTATTTTTTCAAGCCAATGTGCTGTTCATGAGCCAGTTTTCTTCAATGTTCAGACTTTGTAGAGTCTATTTGTTAACATAGTTCCACATGTTGGTTCTGTGGCTCCATTTTGAAGAACGAGATTTGCACCCACTGCTCTTTCATTTAATAATACAATTTTTTAAAAATAACTCTGTAAACTGTAATTTCAAATAGACCTCACCCTATAATATTGTGTTGGGAGTATCCACACCAAATTTCACGTCTCTAGTCTTTATATTAACTGAGATTTTAGGAGATCGCACACACAACAAACAGAAATATAGAATTGTTAGAAAAGTGACTATTAAACTTTTTTTCATCTTAAATAAGTGCATGGGTTGGTGTCTTTAGTATTAACTTTTTAATGCTAAACTGTTTACCAATGACACAAATTTTGTGTGTAATCTATTCTACGAATGCCTAACACTACAAAAATGAACACATTGAAAAAGTGATATTTTTGTCATAAATTGGAAAAAAATGCCGTGTAGTGACCCCTTGACAAGCATATCGAAAGAGATAACTAGTTAGTGGTGTTTCTTTTAAAGTCGGAGTGCATATATTTAAGAGGCAATAAATCCACAGTTTGCACACAAGTATACCTCATTTGTTAAACAGATGTGCACGCAAAATTAAGGTTTTAGGGCAAGACTAAAGTCCAGAATTGGAAAAACAACAACTTTCCAACGCAGTTTACTGCAGGCTAACGCTAAGAATAGGAAGTAGAAGAGATAAATCCTAATCCATTGTGTAGCAATAATGTGTATTTAACCACTATACCAATAGATTCTGAAGAAACCCTAAGACGAACATTGTTGAGAGAGGCCAAAGACGCTGCAAGGATTTCTTGCATGGCATTGAGAAGATTGCACAAGATAGAACGAAATGGACAACTAGCTGTGAGCCTTGTCTGATGTTTGACAACACAACAATATGAATATGATAAAGGCTACTACTATCAACCCCACCGCCCCATTATCATCATCATTATCATGGAAAGTGCCAGTATGTTTGCATATTTTTTATAGAATAAAACCAACAACACCTTCACCAGAATCATCATCATCATCATTGTTATCACAGATTTTGCTAAACATTTAAAATCGTGTCGACAGCCAAAGTTTGCCAGCTTATACGATTACAAAAGTTATGGATCAGATCGGTGTCGTTTCCCACCACTCCCTCTCCAGCTCCTCCTCACGCCAACCCCAACCATATTTTGGAAACTATAAGGAAAAACAAATAAGATATTTAGTTATAGTTCATTACTACAAACACAGAACTTATATACACAAGAACCTGACCCAAAAAAAGACGTATTTGATTCTTTACTAATAAATACTTAAAAAGTATATGGTTTACACGCATACAGTAACAGAACCCGAAATACAACAAAGCACTGATTAAAATGTGTTTTTTTCCTTCTGTGATTTTGTATCATAAACTGACCTTGTTTGTTTTCACACCAGGTACCCACATATCCTTGTGGACATTGACACACTCCAACAGTTCCACTGGCTACACATTTACCACCGTTGTAGCAGATAACATTGCTGCATGGATCTGTGGACACAATACAGGCACATTAATGCTAACTATACCTCACTGTATTAATTTATTTTTTAATTATTTAAACTAAAAAAAAAAAAAAAAAACATTGCAGATATACGATTGGCAGCTTCACACACATTGGACCATCTGGGGAAAAAAATTAGACTTCTAAACATCTGTTAAAAAAACCCAGGCAAACAGCAATATAATTTATCTTAGTGATATCACCCTCTAAGGTCCTAAAAGACATCCCAATCGAAGCTCATTACACTCAATACATGAAGACTAACACGAGATTCTGCACACAACTTTCACATCTTCGCATGTGCCAGAATGCACTGTAAGTACGTTACCATCACGTCATGAGTTTGCAACAATTTCTCCAACCACTACGTGAAGGTTACAATGATCGGATTTACTTATATTTTCAATCTAGAAATTGGAAAAATCCTAGGCCAGAATTTCTGACACTCAGTGCACTCCATTTATTTCTGCTTTGAGACCAATGGCACAGTTGCTGCTTAAAACATGCTATACATACATATTATGACATCACAAGAGAATTCCGATTTTAAATAGCCTAGCTTAATTTTAAAATAATAAACTAAAAGAGACGAAGACATACAAAAATCAACCAATTAAAAAAAATGTATCTAGCATACTTTAAAAAAAAAAAATCAGCCAAATATATTAAATTAGTTATCAAGAATACTTTAAGAATGTTCTATATTATATAAACTGACCTTGTTTAGTTTCACACCAGGTACCAACATATCCTTGAGGACATTGACACACTCCAGCAGTTCCACTGGCTACACATTTACCTCCATTATAGCAGATGAGTTTGCTGCATGGATCTGTGGATGAAATCCCGCTCACCGTCAATGTTTTTATTAATTATTAGCATTATAATAATCATCATTATCATCAACATCATTATCATCCCCCACCTCCATATTTGTAACATTATATATAAAGTAATAAATATCAGCGTTGACAAAGCATTCGTAGTCTCACAGTCGTCTTACTTTATTTAAGCCACCAAAACGTTTAATGTGTTCAGAGTATTTTATTTTTCAAGACACTGTGCTGTTCATGGGCCAGTTTTCTTCAATGTTGAGACTTTGTAGGGTTTGAATATATTGTTAACATCGTTCCTCATGTGGATTCTGTGGCTCCATTTTGAAGAACAATGAATGCACCAACTGCTCGTTAACAAGCATATCGTAAGAGATAAAAAACTAGAGGTGTTTCTTTTAAAGTCAAAATGCATATATCTGAGAGGCAATAAATCAACTATTTGCACACATGTATACCCCATTTGTTAAACGTTTTAGGACAAGACTAAAGTCCAGAAGTGGACGAACAATCATAACTTTCCCATGTAGTTTACAGCAGGTAGACGCTAAGAATATAAAGGAGAAGAGATAAATCCTTATCCATGGTGTAGCAATAATGTGTATTTAACCACTATACCAATAGGTCCGGGCGAAACCCTAAGACGAACATTGTTGAGAGAGGCCAAAGATGCTGCATTGGATTCCATTCATGACATTGAGAAGATTGCACAGGATAGAGTAGAATCTACGACTAGACTGTGAGCCTTGTCTGTGAATGACGACACAATAGGATGTTTACAATAGGGGCTAAAACTAGAACCATTGTCGCCATCTTCTACATCATCACCACCACCACTACCATCATCATCATAATCATCATCATGGATCATGTCAGTAGTTTTTTATATTGTTGTAAAGTAGAACTATCAAAAAAATTCATCAACATCATCATTATCATCACTACCACCACCACCACCACTACCATCATCATCATCAAATGCTATGCCAATAAGTTTATAATTTTGTCGTAAAAAAACATCACAAGAATCATCATTATCACCATTATAATCTTCTTTATCATCGTCATCTCTTTTTTTATGCTAATAGTCATCACTAGCATCACCATAATCATGACCACTATTATCCTTATTATCATCATAATCATCACTATCACCATCACCATCATCGTCATCATCTGTATCACCACTTTCACTATCATCCCCACCATCACCATCGTCACCACCACCATGTTCATCAAAATCACCACCACCACCACCACCACCATCATCATTACCATCATCATCATCATTATCTTCATAAACACCAGAGTCATCATCATCATTATCATCATTAGCAGAAGCTTTATCATCATCACACCCATCATCATCATCACCACCACTATTATTATCATTATCGTCATCAAATTTATTTTTAACATCATCCTCATAAACTAAGCTAATAAAATATATAAATGTAGACTGTCCAAGTTTGCCATCTTGTACGATCATTAAAACCAAGGATCAGATTAGTGTTTTTCCCTGCCCTAGCCATTTAGAGAAGAACAACAAAATCATTTATTTATTTGAAGTTCATTTTTCGACATACACACCATCTTTAAAGTAAATGATTTCAAACACAGAGACATCGATTTCGTCTTCATTGGTTGAGGAATGATGTATCGTTTACAACTGTACAATTACATAAAGTGAAGTAAAGTAAAGTAAAGATCTCTTTTCACGTATTTAGGCGTATCAGGCATATGGGAAGAGCATCCATATTTTTACAGACCAGTCAGCGCTAGGTGGATAATGTGGTCAGAATTACTCTGACCGCTTTTACTTCACCAGTACATACATCCTAGTACCCATTTTAGACTGGGTCGATCTGCGACGCCCCATACCACACAATAACATAGAACCAGAAATAAAACAGCACTGATAAATACGATTTTCTCGTAGTGTCTTTCTGTATCATAAACTGACCTTGCTTCGTTTCACACCAGGTACCCACATATCCCTGTGGACACTGACACACTCCAACAGTTCCACTGGCTACACATTTACCTCCATTGTAGCAAATGACGTTCCTGCACGGGTCTGGAACAACACATGATGATAAAAACTCACTGCTAATGTTTAGGTTTATTATATAAAATCTAAAAAATCGGTATATGTGTATTCTGCATATCCAAGATTTAAAAGAAAAAAATTTGCTGAGACATCGTCATAGTAAAATGCCGTTGATTGCAGCTTGCATTCATACATTTCTAACTACTGTAATCGTGTCTTAAACTGACCTTGTTTAGTTTCACACCAGGTACCCACATATCCCTGTGGACATTGACACACTCCAACAGTTCCACTGGCTACACATTTACCCCCGTTGTAACAGATAAGATTGCTGCATGGATCTGTGGAAACGATATAGGAACATTCATGCTAACTATGCCTCACTATATTCATTTTTGTCTAAAATATTCAAACTGAATAAAAAAAAAAAAAAAAAAAAAATTAAAAAAAAAAAAAACATTGGATTTATACGATTGGCAGCTTCATACAAATTGGACCATCTGGAAAAAATTTTACTTCTACACATGTGTTAAAAAAACCCAGGCAAACAGCAATATAATTTATCTCAGTGATATCACACTCTAAGGTCCTAAAAGACATCCCAATCGAAGCTCATTACACTCAATACATGAAGACTAACACAAGATTCTGCACGCAGCATTCATATCTTTGCATGTGCCAGAATGCACTGTGAGTACGTTACCAACACGTCATGAGTGTGTAACTAATTCTCCAGCCACTACGTGAAGGTTACAATGATATGATTAAATTCTATTTTCAATCTAGAAATTAAAAAAAATCCTAGCCAGAGTTTCTGACACTCAAGTCACTCCATTTATCTCTGCTTTGAGTCCAGTGGCACAGTTGCCGCTTAAAACATGCCATACATACATATTATGACATCACAAGAGAATTCGGATTTTAAATAGCCTAGCTTAATTTTAAAATATTAAACTAAAAGAAGACACACAAAAATCAACCAATTAAAAAAATGTATATAGTAGGCATGCTAGTGAAGTTTTATATTTTTGGTTTTTACTTACGAAATCATAACAGCTAGATAAAGATTAAAATGACAAATCCAATGGTACCTCATTTAAGCCTGCAAGTCGATTCTAAGCGGAAATATTAACATTTTAGTGGCGGACACCAGGACAAAAAAATTGTAGTAGAAATCTATAAAACATGGCTTCCCGGCTGCGACCCAGTGAGATGAAATGACTCAATGTTTGATTTTACGGCCATTACTTTTTTTGTTTTCTAAACGAACACCTTAGCAACCATGTATTGCTAGAATCTGGACAGTGAGACCTAACCGTTTATGCATGTCTCAATTACATACACTACGATATGCGCCTATTTAACATATGAAAATGTCTCCAGGCTGATTATTTTTCATCTAAAATCTCATACATTTACAGTTGTCTGCCAACGAGCCTGGCTTAATACATATCATATTGTGTGTCCTGGCAAGGCGAACATAAAGATCATATAAATTTGCCAATGTCAGTTGACGTGACCTAATTAACAAATACCCGACACCCCCCCCCCCCCCGCGACAGCGATATTACCCGGGGTGGTCGTATCTCCGCACAGTAATGACACCCGGGGTGGTTGCACACCCCCCCCCCCACAGTGATGATACCGGGATAGCCGCACCCCTTCCTGGTACCTTTCTTTCCCTGGTATCTCTCCTCTTTTTTTCTTTTTTTCCCTTTCCTTTCTTTTTCCCCATGTCTCAGTGTCGACATTATTTTCTTAGTCTCTTTTTTTGTTCGCCCTCTCTCCTCCTCCTGCTCCCCTCTTTCTCAACTTTCTCTCAGTCTTCTACTCCCCCTCCCCCAACTCTCCATTCTGTATGGTAGAAGAAAATATGATCCCACTGGTAGTACACGCCCTGTTTTCATAATGGGTCGGTGACAGTGTTAACAACAGGGCTAACACAACAGGTGTGTTCATTTCTCGGAATCAGGTCAGGTCGGATTTTCTTTTCTTTCAAAAATGACCTTGGCTCCCATGTCCACCCAGCATTGAATGTAAGAAATTGATCTATAGCAGCAGACACACTGACAGCCAAGCATGGGAGGGTTGCCAATGGGATTTTTGTCAACCCCGAAGCTAAGCTTAAGTCACGGAGTGAATCAACCAAACCCTTCTCAGCAGACTCGTCGTGACGTTGACGAACCAAGCGGGCAGGTCACATTTCAAATTTAAACCCGCCCGGTGGGTATATATTCCCTCATATTGATATATACCTCTATGTGGTGGAATAGATATTTCTATACCCTCTAGTTGTTTTGAAAAGTTTACATTTTCAAACTTGCCACTGTGGGATAGATATTTTCTGGAATAATATTTCGAATTCCTGGAAACCTTTTTACACCTTGGTGCACTAATACAGGACTTTTTTTCTAGAGACGCCAAGCGAGATCAGGCGGGGCCATTCTTTGCCTGACTTCCTAGGTGTGCAGAAGTATGTCACCTCTCTGATTAAATTTTGGCGCATTCAAAATACCAGTTTAATCTTTGAAGGATTCCTAAGCTGATTATAGTTTACGAGTACCATGATACATGTCTCTATAAAGTTAGCCGCTGCTGCAGGGAGGAAAGATTCAGCTGTGTGGCCGTTCTTTGTGTCCAGACACTCAAGCCCCTGAAATCAAACCTTTCCCTTCGCAGGCTAATAGTTTGTGCCCTTCCTGACCCACACCATTATAAATATATTAAACTCAGCAAGTTAATTATTCTCTAACCAGCCGACAGAGTTTGTGTCGATTAGCGGACATATTTAACTGGGTCACACTTCAGCCAGCTAGACACTGTGACGTCAGAGTTTTTTTTAGCACAACAACACTGGGTGTGCAGTGGGCAGAATGTAGAGGTATAATATATATATATATGTGTGTGTGTGAGAGAGAGATGGGATGTATATCTACAAGTGCAGAGGTGGGCAAGGAGAGTTGATGTTCTATGTTTGATAGAGTCTATCTGTCTCCACTCTAGTACTCGTCTCTTGTCCCTGCCACTGACTGAACAACAGAGATGATATTTAGAGAATTATACAGTCTCATTATCCTGAGAGCTGTCGTCTGAATGATTACTAATGTGGATGTTAATAAACTGAGCTTGACATGTAACCCCTGAGATGACTGATAATTCTGAGTTCCTTCTTGATACAGGATGATATCTCCTTGGAGGCCAGGCAGTAAATCGGCAGTCCACAAAACCACCAACAAGGAAGTCACCTATGTCCAAGCCAGTGGTGGGCATCCAATTGTAAACCAAACTTTTGTCATCCATTAAGGAAATCCTCCAGTTGGTCTACAGACAACATTATGGGTGTTGTACCTTCACCATCATTTATCCGAAAGCTTGTTTGTGTCTCAAGTGATTGACTTGGTACTGTCTTCAACGTAACAACAGAGTGACTGAACATCCAGCAAGTTCAAGAAACCAGGGATTCAGGTAAGTGTGATCAATCATTGGTTTATTGCCAGGCTTGACTGTTAATCGTCCACATGATCATGATGATGATCTAGGTGGACCTTGGGAATCTCTTACACATTCAGTCAGATCTGTTTTGAAGTTTTGGTCCTTCCTATCACTCTGGGTTCTTGAAGTTCTTTGCTGATTCTTATATAATGTATGTGTTGCATTTATTACATGTTCAGAAAGTTTCACTACTGACTTGAGTGTCCATCATTCACTGTTCAAACTGTCTAGCTTTTATGTTTGTGTGATTAGTAAGTGTAATCTGTGTTAGCATGGCTGTGATAGTATACTATCATAGCCTGGGAGCTATCTTTTTATAGTAGTGGGAGCGTCCAGCTAAGTTGCCCTTGGATTATTAAATATTCTGTAGTGCCAGAATTTGAGTTGCCCTACTCCTGAAATAAGTTGAGCGTACATTGGCCACGGGATATCCCTTAGAACAATACGAGCTGACGTCTCAACATTATTTTTATTTCAGAGTGCTGTTGGTTCTTAAGGAGAAATCCTTAAATCAGGCACGCGACACGAGCGGTATGTGATAGCTTATCAAAAATCAAAGCAATATGAATAGAAAAAAAATAGATAAATAGTTCATATTTTATAGTTAATTTTATAGTTACGAAATGAAACATTCACCCACTTTTATATAAGGATATATATGTTTGAAAAAAAAAAAAAGATTCAAAAAACTTAACCCAAGGTGTCGTAAAAAAACCCAGTTCTTGAGAGAAAGCCTGATAGACGGGAACGCTGTCAGCGCTGCTGTTGTTTCTCGACCACTTAGATTTACCAATTCCGACAGAAAATTCCGTGGATTCTAAATAAATACAGACGCATAAAAAAATGCTACAAGAGTTGTAGATGTTTAAAAAGTAGCTCACTTAACATTAATAATTTACTAAGTATCTGAAGTTAATTACTGAAGAATCATCTTAGAAAATGCGCAATGATGGCCTAAATTAATTATTGGTATTTGAGGCTGATCAGGAAAAAAAAAATATCGAACAGAGAATACGAAGGGCTCTAAATAATGACAGATGCATGAACAAATGCTACAATGGTCGTGGATTTAAAAAAAATGATTAAAAAAACGTTAGCTAATTTAATAATTACTTTAATTAATTATAAAGCGGGAAAAACGGTCTCCTAGTGCAAAAAATATTGGATTTAAAGCAAAAACAGAGATGCTACTAAACAATTTTTTTTAAACATGTGCTGGATTGCCAATCTTTGTGAAATTTCCCACACTTATATAAAAATTAACGCAGAATTCAAAAATACAACACACATTGCGGTAATCTGGCTAATTAAGGAGATATTTACGAAATTACTTACCATTAATTCACTGCGTGTTGCCAAAAAAAAATCGATTTTTTTTTAATACGCGTCTAAACCACCTCAGGTCAAAGCCTGGCATCTCTCCAATAACTTCTAATAACTGTTCCGATTTTATCTTTCACGTAAAGAGCACAGAAAAAATAATTTCTCAATAACGGACAATTCGTTTTGCATTTTCGGGTCGCAGTCGCGTATATAGATACCGACGAAAATGTATAGCAAAAAAAACGAAACAAAACGACCCATCGCTATACCTATATATAGCATACTTGAAAAAAAAATCAGCCAAAAAATATTAAAATAGTTATCGAGCATACTTTAAAAATGTTTTATATTATATTAAACTGACCTTGTTTAGTTTCACACCAGGTACCCACATATCCTTGTGGACATTGACACACTCCAACAGTTCCACTGGCTACACATTTACCTCCATTATAGCAGATGAGTTTGCTGCATGGATCTGTGGATGAAATCCCGCTCACCGTCAATGTTTTTATTAATTATTAGCATTATAATAATCATCATTATTATCAACATCATTATCACCCCCCCCCCCCCACCTCCATATTTGTAACATTATAAATAAAGTAATAAACATCAGCGTTGACAAAGCATTCGTAGTCTCAGTCTTATCACTTTATTCAAGCCACCAAAACGTTTAATGTGTTCAGAGTATTTTATTTTTCAAGACACTGTGCTGTTCATGGGCCAGTTTTCTTCAATGTTGAGACTTTGTAGGGTTTGAGCATTTGTTAACATCGTTCCTCATGTGGATTCTGTGGCTCCATTTTGAAGAACAATGAATGCATCAACTGCTCGTTAACAAGCATATCGTAAGAGATAAAAAAAAAAACTAGAGGTGTTTCTTTTAAAGTCGAAATGCATATATCTGAGAGACAATAAATCATCAGTTTGCATACACGTATACCCTATTTGTTAAACGTATATGCACGCAAAATTAAAGTTTTAGGGCAAGATTAAAGTTCAGAAGTAGACGAACAATCATAACTTTCCCACGTAGTTTTCAGCAGGTAGACGATAAATACATAAAGAAGAAGAGATAAATCCTTATCCATGGTGTAGCAATAATGTGTATTTAACCACTATACCAATAGGTCCGGGCGAATCCCTAAGACCTACATTGTTGTGAGAGGCCAAAGATGCTGCATTGGATTCCATTCATGACATTGAGAAGATTGCACAGGATAGAGTAGAATCTACGACTAGACTGTGAGCCTTGTCTAGTAAATGACGACACAATAGGATGTTTACGATAGGGGCTAAAACTAGAACCATTGTCGCCATCTTCTACATCATCACCACCACCACTACCATCATCATCATCATAATCATCATCATGGATCATGTCAGTAATTTTATATATTGTTGTAAAGTAGAACTATCAAAAAAATTATCAACATCATCATTATCATCACTACCACCACCACCACCACTACCATCATCATCATCAAATGCTATGCAAATAAGTTTATAATTTTGTCGTAAAAAACATCGCAAGAAACATCATTATCACCATCATCATCTTCTTCATCATCGTAATCTCTATATTTATCCTTATAGTCATCACCAGCATCACCATAATCATGACCATTATCATCATTATTATCATCATTATCATCATCATCATCAATATCACCATCACCATCATCGTCATCATCTGTATCACCACTTTCACTATCATCCCCACCATCACCATCGTCACCACCACCATGTTCATCAAAATCACCACCACCACCATCATCATTACCATCATCATCATCCTCATCATCATTATCTTTATAAACACAAGAGTCATCGTCATTTTCATCATCATTAGCACAAGCTTTATCACCATCACTAAAATCATTATCATCATCACCACCACTATCATCATCATTATCGTCGTCACCTTTCTTTTTAACATCATCCTCATAAACTGAGCTAATAAAATATATAAATATAGACTGTCCAAGTTTGCATCTAGTACGATCATAAAAACCAAGGATCAGATTAGTGTTTTTCCCGCCTGAGCTATTTAGAGAAGAAAAAAATCATTTATTTATTTAAGTTCATTTTTCGACACACACAACATCTTCAAATTAAATTATTTCAAACAAAAAAGCATCGATTTCGTCTTCATTGGTTAAAAAATAATGTATCGTTTACCACTGTACAATTACATAAAGCGTATCGGGCATATGGGAAGAATACCCATATTTTTAGAGACCAATCAGCGCTAGGTGGATAATGTGGTCAGAATTACGCTGACCGGTTTTACTTCCCCGGGACACACAACCTGGTACCTATTTTAGGCTTGGTCGATCTGCGACGCCCCATACCACACAAAACATAGAACCAGAAATAAAACAGCACTGATAAATACGATTTTCTCGTAGTGTCTTTTTGTATCATAAACTGACCTTGCTTCGTTTCACACCAGGTACCCACATATCCCTGTGGACACTGACACACTCCAACAGTTCCACTGGCTACACATTTACCTCCATTATAGCAGATAACATTGTTGCACGGATCTGTGGAAAAATACAGGCACTTTCATGATCACTATATCTGGCTTTTTAAATTTATTTTTCTTGCCCTTCTATTGTTTTTTTTTTTTAAATTTATTTATTTTACCTATAAAATACAGAAGACTGTGGGCAGATATAATTACCATCTCCGCACAAACTGGACTATCTTAAAAATAACTGAAGTCCTCTACACGCCTGTTTGACTAAATCGGGATAATGCCAGTCTAATTTTTTGGGTGATATTGTACTCGAAGATTCCCAAAGACGTTTCTTACACTTACTACATGACGCGAAACATGGGAATCTGTACGGAGCATTCAAGTCTTCACATGTTTCAGAATGCATTATGAGTCCGTTGCAATGATGTCATGCGTGTGCATCTGCTTCTTCAATTACCAGAAAGATACAATGATCGGATGCAACTAGATTCTAGATGTTCAAAAAAGTATCATAGGCCAAGTTTTCTAACAGTCAAGTCCGTCCATTTGATTTTACTTTCAGTCTAACGGGACTTCTTTCCTCTCTCAAAATAAAGTCATATATACGTATAGTGACATGACGCAGAGGAAAAAATATCATATGAAATAATCTAGATTCATTAAAAAAAATCATAAATTTAAAAAAAGAAATCCACAATTTATGTACGCAGCTATTTGAATGGTGTTTTATATTATGTAAAACTGACCTTGTTTAGTTTCACACCAGGTACCCACATATCCCTGCGGACATTGACACACTCCAACTGTTCCACTGGCTACACATCTACCCTCATTGTAACAGATGACTTTGCTGCATGGATCTTTGGACGAAATATAATCAAAATCATGCTCAGTAGCATTTTTACAAATATTTTTTTATTGGCATTAAAATCATCATAATCATCAACATTATTATCATAACTGTCTGTTTGCCAGAGTTATGTTATCACAGTCGACGTCACTGCATATTGGGCATTCCCATAGATGCAACAAGGTCCTCTACTGACTGTTCGCTAAGGAGCTTGTTTTAATGTCGCCTATCCACGCCACCACGGCGGCATAGACATACTACTTCTTTTTCTTCTTCAGCATTCCTAGCCCTTGAGGTTCATTGCTGCAGAAATCACCCGCCTCCATGCACCACTCTGGTTGGTCTTCTCTTTCCAGTTGGTAACACCAAGTGCTTGCAGGCCTGTCTGGACATTATCTCTCCATCGTCTTCTTGGTCTGTCTCGTTGTCTACGACCAGTCATCTCCCTTGTGTATACAGTATACAGACATGCAACGCTATGCTTTAACTCGGTGTCACATAATCCAGTTAGTGTCAGAGTATTTAGTCATCTATACATGGTACTGTGTTCTGAGCCAGCTTCTCCAATGTTCAGACATGGCAGGGTTTCGGGAAATGGTAACGTTGTAATCCATGGTATTGTATTACATTTTATGTAGACACTACCACCACCCGTCCAAGAGAAGTCCTAAGTCGAACATTGATGAGAGATGCCAAAGGGGCTGAACATGATTTCATTCATGTCATTGAAAAGACTACACTGGGTAGCATGGAATTGAATCAACAACTAGACTGGGAGCTTTGTGTTTTGTGTGATGCATGATGGCACAACAGGATGATTATGATGAAAATTGCCACCACAGTCATCATTATCATTAAATCATAATTATCATCATCGCCATCATCATCATCGTCAGCATCATAGACTATGCCAATAAAGTTACATTTTGTGTGTGTTAAATAAAACCACCGCAAATCATTACCACCACCACAACAATCATCACAATCATCATCACATTCATCATCACTATAATAATCATAATTTCACTACATCATCAGCACCACTACCATCATTATCATTATCATGGTCCTCATCGTCATTGACAATGCCAGTAAGTATAAATACTTGCTGTAAAATAAAACCATCACCACAGTCATCATTATCTTCATCACCACCACCAACACCATCATCATAACCAACCATTTCAACATCGTCATCCTCATCACCATCAACATCATTATCATCATCACAACTATCATCACCCAATAGTGGCACTTTGTGTCACCGGGTGTTTAACTCTTCTTGTGCGGTCCTGGTGGGGTAGAACGTCACTCACTCCATAGACATGCTGTATGGGTTACACCTGTACAGTAACGTAGAACCAGAAGTTGAAAAACAAAAACAGTAGTGATAAATACAAGTTTCCTAAAGTGTCATTTTGTATCACAAACTGACCTTGTCTAGTTTCACACCAGGTACCAACATATCCTTGTGGACACTGACACACTCCAACTGTTCCACTAGCTACACATTTACCTCCATTGTGACAATTGACTTTGGTGCATGGATCTTTGGACAAAATACAATAAAAATCATGCACACTATCACTTCATTTTTTCTAAGCACTGTAATCATCAGCATTATCAGCATATCATCAAAATATTTGTCATTACTATTATTCTTTTTGGGGTGGGGGGGGGGGGTTTAAAAAGAAACATGATAAACATGTGCTTAGTCCTTTGATACAGCAGCCACTCCAAGGTACCTCTTATGAGAATTCCAAAGAGCAGCTGGTTATAATTTCTCCTAATTCGGTCTAGAAGGTAGATTTGACGTGCTTCACCATATTTTACTACTGTGTCATGCAGTCGGTTTAATATCTGAGCATTTCAGTTTTTAATTAATTGTATTTGTTTTTGAGCAAACTTTCGTCAGTGTTCATATGTTGTAGAATTTCAGGATTTGCTAACATCGTTATTGATGGCATTCTATTTAACACCTATCATCGCCCATCGAGGAGAAATCGTAAGAAGAACTTTGCTGAGTGAGCCCAAAGGGGATAGAATCGATTCAACCCATGATACTGAGAAGGCTGTGCTGGATAGAATAGAGTGGATGACGAGTGTGATGTATGACGTCACAACAGGATGATTACGATAAAGGCTACCATCACCACCATCGCTATCATCTTTCATTATCGTCATCATCATTATCTGTATGGACCATGTTAGTAAGTTTATATATATATATATATATATATATATATATATATATATATATATATATATATATATATATACATATTGTAAAATAGACTCAATTCCACAACCACCACCACCACCAGCGTCATCATCGTCATCATCCTGGACTATACTAAAAATATATATACATATAGACGGCCAAGGTTTGCCATCTTACACGATCACAAAAATCGTGGATCAGATCAGTGTTTTACCAGCCCATGTCATGATAAATACCATTTTCTTGGCGGGTCATATTGTATCATAAACTGACCTTGTCTTGTTTCACACCAGGTACCAACATATCCTTGTGGACATTCACACACTCCAACAGTTCCAATGGCTTGACATTTACCTCCATTATAGCAGATAAGTTTGCTGCATGGATCTGCGGACAAAATACAGGCACATTCATGCTCACTATAACTGGCATATGTTTTTTATTCTTCTTCTTCTTAATTATTTATTTTAATTTATCAAATACAGAAATTATGTGGGCAGATATGATTACCAGCTTTGCACAAAATGAACTATCTTAAGGATAAATGAAGAATTCGACACATCTGCTCGAATCAAACAGGCAAACATCATTCTACTTTCTCTTGGCGACATCACAATTCAAGATCCTAAGCCCGTTTGCTACACTCAAAACATGAGGCGAAACATTGGAATCTGCATGCAGCATTCATATCTTCACCTTTCTCAATAAGAAGTAACTCCACGGGGAGGCATGTACAGCAGAAGTCTACTCATCATCAGTAGAAGTGATCTCTTGTCGACAAATGTTTCGGCCCACGAGCTCCTAGGTATATTCAGAAAGTGGGCCCACCTGAGTTCATGAAGCTCAGGGTTGAACTGCTCCTTGTGCACGTATTACCGGATGTTCTCGGAGAGGGACAAAACGAAATTGGTGACTGTGCAAAAGGTACTGTGAGATTCAAAGTTTATTTACATAGTCGCTGCGGTAGCATAATTAGAGCAGTCAGCTTACTTGGACGACCAAGTGGCAAGCTTACGGTTGATTTATCGGACACATGTTAGACTTTATTGGCAAGTGGCAGAGGGACACCAACAGACAATTCGGACACGATAGAACTTTAAGGGATAAGACTTTCTTTTCCACCAAATACCCAGACCAGCTCAATGAGGCCCGTCCCACACCACGTTCGATTGTGTCTAGAGCCAGCTCGTGGCCCTCTCTGCAGCCTCGCCCAGTTGTTTTAGTGATCGTTTGCGCTCATTTCCTCGCAAGTCCCATTGTTTTATTACACTGCACACCTCTTGCGCCTTCCTCGACGGCAAATAAAGAGTCCGTTACAATCAAGTCATGGGTGTGCCGCTAATTCCTCAAGCAGCGAAAAGCAACAATGTCCGGATCCACCTCCACTCCCTGTCTGGTATAGAATCACATGCGAGGCTTTCTTTCAACAAAGGCCGTTCATGTAATTTTGCTTTGAATAAAAAAGAATGTCTTCTCTCTCTAAAAACAAAGCCATATGTACATATTAGAACTTGAAATAAAAAAGAATCATTAAAAAAAAAAAATGATTCAGAGACTCTGACGTAAAAAAATAAAATTATTTAGGTGTCTAGCGTATTTGCATATTGTTTTATATTTTTTTATACCGACCTTGTTTAGTTTCACACCAGGTACCAACATATCCCTGTGGACATTGACAAACTCCAACAGTTCCACTGGCTACACATTTACCTCCATTATAGCAGATGATTTTGCTGCATGGGTCTATAGACAAGAGACAGTCAAAATCACGCCTTGTTAATGATTTCTATTATTATTAGCATTATAATCATCATATTAATCATAAACATCATTATCATCATATCTTGTTCTTTTACATCTTGAAACCTGTCCCACAATATAGAAAGTAATAAACAGCAGTGTTGATTATCAGTTCTTAGTCTGACCATACCTTTTTATGTTCAAGCCACCAAAACGTTTAATGCGGCCAGAGTTATGCTATGTTGCGATATGTTATGTTCTCACAATCGACGTCACTGCACATTGGGCATTCCCATGAGTGCTCAGTCCTGCGATACAGTAGCTTCGCCAAGATACCTTTCCTGATTGCTCTCATAAGGAGCTGACTGTAATATATCCTATCTCGGCCTCAAAGGGGAATCATAGACGTGTTTCACCATATTCCACTGTGTCTTGCAATTGTGCTAGCAAGTAAATTAAATCCATTTCCACTCCTTAGGCACATTATGCATATGGTAAGAAAATCCCATATTTTTACAGACCAATCGTCTTTAGATGGGTAATGTGGTCATCATTACGCCAGCCGTCTTTACTTCCCAGGACAATCGTGCTAGTGTCAGAGTATTTAAGCTGTAAATACTTGGTGCTGTTTGTAACATGTCTTCACTGTTCAGAAGTTGTAGAGATTCAGGATTTTGTATCATCAATATCAATGTCATCGAATTAATTTATATTTAACCACTACTATCATCCGCCCAAGAGGCCCCTTGAAGAACTTTACTGAGAGAGGAGCCTGAAGGTACTGGAATGGATTCGACCCATGACATCGAAAAGACTGCACTGTATGTGATAGAACCGACGTCCAGATTGTGAACCTTGTATAGTGCTAACGGCACAATAAGATGATTATGATGAAGGCTACTACTACCAGCATCATCGCCATCATCATCATTATTATCATTATCATCATGGACCACGTCAGCGAGTATATATATATCTATATGTTGCAGAACTAAATCACCACAACCACCACCATCATCATCTTCACAGACTATGCTAATAATATAAATGGAAATACATGGAGACGACCAAGGTTTGCCATCTAACACGGTCATAAAAATCATTAATCAGACAGATCAATGTTTCTTCTAGCTCATGTCCTGTTAAATACCTGTTTTTTTAGTGTCATATTGTATTAAAACTGACCTTGTCTTGTTTCACACCAGGTACCAACATATCCTTGTGGACATTGACACACTCCAACTGTTCCAATGGCTTGACATTTACCTCCATTATAGCAGATGAGTTTACTGCATGGATCTGCGAAATAAATAAAGGCACATTCATGCTAACTATATCTGGCTTATATTTATATTCTTCTTCTTCTTAGTTTTTTATTTTAACTTATCAAATACTAAAATACTGTGGGCAGATATGATTACCAGATTCGCACAAAATGAACTATCTAAAGGATAAATGAAGACTTCGACATATCTGCTCGAATCAAACAGGCAAACATCAATCTACTTTCTCTTGGTGGCATCACAATTCAAGATCCTAAGCACGTTTGCTACACTCAAAACATGACGCAAAAACATGGGAATCTGCATGTGGCATTTATGTATTCATCTTTCTCAGAATGAAGAGTCCGTTACTATCAAGTCATGGGTGTGCCGCTAATTCCCCAAGCAGCGAAAAGCAACAATGACCAGATCCACCTCCACTCCCAGTCTGGTATAGCATCACAGGCGAGGCTTTCTTTCAATAAAGGCCGTTCATGTAATTTTGCTTGGAATCAAAAAGAATTTATTCTCTTCTTGAGCCAAATGTACATATAATGATATTACGTGGACTGGAATTAGCATTTTAAATAATATAGAATCATTAAAAATGATTCAGAGGCTCGGACGTTAAAAATAGAATAATTTAGGTGTCAAGCGTATTGTCATTTTGTTTTATATTTTGTTAAACTGACCATGTTTAGTTTCACACCAGGTACCAACATATCCCTGTGGACATTGGCACACTCCAACAGTTCCACTGGTTAAACATTTACCTCCATTATAGCAGATGACTTTGCTGCATGGGTCTATGGACAAGATACAGTCAAAATCACGCTTTGTCAATTATTTCTATTATTCTTAGCATTATAATAATCATTAACATCATTATCATCTTTACTTGATCTTTTTCATCTTGAAACCTGTCACACAATATAGAAAGTAATAAACAACAGTGTTGATAATCAGTTTTTACTCTGACACGTCTCATATTTTGTTCCTGCCACCAAAAACGTTTAATGTGGGCAGAGTTATGCAATGTTGCGTTATGTTATGTTCTCACAATCGACGTCACTGCACATTGGGCATTCCAAAGGGTGCTCAGTCCTGCGATACAGTAGCTAGCCAAAATATTTTTTCTGATTGTTCCCATAAGGAGCTGGCTGTAATATCGCCTATCTCGGCCTGTAAGGGGAATTAAAGACGTGTTTTACCATGTTTTACTGTGTCTTTGCATCGTACTAGTAAGTAAAGTAAAGATCCCTTTTCACGCCTTAGGCACATAGGCATATGGTAAGAGAATACCATATTTTTACAGACCAATCGTCTTTAGATGTTTAATGTGGTCATCACTAAGCCAGCCGTCTTTACTTTCCAAGGACAATCGTGCTAGTGTCAGAGTATTTCAGTTCTAAATACTTGGTTCTGTTAATGAGTAACATTTCTTCACTGTTCAGAAGTTGTAGAGATTCAGGATTTTGAATAATCAATATAAATGTAATCGAATTAACATATATTTAGCCACTACCATCACCCCTCCAATAGGTCCTCTGAAGAACTTTACAGGGAGAGGAGCCTGAAGGTACTGGAATGGATTCCACCCATGACATCGAAAAGACTGCAGTGATAAAACCGACGACTAGACTGTGAGCCTTGTATAGTGCATGACGGCACAATAGGATGATTATGATGAAGGCTACTACTACCACCATCACAATCGCTATCATCATCATTATTATCATTATCTTCATGAACCATGTCAGTAAGTTTATACATATATATGTATACAGTTTTCATAAAACTAAACCACCAACACCACCACCACCACCATTTCTAGCTACTGTAATCAAGTCTTAAACTGACCTTGTTTAGTTTCACACCAGGTACCCACATATCCCTGTGGACATTGACACACTCCAACAGTTCCACTGGCTACACATTTACCCCCATTGTAACAGATGACTTTGCTGCATGGATCTGTGGACGAAATATAATCGAAATCATGCTCAGCAGCATTTTTTTGAATATTTTTTTAACTATTGGCGTTATAATCATTATATTTATCAACATTATTATCATAACTGTTTGTTTGCCAGAGTTATCACAGTCGACGTCACTGCATATTGGGCATTCCCGTGGATGCAGCAAGGTACCTCTACTAACTGTTCATTAAGGAGCTTGTTTTAATGTCTACTTTCCCCTCTTAGATAGAGGCATTGACATGCTACGCTATGCTTTAATCCCATGTCACGTAATCCTGTGAGTGAGAGAGTGTTTATTTATACATGGTGCTGTGTTCTGAGCCAGCTTTCTCCAATGTTCAGATGGTGCAGAGTTTCGGAAAATAGTAAGTTTGTAATCCATGGTATTGTAATAATTTGTATTTAGCCACTACCACCAACCGTCCAAGAGAAATCCTGAGACGAACATTGGTGAGAGATGCCGAAGAGGCTGAACATGATTTCATTCATGACATTGAGAAGACTGCACTGGGTAGAATGGCACGGAATGGACAACTAGACTGGTAGCTCTGTGTTTTGTGTGATGCATGATGGCACAACAAGATGATTATGATTAAGATTACCACCACAGTCATCACCATCATTATCATCAAATTATTATTATAATCTTCGTCATAATCATCATTAGCATCATAGACTATGCCATTAAGTTACATTATGTGTGTGTTTAATAAAACCACCACCATCATTACCACCGCCACTACAATCATCATCATCATCACTATTACATTCGTCTTCACTTTAATCATCATAATTTCACTATCATCATTACCACTACCACCATCATTATCAGCATTACCATCATCATCGTCAATGGCAATGCTAATAATTGTATATACTTGCTGCAAAATGAAATCATAACCACAGTCAAAAGCATCTTCATCACCACCACCAACACCATCATCGTATCCATACACCATCAACATCATCACCACCATCAACATCATCACCACCATCAACATCATTATCATCATCATCATCATCACCACAACCATCATTACCCAATACTGGCACTTTGTGTCACCGGTGTTTATCGCTTCTTGTGGGGACCTGGTGGGTTGAACGTCGTTACATTCATAGATTAGGACATGTTGTATGGGTTACACCTGTACAGCAACGTAGAACCAGAAATTAAAAAAACAAAAACAGTACTGATAAATACAATTTTCTCAAAGTGTCATTTTGTATCATAAACTGACCTTGTCTAGTTTCACACCAGGTACCAACATATCCTTGTGGACACTGACACACTCCAACTGTTCCACTGGCTACACATTTACCTCCATTGTAGCAGATGACTGTTCTGCATGGGTCTACGGACAAGATACAGCCACATTTATGCTATCTTCATCTGGCTGTAATTATTCTTGTTCTTTTTCTTTTCTTTGTAATTTAAATTTAGAATTACTAAATACAGTCGATTGTGGGCAGACCCGATTATCAAATTCACACAAATTGCTCAACCTAAACAAAAACAAAATTCCTTACTTCTATACATCTGATTTAAAAAAAAAATTGTTTCTCTTGATGATATACTGAAAGCTGTGTAGTCATACACCTATTTGGGCAGTAATGTAGATAAAGGTAGGGGAACCAATATAGATATACAATTACGAATACAAAATTTCGAAAGGAGTTTTTATTACATGATGGAATTAGTAGAAGTCAAAGGAAATTTAAACTAATGCTCAACTTAAAATGTTTGTCTTTAATGCCAAATCTGTATTGGTGTATGGGGCCGAACACGGAGAACAACTAAACCGTTACTTATAAATCACAAACGTTTATTAACTAGTGCCTGCACAACTAGAGGGCATTAAACGGTATGATAGAATCACAAATGCAGAGGTTTGGGAGAGAACTATTCAAATACAGTGAATCAATAGGCGAAGAAAAGACGCTGGTTTCTTACTGGAACCCACATGGTCACAGAAATAAAGACAAACAAAACAACATGAAGAGAGGAGAACCAGAAAGTGAAGTTAAAAGTTATTGGAAGGACATATGGTGAGCTGCGTGTTATAAAAGGATAGTAGAACTTTGCGTAAGTTACTTGAGAACTATGCTCCTTCTGGAGTTAAACTGCAGGATAAGAAAGCCACACGTTTATTTCTGAAAATGCAAACAGCAAATAACCAATACTAAACTGTTTGAAAAATCAAAATGGGGAAAAAAGGGACAACACTCATAATAAAACTGTGCAGGCAAATCACATTCTTCATTGTCTAACGCGTATCTTGACATCTGACCTTGTTTTGTTTCACACAAAGTACAAACATATCCTTGAAGACATTCACAAACAGCAACGTTTGCCCTGGTTACACAACGACCTCCATTATAACTTGCAAATTTTGTGCGCGGGTCTATGGACAGTAGACAACTAAATAATAAACTAAAAGAGGTAATTTAGAGTTCCAATAAATAAAATATGTAATGCATGATTAAAAAAAAAACATTTTATTTAGATGGTGAAGGTTCGGATTTGTTCACGTGGACTTCTAGCAATTTTCTCGCTCTCTGAGTAAGATATGACGCCCGTGTGTATTGTTGCGCACGTGAAAAATCTCTTAGCAGTTGGAAATTGTAAAAGGTAGCCAAAAGGTTTTGCCTGGGCAAAATGTGGAGTTAAAAAACTACCTAAAGTATTTCAGAATCCTCTCCCGTGCTACGGAGTTCGTGCACAGCGCTAAGATTCGTCTAACTCAGGCTTGAGCTAGAAGTAGAACGGAGCATTTAGAGCTTACTACCCATGTGCCATAATGTCGATCCGTTGTATAAACCAAAAACCAAAATACACTTTAGAAATAGAAACAATTATCTTAATCTTATCTTAATAGAGGAAATAATTCTTTGTACATCATTTGGCATATGGTGCCCCGTATCTAATTCTTAAGGCAAATGAGTACTGTGTGGGTGATGTGATGAATATAGATCAAGTAGTCCTTAATGTATCCAGCCATTTCTGGGTATGTACTGCAGGCCACGGTCTAACACTATGTGAACTAAAATCTAATGGCATGGTGAAGTTTTATATTTTGCTGTAGGCCGCTAAAGAAGAAGGCTGACATCAATCACCACCAGAAGACATTCGATCTTAGTTTTGTTTCCCTACCTCTACTTCTTCTTCAGCATTCAGAGCCCTTGAGGTTCATTGCTGCAGATATCACCCACCTCCATTCACCTCTCTGGTTGGCCTTCTTTTTCTTTTTATAGTTGGTGACACCAAGTGTTTGCAGGACTGTCTGGATGTTATCTCTCCATGGTCTTCTAGGTCTGCCTCGTGGTATACAACTATTCATCTGTCTCGTGTATCCAGGTTTTACTTCTCAATCATCTCATATTCTTTCAATATGCCCCAACTATTTCAGTCTATTAGCTCTCATGATGCAAGTGATCAGTGGTGATTCAAACAGATTATGAATTTCGTTGTTGCTTCTCACTCTCCATTCCCTGCTGTTGGCATATTTAATGGTTCCAAAGATTCGTCATAAGACTCTAATTTAGAAAACCTGTAATACAGCTTCATCTCTTTTAACTGTGTTTCAAGTTTCAGAGCCATATAAAACGACTGGTCTTATCAACGTTTTATATATTTTGGTCATTTTAATTCAAGTAGTCTTTAGCAAGTCCAATTTAATATAAACAATGTCAACGATTTATGGAAAGAGAGATATAAGAAGTTAACAAATAAGGATTTTCAAGTGTTTTAACATAGCACTTCAAGGCGAGATCACCTATAGTCATCTTAAGGATGGCAGAATAAATCAGGAACATTTTTTAATGTGCCAAAATGCATGTGCACCTGTCTCCAACTTATCTCCAATTATTAGGGCATCCAGAATTCCAGTACACTACACATAGTACATTATAATAATGAGGTCAATATAAAACAAAACATATTAGAAATAAGACGAAGAAGAGTTGATATCTGTAAATATCCGCATTATTTATACACTTTTATTCCAAGTATCTTTAACTGACCTTGTTTTGTTTCACACCAGGTACCAACAAATCCCTGTGGACATTGACACACTCCAACAGCTCCACTGGCTACACATTTACCTCCATTGTAACAGATGACATTGCTGCATGGGTCTGAAAAAAAATAACATCATAAAAAGTTAACTTATTATAAAAAAAGCTTTTATCTAAAGCTCATAATATAACGCATAATGGAGTATAACATTGTGCACTAAATTAAAAAAAAAAAATTCTCACATAGTCTATTTGACAAAAGAGATTGAATAATGTATGTTAAAAAATGTGCGGGCGTCCATGATAGTTATTATATATATATATATATATATATTTTATATATATATATATATATATATATATATATATATATATATATATATATATATATATATATATATATGTGTGTGTGTGTGTGTGTGTGTGTGTAATGAAATGCATATGTGTATACTATAACTAAGACCCAAGCTAGTAGGGATACAAAATTGTACATGAATTTTTAATGGATATATTTTCAACTCTTTTGTCCATTGAATGGTTTTAAACAAATAATTTTATTTTTTAGTGTGACCGTGATGCTGAGTGTAATGTGATATTTTTTAATTGAAATGTTATTTTTTTAATTACCAGTTTTGTTTTCTTTTATTTTTTTAGTCATTATCATTAAATTTTAAATTTGGTTTCTTGTTTTATGTGTTTTGTCTCATGACCCGTCTGTAAACAGCATATTATTTATCAGATTAACGGCGAAAGAAGAGTCGACTTATCAACCTACTAAAACAATATGTAACAAAAATCACATAGCTTTTAGTAAGGATTATTAGTCTCATTTTAACAAGAGCCAATTTGATATATGAGTATTGTTGATATCCATGATTTAAAAAAAAATAAAATAACCGACATTATTCTTCACAAAAAAAGTTCTTTTATCTGAAGCTCACGTACATTATAACACCTGTTATCGAGTCTAAAACTGACCTTGTTTAGTTTCACACCAGCTACCAACATATCCCTGTGGACATTGACACACTCCAACAGTTCCACTGGCTACACATTTACCTCCATTGTAACAGATGACTTTGCTGCACGGATCTGGGGACGAAATACAGAAAGTTATGCTCCTGTATGTAATTGGTAAAGCTTATTAATAATAATAACAATCATAATATTAATAAGATTTGATTTGATTTGATTCAAGAACCGACATCACAACACTAGGGGCATTCCCATAAACGCTCAGTCTCCATCTTCAGCAGCCAGCAAGGAGTTCTGATACTAATGATGCCAGTATCATTCTGATTAAACGTCAGTCTTGCCTTTCCTCTGAGCTTTGAGCATATGCCACAACCTCTCACCTTCCCCCCCCCCCCTCACTGCATCAATCTCACTAGACTGTGGTGATCTGTCTGCTCCTCCAAACTGTATACGATCTCCCACAACGCACTAACCACGTTTGCCTTATCATATATCAGTATTCCACCACGTTGTGCAGAGCCAGCCAGTCTGTCCGCCTGTTCATTTCCCAACACAGCGGCATCACCCAGTGAAGAAATCCAGACGATATTCCTCACCCGTGTCCTCCGCAGTGAGCCATGTCACTCAGCATGCTTTCTGAGTCAGTTACAATCACGATGTGTGTATGTGTGTGTGTGTGTGTGTGTGTGTGTGTGTGTGTCGTGTTTTTTAACCATCGGAAAGCTGCAGGGACCACTTTCAGCTCCATTTTGAAGCTGGATGTTGTGGCATAATATACTTGGCTCTCCTGCACAAAACGTCGACCAATAACTTTTGCTAAGAAACCCCAAGCACTTTTTTTTGCCTCTTCACAATGAACCGTCTGTGTAAATAATCACATCCTCTGAGCGAGCATTATCTTGAATTAATTGCTGAATTTCCACCTCTGTGGCACCTGCTGGCCAGTCTCTGCATTCCCGCTCAGCGTGATTATGACCCTACACAAGTCTGACTGTTCACGTTGCACTTTGACCCACTCCTCTCCTCGCCTAATGTTCTCAAGGATGAAAACCTGTCTGATTGTGTCCTCTGCCTGAGTATTCCATGACTTCCCTCTTATCAGCCGCTGACCCTTAACTGCACCTAGAGCTTAATAATAATAATAAAAAGAAGAATAAAGCAGAATGATAATACGCTTACCTGCGAGCCAGAACATCAGGGGTTAAAATCCGTGTATTGTGTCAGATACAAAAAAATGACCATGGCTTCTAGGTGACCCAGCCTTGAATCAGTACTAGGTAAAGTCTAGGGAAGTAAACGCAGCCGCGTGATGCTGACCACATCACCCAACGAATGTCGATTAGTCTACAATATGTAGGTATAACATTATATGCCAAATAGGCTTAAAGTCATGGAAAGGGGTCCTTTACTTTACATAATACATGTATGACCAGAAAGCCTACATTTCCTTATTGAAGGCTGGTCATATATTCTTGAACTCACCTTGTTTAGTTTCACACCAGGTACCCACGTATCCATAAGGACATTCACAAACTGCTAGATTTGCCTTGGTAACACAACGACCTCCATTATAACAGTAGTAGTTTTTGCATGGATCTGTGGACAAAGGCCAGTGCCTTGATGAACTGGAGAATGTAGTAAATCATCGGAAATGGCCGAATCAGGAATGTATGATATGCTTATGTGTGATATAACTCGGTTAAAATATAACAGACAAAAGTTAGCACAGTATTAGTTGTGTATCTTTTACATGGCACTGCAGAAAAAACACCAGCAATTTTGGCTCTCTATGATGCATCTAGGACATTTTACGTTCATTAGTTCGTTGCTGCCCTTAGAGCGAACTATTCTGCATACTTCGAGAGGAAGTCATTACGTGAGTCTTAAATGGTTATGGGATGGCAAGAAAATGTAGTTGGTGGTCTCTAAAGGTGTAATTTGACAGCAACATCGAATTTTATTTCTCCTTTCTTTAGGTGGTGCTAAGGGTCGCAAGCTCATTCGCAAGACAGAAACAAAATGGCGGATTTACTTACAGAGTGTACCCTCGAAGAACAACGGGTTTTTGGTACAAAAGTACAAAAGGGCTGCCTGCAAAAGACATTTATAAGGAAATGCTTCCTGTTTATGCTGACAAATGTTTATCCCATAAACCAGTCCACTAAAAACTCACGTTGGCGGGAGAGATTTCGCGAATGACGCAGAAGTTAAATGCGAAATGAAAATGTGGTTTAGAAAACACAGCACTCAGTTCTATGCAGCAGGATTGGGAGGATTTATAAAAGATGGGACAATGTTGGTGGAAATTATGTTGAAAAACAAAGGGATAGTGTAAGTGAAAAAAAAAAAAAACGGTTTTCAAGCTGTTATCGTTTTAAGTTTTTGTTTTTAAAACAACCATTTATGACTTACTTATTGACTTTTCCTCGTATTTCTTTTATTAATTTGATCACTAATATTATTGCTATTTTTTTTTTAAAACGTGGGTTGTTCCGCATTATCTTTTTCTTTTCTACTGCCTAAATGTTGTAGTTATTCACGTTCTTTCATGCTGGTCAGAATAATCTGCCTTTTGTTGTTATGGATGTTGTCGATAAAGGCTGCTGACAAAACGTCTGATCGTTCAAGTCTATGTGTTCATTCCTACTTCTCATCGTCGTTAAGCTTCTTAGTCAGTGTTCAGTGGATTAATTTCTACTGTCGACAACAAAGCAATGAAGTCTGCTGCCAAATCGTCCACAGCTGGGAAGGAACAGGGTACCTCGCAACGCTTACGTCACATACGCCGACTTAACAGGAATATGAAGTTGAAAAACAAAAGGGGAGCGGAAAAAAGGTAGTGGGGAAGGCGAACACAGACCTCGGTGAAAAAGATACAAGGCACAACTGTAAACGTCTTTTCCCCACCATTGGCTCACTGGTCATGGTGAAGACCAAAACTGCTGTACACTATTCATCACTGGATTGGTAATGCGCTCAGTATCTCGCCAGCCGTGTTTACTTTTCTCTCTATTTCCCGCCTATTTTAGGTTGGATAAATCTGGGTGCTAAAAGCAATTATAATATATCCGTATATATATGTAGATTTGAACTCAGCAAACTTCCCGTATTGGTTCCGGGCTCCATGGATCAAAAATTAGTTAACCTCCTACCCCCTTGCCCCCCAAAAGCATGTTATAATGAGTGACTGATTGGAAGTCTGCTGAAACAGGTTGTATTAGGTCGAAAAGAGCAAGTATCGCAGCATAGTTGTAAAAAAAAAGAAAAACAAAAGACCAAACGCCTTTTAAGGGCGAAGAAAACGAAGAAGAAGCCATTAAAAAAAAATGTACCCTTTATAAAATTTTAGCGACATCACAAAAAGGTTATAATCTATAGTAATAATTATCACCATCTGATGCAGCCAAATTTTGTATGCTGGGGCGTAAAAAGAGGGGGGGGGGGGGGGGAATAGACTAGAAATTGTAAAAGTCGACCAATTAGAAGATGTTTACTTCGAAATCAAACTGCACCTGCATGAGAGACGAAAAAATTGTCTGTACACATCTAAAGCGGATACTATAAAATATCTTTGAACTCAAACTGGAAGGGCAAGATATTTGCAACATTACCAGTTGAATGCTGAATGGCCTACACAACAATGTGTCCACAGCATATGTCCTATGGACAAACCTTACAGGAACTCCAACTCGACATAATAATATATATTAAAAATAAGTGGACCCACAAGAGTAGAGGACGGGTCTTATTACCATTTTATCACATACACCAGCTAAACTCACTGATACGCTCCACACTTACAGTCTAGGATAGGACGCCAAGGACCACGAGCTTATCAATAACAGTTCATACAAGGCAAACGTGATTATCTACACGGATAGGTCCGTTGTACGAGGACAAGAATGGATGGGCATTCACAGCTCGCTCTGCAGGCAGAGCAGTCCAGCAAGCCAGAGGTGCCATTTCTATGACTACCAGCAGCAAGAAGATATAGATGATGGCGGCGACACAAACTTTCATGTGGCTTTAATCACAGGAAATCTCCCACGTGTGTGTGTGTGTGTGTGTGTGTGTGTGTGTGTGTGTGTGTGTGTGTGTGAGGAGTGATTTTATGAGTATGATACAGCTAGGCATTGCAGGCTCTATACGCAGATAGTAGACTGAGTCATTGCGCAACTTCATTTTTGTCCCAAATATGAACATGCTGCTGACAATGAAAGAGATGATAGATTGTCTTTTCTGTCTTAGTTGCAGAGTGCCAGCATATGGATCGCGCTGACATTGCCAATGCATTTAGAGAGATAGGACGATATGAGGATTTTAGGAGCACCGTGTCCATATCACTGCTAAGTATACGAGAACTGAAAGTAAAGATCGGCAAGGCCATGAAGGCACACTGGAAGAAGTCTTGTTAACCAGCAAAGGACTTGCACTGTTAACCGCGGGACACCGATGTATATGCCGAAGGGGGAATCTGAGCACATATGGACGTGTCCGGAGTGCTGTGAAGAAAAACCTAAGTCATAACTGAATTCACTAGATATGACCCCTTACAGACCACCTCAAGACTAATAAAAAGACCCAGCTATGTAAGGAATGACAAAACGTTACAATAAGGGGGCATTTAGCCACTCACAATGTCGCATTTAAAAGCCATTAGATTGTCGCAATTAATACACTGCTAATATTAGGGTAATTGGCTTCTGGAATGTAAGAACCATGTTTGAAACGGGTAAAACCACCCAAGTAATTAAAGAAATACAGAACTATCAACTGCCTATTCTTGGAATTAGTGAAAGCAGGTGAACAGGGTTTGGACAATCCACAACAGATACAGGAGAAACCATAATATACTCTAGAAGAGATGATAACCTACATTCTGCAGGCGTGACACTTATTTTAAAGAAAGGTATACACAAACATCTCATCGAGTGGCATCCAATCAATGAAAGAATAATGACAGCACGATTCAATGGGAAACATGCCAAACTTACAGTCATCCAATGCTATGCACCGACTAATGAAGCTGAAGATGAAGATAAAGAAACTTTCTTTAGGAGACTGCAAGAGGTAGTAGATAAAGTACCAGCCCATGATATTCTATGCATTATGGGAGATCTCAATGCAAAAGTTGGTAACAACAACTTGAATAGAGAATTATCAATGGGAAATCAAGGATGTGGTACAATTAATGACAACGGGGAAAGACTGAGCGACTTCTGCACGGCGAATAGACTTGTTATAGGATGAACACTATTTCCTCACAAGAATATACACAACCTTACATGGATATCCCCAAACAGAAGAGATGTAAACCAGATCGACCATTTCATGGTAAACAGAAAATGGCGTGGGTCCCTACTCAATGTGCGTGTCAAAAGGGGAGCAGATGTGGGAAGCGATCATCACCTTGTAGTCGCTCTGCTACGAAAACTCAAAAAAGTTTACACACAAGTTAAGACACAGACAGCACGTTACAATGTTAAACTTTTAAGAGAAAAGACATTGCCACTAAATTTATAGTATAACTCAAGAATAGATTTCAAGCCCTATCAAGTGACCCAGAAGCTCCAACTGCAATCAGCATTTAAGTCAGATGGAACCAAATCAAAGAAACATACAAATCAACTACAACAATATATTAGGAACCAGGAAACAACACCACAAAGAATGGATAAGTAGCCAAACCATGGACTATATTGCCAAGCGAAAAAGAATAAAGAGCCTCATAAATCACACTAAATCAGAACGTCAGAAAGACAAACTAATATTAAAATAAAGCGAACTAACTAAAATGACAAAGACAAGTGCCAGAGCTGACCAGAGAAGATTTATGGAAAATCTTGCAGAAACAGCAGAAAATGCTGCTAAAGCACACGATCTACAAACCCTACACAAAATTACCCAGCAAATTTGCGGAAACAGAAACAATTATCACAGCATAGCCATCAGAGATAACCAAGGCAGACTGCTCACCACAGAACAAAAATAAGACATGCAGTGGACTAAACACTTCTGCGACCTCTTGAACACACCTGATCCTGAAAATCCCCCAGATATTCAACCAGCCTCTCAGGACATTGACATTATTACTGAACCACCAAGCAAACAAGAAATCCTTAAAGCTATCCACACTTTGAAGAACAACAAAGCACCAGGCAAAGACTAACTGCCAGCAGAACTTCTCAAAGTAGATCCCAACACAACTGCTAGCATTCTAGAACCATTGTTCAAGGATATTTGGGGAAAAAAGTGTTGCCTGATGACTGGACTGAAGGAACAATAGTCAAAATTCCCCAAAAAGGAGACTTTACAGACTGCAATAATTGGAGGGGAATTACTCTACTCTCAGTACCAAGCAAAATATTTTGTAAAATCATCATAATGCGACTTGAAAAAGGAGTAGATAAATGCCTACGAGTTGAACAAGCAGGATTCAGAAAGGGCAGAGGAACAACTGAGCACATCTTCGCCATACGTAACATTTTAGAACAATGCAATGAATGGCAGAGAAGCATAAATATTAATTTTGTGGACTTTGAGAAAGCTTTTGACAGCGTCCATAGAGACGGTCTGTGGACAATTTTACGACATTATGGAATTCCCCCCAAAAAAAGTCAACATAATTGCACTCTTCTCTAAAGACTTTTCCTGCAGTATAAAAAATTACAATACATCTTTCCCAGTAAAGACATGTGTAAGACAGGGATGTGTTATGTCATTTCTCCTCTTCAACCTTGTAATTGACTGGATACTAAGGAACACAGTAGACAGGACATTAAGAGGCATACGATGGTCTCCATTCACCATGCTTGAGGACCTTGATTTTGCAGATGATATAGCACTCCTATCACATAAACATGAACATATACAAAAGACAAGTAACAGACTAAACTGCACAGCAAAATGGTGGAACTAAGAATAAATACAAAGAAAACTAAGATCATGACAAACAGTCCAAACCAACAACTAGTGACCATAAGTAACCAATCACTTGAAAATGTAGAACATTTTACACATCTTGGCAGTGTGGTGTCCCTACTGGGATGGACAGAGGAAGACATAAAGTCACGCCTGAACAAAGCCAGAGCTGCTTTTGGAAGGATGAGGCAAATCTGGAAATCCAAAAGGTACTGCAGAAGAACAAAACTCCGACTCTACAAGAGCATCATTTTGCCAGTTCTTATTTATGGAGCGGAATGCTGGAGAATGACCAAAAAGGATGCACACGAGCTGTCCACCTTCCACCACACATGTCTACGTAGAATTATCAAAATGTTTTGGCCAGAAACAATCTCAAACACTAAACTACTTCAATCCACAAACCAAATAACTTTAGACAGTATGATTACCGAGAGAAGATGGAAATGGCTTGGCCACGTTATGAGAATGACTTCTGATATACTTGCTAAAGCAGCTCTCACATGGACATCAGAGGGAAAGAGAAAACAGGGGCGCCCAAAAACAACATGGAGACGAACGATGGAAAGTGACCTGAGTGCGGCATCTTTGACATGGAAAACTGCACTAAAGAGTGCACAGGACAGGAAAGCATAGAAAGTCCTCTCTGAAGCCTCATGTGCCACTAGGCATAACGAAAACTGAAGAAGAAGAAGAATATAAGGGTCTTTTTTAAAAATTAGTATAACATAAAAAAAATCGATACATATTTTTTGTGGATATCCGCGATTTAAAAACAAAATAACTGTACCTAATCGTCGTATACAGTGTCGTTGCCTGAAGTTCAAGTTCATATTTTTCTAATGGTTGTGATTGTATCTTGAACATACCTTGTTTAGTTTCACACCAGGTACCAACATATCCCTGTGGACATTGACACACTCCAACAGTTCCACTGGCTACACATTTACCTCCATTGTAGCAGATGACGTTCTTGCATGGGTCTGTGGTTAACAAACATATACATTCATGAACACTGTGACTGTTTATTATTATTATTATTTTCCAGTCCTTCTAGACTAGTGATTCTAACGCCGCGACCTTTAATACAGTTCATAAATGTTGTGGTGACTCCTAAGTATAAAATTATTTTTGTTGCTACTTCATAACTTCAGTGAATATGTGTTCTTCAATGGTCTTAGGCGACCCCTGTGAAAGATTCGTTCAATCCCCAAAGGGGTCGCGACCCACAGATTGAGAACCGCTTTCCGAGTTGAACGTGTTCTATTGTTCTACAAGAAGGCTTGAAAAACATAACTCATGGCTATAGCAATGAAGGATGTGAATGGATTGTGCCCTTCTTATGACCCAAATAGTGGGCACTTTTGAAGATACATGTGTTGAGATTTTTTTTCCTTCTATTTCTATTATTATGATTTTTATTATAAGGTAACAAAGTACAGGGATCATGGAAGACTCCCTAGAACATTCCCGTATACAGAGCACACAAATGAACATTTACTTGCTGTTGATAATTAACTAAGCACCAAAGGCACTGGATGAATACGATTAGATTAAATTTGTTTATTATCATCATCATCATCATCATCAACAACAACATCATCATCATTATCAACAACATCATTGACATCTAAGTTAAATTAGATATGTTAAATTTTCTGTATATTAATGGCACTTTCCAGAGCGGTATGTAAAATAGAAAAATAAATGTATTTAATGCTTTGTTTTTCTTTCCTAAGAGAGAAATGCAGGATTGGTTTTGGTGTTTCTAGTCAGGTGATTAATAAATATATGCTAGTGCAGTGGTAACGAACTCGCATAGGTCGAAACCTAATTAAAACGCAGTTAATTATCACAGATATGTCAAAGAAATCTGGATTAACAGCTAGTGAAGAAACATGACATTCAATTTTACGGTCATGCAAGACACGTAGTTTTGTTAATGCTCATTAGAAGAAAATGTAACAACAGAAGGCCTAGAATAGAACGACATTATGTAGATTTATGCAAAAAAAAAAAAGAAAAAAAGAAACTAAAGTAAAGTGAAGCGAGGCAGAATTCCCTGTTTACTTGAGTGACACACCGTTTATGTGACGTCAGACTCATATTTGTGTATAGCCATCGACACTCGGTAGGTGATTTGGTCGGCATCACACCGGCCGCCTTTACTTTCCAAGATTTCCAAATTTATAATTTAAAGACTAGGTCCATCATGGAGCCACGGTCATTTATGAAAATCAGTTTGGATTCGACGCTGAATCGAAGCTCAGATCTCTGGACCGCCATGAAAACGTCTAGCAACAATGCTATCGCGGCTGTATAGAAATAATAATACAAAGTGCTTAGTTCACCTTGTTTAGTTTCACACCAGGTACCCACATATCCCTGTGGACATTGACACACTCCAACAGTTCCACTGGCTGCACATTTACCTCCATTGTAGCAAATGACATTCTTGCACGGGTCTGTAACAACAAATAATGAATTAAATACACTGTTATTATTGAGGTTTATTAGCCAAACAATAAACAAATTAATATGTGTAAATCGTGGATATCCAAGATAAATAAAATTTAAAAAAATGTAATTCATTCATTCAGTAGCATGTCTCTCGCGGAACCTCGCTGCCATAACAACCCTCCGGAAAACCTTCCTATCATGAGCAAGATGTCCTGCGTCTGATACACCCATCTGGAGATCATCTGCCACATCCTGCACCCATCTTCTCCTTGGCCTTCCTCTTCCTCTCTTCCCAGACATATACCCCTCCATTATTGTTCTCTCTAGACTTCCATGACGTTTCAAGTGACCAAAATATTTCAATTTTCTTTGTTTTATTGTCTTTACTAGCCAACCCTCTTCAATATTCAGCTCTTGAAGTATGGATGCATTTGTTCTTTTCTTTACCCAAGATATTCTTAGAACCTGTCTGTAACATTTATATTCAAATGCATTTATGCGCTGTTCCGCTTGTTTAGTAAGTGTCCAGGTCTCACAGGCGTATGTTGCAATGGGAAAGATGCATGCTCTTAAAAATCTGACCTTTGTAATTCTATATGTACAATTCCATAATTTATTCAGTTGTTTTAGTCTTTGAAGAGCAATTGATAGTCGCCGTTTAATTTCTTTCATTGTGTCACCATTGTTGGTAACCAGTGACCCAAGATATTCGAAATTTTCCACCACTTCCAATCTTTCCTTATTAACATATATTTCCTTCTCCATGGCAATTTTGTTTGTATGCATTATCTTTGTTTTTGCTATGTTAAGAAATAAGTTATGATTTTCACTATTTCTTTGGAGTGAGGTTAATAAGTTTTCTAAACCACTTTGTGATGTTGATAGTAATACTGTATCATCAGCATAACGAATTTCTGGTATTTCATGACCACCGATGTTTAGGGCATCATATTGTTCCTTGTTTATATCATCTCTTACATTTCTCATTATATTTTCGGCGTACAGATTGAACAAATATGGTGACAGCACACATCCCTGACGGACTCCTTGCTTGATGCCAAACCAGTCTGATGTCCCTCCATCTATTCTGACTGCTGCTTGCTGATCTTGATAGAGCATTTTAATGAGCTGCACTATATGTGATGGAAAGCCCATATTCCTCATGATTTCACAAAGCTTCTGATGTTGTACACAGTCAAATGCTTTTGAATAATCTACAAAACATAAGAACAGATTTACATTAAATTCTCTACACTTCTCTATTATTAAACGCATGTTGAATATATGATCTCTTGTTCCTCTTCCCTGTCTAAATCCAGCCTGAGCTACATTAATCTCTTCTTCCATTTTCTTATGCAGTCTTCTCATTATAATTTTTAGTAGAATTTTGCTTGCATGACTGATCAGGGCAATAGTTCGATAGTTTGTACATAATTTCAGGTCACCCTTTTTTGGTATTGGAATGAAGATAGTTCTTTTCCAGTCTTTTGGCCAAATACCATATTTCCATATCTTTTCTCATAATGCATGATATATTTTTATGCTTTCTTCTCCTCCCGCTTTAATCAATTCAGCTGGTATCTCATCACATCCAGGTGATTTACCATTTTTCAGGCTCCTTATTGCCCATGAAATTTCATCTAATGAAGGTTCAGGTTCTGCCTCTACTGTTACTGGTTCATGTATATCATTCATATCCTCACTGTCATTCATATCATACATTCCGCTGCAGTATTCCTGCCATCTTCCTAGAACTTGTCACAAATAACATTTAACTGAGGTTGAAAATTTCTTGTCAATAACTTCATTTCCTTGAACATTTCGTAATCTCTTCCATTTTTATGATGCTGCTCTATTTTAATACAGCAATCTTGTACATACTGATTTTTATCCTTTCTTGTGTACTTTCTTATTTCTCGTGTTAAAAATTTATACTTCATCCTACTGTCATTGGTTTCTCCTTTCTTTTTCAGTTCCCTTCGTTGTTTTATTAGTTCTAACGTGTATGGTGTGATCCATGGTTTATGTTGTTTAGTCCTGGTGGGTATTAAGTCTTTAGCTGCTGTTATCAAGATATCCCTAGCATGTACCGCCAGTTCATCAGGTGTCATTTCCTCTTGTACAGACATCAAGACCTCAAAACGGTTCTTCACTTCTACGTTGTATGCATCTGGTATTTTTGTGAGATCAAATCGAAATGGCCTTGGTCCTCGGGTAAGCTTTTTGAGTTTTAATTTCAGATCTGCTTCTAGTAACTGATGATCTGTATCGCAATCTGCACTTCGCAGGGTTTTTGCAGATGTTATGCTTCATCTCCATCTTCTTTGTATTAAAATGTAATCTATCTGATTTTTGGTAACACCGTCAGGGGATGTCCATGTGAAAAGCCTTCTAGGGTGTTGTTTATAAAGTGTGTTAGCTATTGTTAATTCATTTTCTATGCAAACTTCAATCAATTTTTCTCCTGTTTCATTTCTATTACCCAATCCAAATTTTCCTAAAACGTGTCTCTCATTTTCAAATCTGCCTGTACCTACTTTAGCATTAAAATCTCCCATTATTATTATTATATCATTCTGATTAATTTTATTTAATGTGTAAAATGTAATAAAAAAGTATTTACAGCAATTGTCATAACAAAGTTTTTTTTTTCTGAATCTCACTTCAACACATTTCTAGTGGTTGTAATCGTGTTCTATAACTGACCTTGTTTAGTTTCACACCAGGTACCCACATATCCCTGTGGACATTGACACACTCCAACAGTTCCACTGGCTACACATTTACCCCCATTGTAACAGATGACTTTGCTGCATGGGTCTGTGGACAACATTCCTAATCATTGTCACTGTTTATTATTTATAGTAGTATTATTTCTAGTTGTTTAAAACGAAAGTGTTCTATTGTTTTATTCCAGCAAAACACTGAGGACATTCACAAACTGCTACATTTGATCTGGTTATACAGCGACCTCCGTGATAACAGGCGATGTTTTTGCATGGGTCTATGGACAGAAGAAAAATGATAAAACCCCGAACCAAATTGATGATGTAAACATACAATGGCTTATAGAAAAGGAGTGTACAATATACAACTATTATTACAATAATGATTGGGAAATTTGGAAAAGCGAGGTCTGAATCTTTTCAAGGGTGTGACTCTCGTAACATTGTTTTATTGCTAACCACCCCTCCCCCTCGGGAAGGTCAAAGCAAGGACTGTTAAATTGTTAACTTGTCATATGTTTGATTTTAGTCTTTACTGATTGCGAAATGGTCGTTGGTTCACATTCGCACACTGACACACTATTAAATGAAACCGAAATAGGCAGTGAGTACTGCTGATAGCTATCATATGGTGAATAGTTCTTTTATGTTAAAGTGACCTTGTTTAGATTCACACCAAGTACCAACGTATCCTTCTCGGCATTGACACACTGTAAAAGTTCCTTTGGCTGTACAATTCACCCCCCCCCCTCCCCTAATTGTAACAGGTGACCTGTTTGCATTGGTCTGGGAACAACACCCAATGATAACTAAAAGGTTGTCTATTATCAACGATTGTTCTATACAATAGTGGCACCGATACAAATAAAACATTGAAAGTTGGGAGTATAGCTCCTTGCCATTTACTGTGTAGTGGGATTCCTCAGTGGGCTTATGCATTTTTTTTTTAAACTGTGCAAAAGTAATAATAGCAACTATTATTAAAAATATTATTTACGATTTTATTTGTATCACTGTTTAAAAGTAAGAACCATTTCCCTCGCCCCTAGGTATAATGGGCATTTAGAATTAAAACCTATATTTAAGGCTGGGAGCCTAGGTCACTTTTGAAAAATAATCCGCCTCCAATCTGATTTAACCCACGACCTTCAGGTCGACAGGCGAGTGTATTGCAGCAACACCACGGTATCTCCTGTATTACTGTGTCTTGAAAATGTAGAACATTTCACACATCTTGCCAGTGTGGTGTCCCTATTGGGAGGGATACAGGAAGACATACAGTCACGTCTGAACAAAGCTAGAGCTGCTTTTGGAAGGATGAGGCAAATCTGGAAATCCAACAATTACTGCAGAGGTACGAAACTCCGACTCTACAAGAGCATCATTTTGCCAGTTCTTCTTTATGAAGCGGAATGCTGGAGAATGACCAAAAAGGATGCACACAAGCTGTCCACCTTCCACCACACATGTCTACGTAGAATTATCAAAATTTTCTGGCCAGATAAAATCTCAAACACTAAACTACTTAAAGCCACAAACCAAGAAATTTTAGACAATATGATTACCAAGAGAAGATGGAAATGGCTTGGCCACGTTATGAGAATGACTTCTGATATACTTGCCAAAACAGCTCTCACATGGACACCAGAGGGAAAGAGAAAACAGGGGCGCCCAAAAACAACATGGAGACAAACGATGGAAAGTGACCTGAGTGCGGCATCTTTGACATGGAAAACTGCACTGAAGATTGCACAGGACAGGAAAGCATGAAAAGTCCTCTCTGAAACCTCATGTGCCACTAGGCATAACGAGAACTGATGATGATGAATAGTAAACATAATAATTTTTATGAAAACATTAGATATAAAAATGAACTAACCTATACATGGTTAATAGGACTAATTAGCTTCGCTGAAATTATTCTAGGTCATTGGGTGGAAACATTATTGGGAAAAGAGAGGACAGTCCTGATTAACCGTTTATATTGTGAATGAATGATGTCTTAAATGTTCAACTGACCTTGTTTAGTTTCACACCAGGTACCCACATACCCCTGTGGACATTGACATACTCCAACAGTTCCACTGGCTGCACATCTACCTCCATTGTAGCAGATTACGTTTTTGCATGGGTCTGTGAACAACACATGATGATAAAATTTATGATATTATTAACGACTGCTATTATAAAACGGGGGGGGGGGGGGGGGGGGGGGGGGGGGCAACACAAAGAAACATTGGGGAATCGGAGCTAGTTTCTAGCCCCTTATAATTTTTAATATGGGGCAGGGGTTTTCAAAGAACTTTCGGCTTATTTAAGTACACAAAGTTAATAATAATTAATAATATTACTTATATTTGAAATTATCACTGTTCTAAATGGCGAAAAAAGCATAATATAATTTTTTTAATGCAGTAACATGAACCGTATAATTAAATAGTTAACAAGAAAGCTATGTGTGTGTTAAGGGAGCTATTTAGCCACTTTGCAAATTTCTAAGAATTGTTTGGCTTGGGTGGCTCTGTCATAAAATGAATGCGGGCTGGGTAAATGGGTTTAAAGTACCTCAGCGCCCCACCCTCTTTTCTAGGTTGTTGTACTCTTGCTATTTAAAAACTATAATCAATATGTGTATTTTGAGGATATCAAAGATGTTGATAATATTGAACTTACATTATTCATTATATAATTGTTTTTTAAATTAAGTGGTTGTTTCTGAAAATCGAAATAATATATTTTTAATTGAATATTATTATTTCGTGAGCTCACCTTGTTTAGTTTCACACCATGTAGCAACCTATCCTTGTGAACATTGACACACTCCAACAGTTCCACTGAACCTCCTTTTAATTTTCTTTGTTTTGAGGTTTCTTAAGTAAAGTAAAGGACCCTTTCCACGCGTTCAGGCGTATTGGGTATACAGGGCTAGACTTACATATTTTAGACCAAACATAACTGGTTGTGAGTTGTAGTCAGCATCCCGCCGGCCGCCTGTAATTCCCACAATAGCTTTCGATTTTTATGTTGTCTAGTGAACCCACGGCCTTCCGGCCCGCAGGAGAGCGTCTATGCGCTAGACTACCACGGCTCTAGCGCAGTTGTAAAAATAATAATTATTTTAATTTGTCTAATTGTGGGTCAGATGGCAAATAAATGTAAAATGGATTAAAATGAAATACTACTATACATGGTTAAGGAGCAACATATCTCGGCTGCATTTAAAAAAAAATGGTAGGTGAGTGTTGGAGCTCTACCCCTCTACTTTTTGTGTGTCGGATAGAGGAGATTCCTGTAATCACCAACCGCTCAGGTGCGTGGCTCTGCTACAGCAAAAAAAAAAAAAAAATCCGATATCTGGTTACTTTAGATATTAAAAATATTTTTAATATTCAACTGTTTAGGAACATATTCCTTTGGTTACACAAAAAACCTCATTGTAACAGGCCATTTTCGTTTTTGTAATGGTTTTGTGGATAAATTACAAAATGCTCATAAATTGAGCATATTAAGTATATATATATATGGGTAGTTTTGCGTTCCAGAAGATTAGATCTATAAATCGTGGTTAAAACACACATTAGTACATATAAAAGTACTGTACATAGATCGATAGGAAATTTAAAATATTCAGTGTAACATCAGTTACAGATCATCATGATCACTGTGTGTCAATTGTACCGTCTCCACAATGAAAGTTGCTTGCACTGGAAATGTAGATCCATTGTTGTATTTGAGAATATGCCCTGGCGAGGTCCAAATCCCTTTGACGGTACCACTCTCATAACCTTATAAAACAGCCTGCCGAGGAACTCAAGCGCTTGTGTTTCGACGCTTGTGAAAGTGTTAACTGTCCATAGGCTTAATTTTGTCTTTAATGATTCCAAAGCAATATTCGCTGGCTTGCATTTGCACATTAACACACACAACAGACACATAAAGTCGAGAGGCTTAATTTTGTCTTTAAAATGATTCCAAAGCAATATTCGCTGCTACACATTTACCTCCATGGTAGCACATTTACCTCATTCTTGTGACAATATCAACGCCCCCCCCCCCCCCCCACCCCCTCCCCCGATATCTGCAAGTGATAGTTTGAAAAATGACTATATCTGGAAATTCTTAACACCTATGAAAATGGCAGGGGAAAGGGATTGGTACCTCATCGTGATATATTGCCAATAGACAGCCCTGCGTGCACCTATCAGATCTCTTTTCATAGGTAGTTATTCGGTGAAGAAGAATCCATATTTTATCAGATTCATATACTGACACTAGGTAGACTGGATGTTTCACAAACAAACAAATTGGAATTTGCAATGCATTTTATTAATCAGCATCGCCTGTAAGTTAAATAACAAATGATCAGTTGTGACCATTAGCATGGCACTTCGGACGGATCCTTGGGTGTTCTGCTCACCACACTGATCTGCTCTCAATAAGCTCCACACGGACCTCGAGACCACTTAGCCCTCCAAAACGTCTTTGGCGCTTAGTGAAAATTCACGCCTGTGCCTGAAAGTCCATTACAGGACCAGACACAGCAACTGCAGTGTCAGTCAAATAAACAACATGCTCCGTGCCTTGTTTATCTGCATGATCCGACACAAAGTTAAAGTTACAAGTTAATGTATACAATGGTTGGGGTTGTCAGGCGTAAGACAACGACATTCAGTTAGATTCTTCAGAGTACACTAATTACTCTGCATATTATAAAATGCTTTCTATATTTGTGAAGATAATCACATTTATTCCAAGTCGCTGACGACATTAAAAAAAAAAAATACAGATGCGCAAGTCTTATTTTTCAAACAGCAGTCCTGATTATCTTTCACATGATGAGATTATTTAACACGTGAACTAAACAAACGAAAAGTAGTAGCTAGCACAGTAGCTAGCCACTTGTTATCGTGATCTAAGGTATATAATTTGCATGAGAGGGGACTTTTTACAATTGACTGAGAGCTCCCAAGTCGACATAATTTGAAATGGGTACCAGGAAATATCACACAAAGTAAAGGCGACAGACGCGATGTTGGCCACCTCAATTATTGCGTGTAGATTGGTATATAACTGATATGTCTAGCATCATATAATCAATGTACCCAATTATGTGACAGGAATTATTTACTTCTTCTTATAGTCTATGCCTTTGGGCTTTGGTACGGTAAAAGTAAAGGAAGAGGTGAGAGAATCGACTTCATTACACTAGGTTTATCCCGTATGGCTCATTCTCTATGGGGTTTCCCATGCCTCTTTTCCCATCTAGATTGCTGAATGTAATCCAGTTTTCTCATTGTCATGACATGGTCAAAGAATGTAGCTTGTATCCTTCTGATGTAGGCAATCCGTTCTCTTCGCGAGTTAGTGTAAAGCTACAAAAGCCAAATAAGTTTGTACACGAACATGCATTGAAATAAATAAATAGATATGTGAATAAACAAGTGAGGCTGTGAAAATCAATGACGGGAATGTCGTGTTCAGAAGATTAAAACAAAAAGCGTAATGATAAGTATCTTGAAAAAAAAAAAAAAAAAAGGAACAAAAAATTAATTCAAAAAGAGATAATTTTATTGCAGTATGAAGAACCCTGCTGTACTCTCAGTACCAAGCAAACTATTTGGTAAAATCATCTTATGCGGCTTGAAAAAAAAGTGGATAAATACCTACGAGTGGAACAAGCAGGATTCAGAAGGGGCAGAGGAACAACTGAGCACATCTTCACCCTACGTAACATTTTAGAACAATGCAACGAATGGCAGAGAAGTATATATAATAATTTTGTCAACTTTGAGAAAGCTTTTGACAGCGTCCATAGAGACGGTCTTTGGAAAATTTTACGACTGTATGGAATTCCAGAAAAAAAAATAGTCAGTAAAACAGGTGTAAGACAGGGATTGTTATGTTTTTTCTACAAAAGATTGGATACTAAAGAACATAGTAGACAAGACATTGAAAGGCATACGATGGACTCCATTCGCCATGCTCGAAGACCTTGATTTTGCAGACAATATAGCACTCCTATCAAATAAACATGAACATATACAAGAAAAAAGTAAACAAACAGACTACACAGCACAGTAGAAATCCACCTTCCACCACACATGTCTACGTAGAATTATCAAAATTTTCTGGCCAGATACAATCTCAAACACTAAACTACTTCAAGTCCCAAACCAAGAAACTTTAGACAGTATGATAACCAAGAGAAGATGGACATGGCTTGGCCACGTTATAAGATCGTTCCTGATATACCTGCCAAAACAGCTCTCACATGGACACCAGAGGCAAAGAGAAAACAGGGGCACCCAAAAACAACATGGAGACGAACGATGGAAAGTGACCTGAGTGCGGCATCTTTGACATGGAAAACTGCACTGAAGATTGCACAACACAGGAAAGCGTGGAAAGTCCTTTCTAAAGCCTCATGTGCCACTAGGCATAACGATAACTGATGATGAAGAACCCTAATTCTCAATTAGTGACACTGACTAAATCACCTTAGCAGCTAATTTCATATATTTCTTGATTTTCTATTGCTCAGCTTGCTGTTGCTGTCTGAAACTAACCTTGTTTAGTCTCACACCAGGTACCCGCGTATCCCTGAGGACATTCACAAGCTGCTGCATTTGCCTTGGCGACACAACGACCTCCATTGTAACAGTTGATGCTCTTGCATAAGTCTGTGGGGAGCAAAATGGGGACGGGGGAGGGAGGGGTGTTGTGATAAACATACTTTAGCAAAAGGAAGTGGATGACACATGACGGAACGAATGAAGGAGCTGACATTTTTGAATGAAAACAGAAAGTATAATACTCAATCCTTTCCAACACTATTTTTTTTTCCCACACAGCAATTGTATTTTATCTTCTTCTTGTTTTCTGGCGTTTGTCGCATCAGAGACCGGTCCCCATTGCAATCCGGTAGACGACTTCGTCGCCGGTCGGAACTGTATTTGGGTCTGTCTCCTTTGATCGCATCAACATTGCGGAAGTTCTTTTCAGAGCTATATGGCGCAAATAATCTAGTGACATTTATAACCTAAAGCTTCCCCTTTGAGGATGCTAGTTGAACGTGATGATCTTTCTTTTCGCAAAGCGAGCCAAGCAAAGGTGTTTACCGGCTGTAAACTCCTTAAAAGGGTGAGGGGGGAGGGTAGGGGGTAGGGGGGAATTCTGTCTGCTAGTCCACTTCTAGACCAGTCATTTAAGGAACGTGAGATTTGCGCGCATCCGTTTTACTTGTATGCAGACTGTTGTTTTCTCGCCTCTCAGTCAGATGCATTCCGACTTCAAAGGAAATACCCCTAATTAGTTGACTTTGACAATCTGCCTGTTAGGGCGGAAATGGTGCTATTCATTTTTTTTTAAATTTGATCTAAAAGAATGTTATGATCATTGCAATATGCGTAATGTGAATATAACGTAAAAACAAACTGAACTGCAAAAAATGTTTTTCAAATTATTTATAGTCAGTGGGCTGCCCAGTGTTGCTACAGAAATACTATCCTTATCAATGGGTTGAGTTAATGAAACAATCTATGATCACTACTATTCTTTATATTTTTTGTGCCGTTAAACGCCCCATGGAGCTCGTAGTCTATCCTTCTCTTTGATCATGTGTACTTTTTTCAATATCATGAATGGAATTCAGTCCAGTACCTTTGGTTTCACTCACCAGCCTCAGTCTGAGTGTGTGTGCGTGTGTGTGTGTGTTTTTTTTTTTACACCCCTGCCTGCTCAGTCCACGTGTTTCCAATTTAGGAGCATGTTTGGGTATTCTCTCATCGCTTCTCCTCTGGATGTCTCTGGTTTATTACCACCTTCCTTGTTGTATAACTGCTGACAGCAGTGCACCTGCGTCTATGAAGTATATTCTTCGAGGAAGAATGAATAGATCGGAAAATAGAACCAAGATGCCAGCGAGTCAGTGCACTCATGTACTAACTGACACCGTTATTAAGACACCAAAAACAAGAATGAGCGTCGAAAAAAAAAAAGAATATAAACAGCATATTCACACCAATACTGTGCTTCCAGTGTCAGACTTGGGCATTATCAAAGGCTAAGCTACGTAAAATTACCACACACAAAAATGAGACCCCTGAGAAAAGCCGCCAACTTAACCATCTGAAGCAAAGTTGGAAAGGATATTATCAGACCGTAGGAACAGTACAATGCAGCAAATTCATTGAGAAATAGAAAATTAAATGGTTTAGTCATCTAGTAAGAATGCAGCCAGAACAACTACTAACTCATGAGCCACACATGAAAAAATCTTAAGTGAAAGCAAGAGGTGGCTCTAGTAGAGTACGGATTGATGACGTTAGAGAGCTTCCACGTTGACATGGAATGGCAATAACCGTACTGTCCGCCAATCAATGGATCCCAAACTGTTCCTTCCCACAGCGGTTAACGACTGAAGTGGAAATGGAAGATGACGATGTTGAAACTAGATTTCTAGATATTTATCTCATTTCTTCACCTTTTTGAAATTCAACAATTTCCTCAGCAATGTGTTTGAATAGTACTATTTATTTTTTATTTTGCGTTTTGTAAGCTGGGATACTCTGGCGTTGAATGGAATTATAAACCAAATGTTCCTTATCGATTCTTTGCCAGCTTAATACTGCAAAGCACACATCTATGTTACTTAGCCGTTTCGGCTTTCCTGATTATAACTGTTTTTTAAAAGTTGAACGGGACACGTGAAACATGTCGGTAATACAGTGTTATGCACCAACAAATGATAAAGATGCATCTGTTAAGGAAGAATTTTACATGCAGCTTCAAAATATTATAAATAATGAAAGAAAGGGCAACTTAAACATTTTGATGGGTGACTTGAATGCTAAGATAGGATCAGACAACACAGGTTATGAAGAAATTATGGGGAGACATGGTCTAGGAGTAATGAATGAAAATGGAGAATTGTTCACAAATTTTTGTGCAGGTAACCAGTATGTTATTGGTGGAAGTATTTTTCCCCATAAAAGAATACACAAGGCAAAATGGGAATCACCAGACCATAAGACAACTAATCAAATTGACCACATATGTATTAACAAAAAGTTTAGATCATCCCTTTACGATGTTAGGGCTTTCAGAGGTGCCGATGTATTTACTGACCATTTCCTGGTGATAAGTAAAATCAAGTTGAAACTAAAAAGATATATAACATCTTATAATCATAGAAACCAATATAATGTAGGCTTTCTCAGAGATAAAGAAATTAAGGAACAGTTCTCAGTTACGGTCTCTAATAAGTACCAGGTGTTGCAGCAGTTAGCTGAAGATGTCAACACAGAAGTCTGCTGGGATCAGATCAAAGGAATCTGGAATGAATCTGGCGTAGAAGTTCTTGGCAAGAAAGAAAGGAAACATAAAGCATGGATAACACCAGAAACCATTAAACTGATTGAAGATAGGAAAAGTAAAAAGGCAGAATTAAACAATAGCAAAACTAGAGCTGCTAAAGCTAGAGCTCAGGAGAATTACACAGAAGCCAACAAGGAAGTTAGGAGGCATATAAGGGCAGATAAAGTGAAATATCTAAATGATCTAGCACAAGAAGCGGAGAGAGCAGCAGCAAAAGGAAACCTCAGAGAACTTTACAGTAACACAAGAAAATTAGTAGGTAAATATAGTCAGCCAACTGAATCAATCAAAAATAGTCAAGGAAAGGTACTTACTAACACTAAAGATCAAATGGACAGATGGGTTGAATATTTTGAAATGCTTCTAAATAGACCAGGCCCAGAGGTTCCCCCAGATATCCAGCCTTTAGAAATGGAACTGGATATCAAATGTGAGATACCATCCAAAGGGGAAATTAGAAAAGCTATAAATCTTCTCAAGGAAGGAAAGGCGTCAGGCCCAGATGGTATCCCAGCTGAAGCCATCAGGACCAACATAAACACATCAACAGAGTTGCTACATAGATTATTCAGTAAAGTCTGGGAGACCGAAGAAATACCAGCAGACTGGAGAGAAGGATATCTTGTGAAACTGCCCAAAAAAGGTGATCTACAGGAGTGTGGAAACTATAGAGGAATTATGTTGCTGTCAGTTCCTGGAAAAATATTAAGTAGAATTATTTTGGAAAGATTAAAAGATGCTATTGATAAAATGCTAAGAGATGAGCAGGCAGGTTTTCGGTCAAACAGATCCTGTACTGATCAGGTAGCCACATTACGTATTATAATAGAGCAAAGCATTGAACTGAACTCACCACTTTACATTGGATTTATAGACTATGAAAAAGCATTTGACAGCATTGATAGGGAATCTCTCTGGAAATTGATGGGGCACTATGGAATCCCACAGAAAATTATCAACTTAGTAAAGGCAACATATAAAGACATGAAATGTCGAGTTCTTCATGAGGGAAAGCTAACAGATGCATTTGAAATAAAAACAGGTGTGCGACAGGGATGTCTTTTGTCGCCTCTCCTATTTTTACTGGCTATAGACTGGACTATGACAACAGTAACTGCTAACACCAAGAATGGAATTCAGTGGACCCCTACAAAACAGCTTGATGATCTAGACTTCGCTGATGATATTGCCCTTCTGTCCCATTCACGGAATCAGATACAAGATAAATTAAATATACTTAATGCGAGATCACAGCAGCTTGGTCTGAAAATCCATAAAGGAAAGACAAAGATAATGAGAATAAATCAGGCAAATAGTAATGTGGTTTCTCTTAATGGCACCCCACTCCAAGACGTGAAGTCGTACACCTATTTAGGCAGTAATGTAGATAAAGATGGAGGAACTGATAGAGATATTAAAATAAAAATACAAAAGGCAAGAGGGGCTTTCATAGCACTAGGGAATTTGTGGAGGTCAAAAGAAATTAAAAGAAAAATTTTTAATTCTAATGTCAAATCAGTACTATTGTATGGGACGGAAACATGGAGAACAACGAAGGCAATTACTAATAAATTACAGACATTCATTAACTAGTGCCTGCGCAGAATAGAGGCAAAAAAAATGGTATGATAGAATAACTAATGTAGAACTTTGGGAGAGAACTAAACAGGCTGCAGTGAATCAGGAGGTGAGGAAAAGACGCTGGCGTTGGATAGGGCACACACTGAGAAAACAGGAGAACAGCATAACTAGAATGTCTTTGCATTGGAACCCACAGGGGCATAGGAATAAAGGAAGGCCAAAAAACACATGGAGAAGAGAGCTGGAGAATGAGGTTAGAAAGATTGGGAGGACATGGGGAGAGCTCCATGTAATGGCGAAGGATAGAACGACTTGGCGTGAGTTGGTTGAGGGCCTATGCTCCATTGGGGGATAAAAAGGCAGAAGAAGAAGACCTGACCCCAGTGTTTTCCACGCTGCTTTCAGAGCCACCATTAGTTCATTACTGAATTCGTGCGTAGTTTGGGGCCAATATGCAAAGTTCTACAGTCATTGCGCCAGAATGGCCGTAAAGAGAATGGAGAAATGCATCGTTGTAAGAGGTTTGAGGTTTGGGCAACAGATCAACATCATGGCACACCGGTAGTAACCCATAAGTGCTCCGTTCTTCTTCTAACTCAAGTCTGAGTCCGAAGTAGCTTAGCACAGTGCACAGGCTCTGTAGCACCGGCGAGGATGCTGAAATACTTTGGGTAGATGTTCAACTCCAAATTTTGCCCGGGCAGCGCCGTTAGGCTACTCTTTTCGATTTCCAACTGTCAAGGAATTTTTTTTCGTGGTAAACAATGCACACGGGCGTCCGATCTCACTACTCAGAGACCGGGGGGAATTACTAGAAGTCCAAGTCCACGTGAAAAAATTCAAGCCCTTACCGGGGATTAAACCCGGAACCTCTTGCACTAGAGGCAGACACTATGCCTTGAGACAATGCAACTCTGTGAGGGGTGAATGCGCTGAAAAAGGCTAAAGGCCACATATATTTTCAGATTCTTGCCTTACATTTTTCATACTGAAATACAATACTTTTCAACTGACTGCAGTCCAGACATCACACAAAGTACTGTGGAGATTCAGGAACATAGTGGCTAAAAGACTGTTCACTTGAAGGTCTTAAGTTCAAATCTACATTGAAGTAGATGTTTTAAATAATTGAATTCGTTTCTGAGAAGGAAGACAACGTTAGGAGTTGGACAAATAGCAGTCGCAGAAGGGGGATGGAAAGGAGGGAGGGGGTGTTACAACAATGACAGGAGACAAAGAATGTTGAGATCAATTACAGTCTATCCTCATTCTGTAAAAAAAAAAAAAAAATAAAAAAAAAAAAAAAAAATTAATTACTACCTTTGTTATACCATTTTTGCGGTGTTGGAAGCGGGGCCTTTTAGCCTGAGAATTTACGGCCGGATTTGTAATACACATAAACAAACAGATGGGAACCCTTGAGGCCGTAGAAACATTTTTTAATAATAAACACAGGGGCAATGTATTGATCGGCACTCACAGAAAGAAGTTGACAGATAGAAGGACACACTAGGCAGCATAATTATCAAAAGCTATATGTACCGTGCCGGAAATCAAATCGAATATGTCACCTTCAAGCGGCGAAAGTGCCAAATGAACCCCCGAACTCCCACCCCCAACCCCCTTTCCTGCTGTTGTAGTTTTTCTAAGTAAATTTTCGTTCATTAGTTCGACATTGCGTTCTAGACGGTCGTCTTCTCGATATCACTGACGAAACCAACGCAAGGCGCAAGACCCGTAGCTGCGATCGAACGCGGCACCCCGAAGCGCGTTCGCAACGCCCAAGCCACAAACGCCAACATGGTAACCATAGCTTTCGACTTTTAAGTTGTCTAGTGTGTCCTTCTATCATTTTAGTTTTGTTTATGAGTGCCGATAAATACATTGTCTCTTAGTTTATATATTATGCTTCCTTTCTTTTTTAGATGGAAACTGATTTATTGAAATAGTCTAAAGGTTGGTGAACTATCATGTCTTTTTTTTTAAAAACCAATTTGTGTCCCACAATTGCTTAACATTGCAGTTTAAGTAGGTGTTCAGCCAAGACAGTTGACTAAGGATGTTAGGATCAGTTACAGCATGCTGAAATGTTGTGGACGGTAAATGATTCGTTGAAACATTCTACAAGTGTATGTATCATCATGCCTTCTTACCTATTTCTGTCTCACACTTGATGCCTCTATATCCAGTACTAGCGTAGATGGTGGACTTTCTCCCACATAACAAGCTCAGTGTAACAAGTGTACTAACCAGTGTATGGAATGGTGGACTTTCTCCCACACAACAAGCTCAGTGTAACAAGTGTACTAACCCGTGTATGGAATGGTGGACTTTCTCCCACATAACAAGCTCAGTGTAACAAGTGTACTAACCCGTGTATAGAATGGTGGACTTTCTCCCACATAACAAGCTCAGTGTAACAAGTGTACTAACCAGTGTATAGAATGGTGGACTTTCTCCCACATAACAAGCTCAGTGTAACAAGTGTACTAACCCGTGTATAGAATGGTGGACTTTCTCCCACATAACAAGCTCAGTGTAACAAGTGTACTAACCAGTGTATAGAATGGTGGACTTTCTCCCACATAACAAGCTCAGTGTAACAAGTGTACTAACCTGTGTATGGAATGGTGCACTAGCTCCCACACAACAAGCTCAGTGTAACAAGTGTACTAACCTGTGTATGGAATGGTGCACTAGCTCCCACACAACAAGCTCAGTGTAACAAGTGTACTAACCTGTGTATGGAATGGTGCACTAGCTCCCACACAACAAGCTCAGTGTAACAAGTGTACTAACCCGTGTATGGGATGGTGCACTTGTTCCCACACAACAAGCTCAGTGTAACAAGTGTACTAACCCGTGTATGGAATGATAGACTTGCTCCCACACAACAAGCTCTGCGTAACAAGCGTACTAACCCGTGTATGGAATGGTGCACTTGTTCCCACACAACTGACAGCACTTCAGGTTCCCAGCACAGTCAATGTCTCCTTTACACGAATGGTGACCGCACGTTTGAAGGTCTTCTTTCTGCAGGAAGTGAAAAGGCAACAGTTCATCATAATTATCTTAGGATAGTATGTTTTGGTTGGATATGGAAATGAATGTTGCTAAGTAAATAATGTATAGGGTTTACCTGTATGTGTACCTACCTTGCTTTATGTCTGTTGTTTGGTCTTCCATTTCTCTTGCTTTTTATCCCCCGACTCCTCCATACACCCAAACTCTCTGTATGTTGTCTGATTTTTTTGTCTAAACGTCTATCCACATTCCACCTTACCATCGCTACCTACCTACTTAATACTTGTCTGTCTACCTGTCTGTATGCGTACATATCGATGTTTCTATCTGTTTTGTTGTATTTTTGTCTAGGTATCCATCAATATTTATATCCAGCCCATAATCCACCAACCACCAACTACATGTTTGTCTGTCTATTCATCTGCAGGTGGTCAGCCTGTTATAGACCTAACCTCTCAAAGAGTTCCGAACGCTCCATGCAATTTTACTCTTGTACCACAAAGGCAATACACATAAAGGCATGAAATGAGGACCTGTAATTACTTGTTGACTTAGAATATACTTGAATAAATGAATGTACAAATCAAGAATAAACACCACAGTTCCCATAATTGATGGTGCCAGTCAAAAATTAAGTACATGAACTTTCGCCACGATTTCAGGCGGATTGGGCATATAGATATTATCATCATCACCGCGGCCATCTTTACTTCCCAGGACTATACTTAGTACCCATTTAAGGCTGGGTCGACTTTGTGATGGTGCCAGTAAGCCTGATTAAAAGTTGGAATGTTTCCACTTGAGGGTAGAGTATCGTCCTGATAATCTGCTCATTCCTAGCTCACTCATTCTCTACAAATATGGGGAAATGTACTCACAGGTGGGCACGTTCCTGGCTTGTTCTTGATATGCTCCATACCAACTTTGTTACGACAACACACGCCTTCTCCTTCACCTTCATCAACACACACCGACCCTTCAGGACAGTCGTATGTTGCACTGGATTCACCACATTTCATCTGCTTGTAGCCAATACGACTGCTTGTGGACTTAACAAGAAGTGCTTCTTCAAATCCTTGCCTGTGACACTCCTTGTCCAGATCTGCGGACATGAAGTAAACAGTTGCAGCAAATGGCTCTGGCTACTTTAGAGATAATGATTTTGTGACAAAGTTTTTATTCTTGTTGTTGTTGTATGTGTGTGAATGTGAGTGTGTGTGTGTGTGTGTATGTGTGTGCGCGCGTGAGTGCGAGTGTGTATAAAACACACACACACACAGAGAAAGGGATAGTGCGGAAAACTTGGATAGAGAATATGTGGAGCAATACACTGGAACATGCTGGTCCTCTGTTGCTTTTGATCACTGGTTCTTAATCTTCCTAACGACCCTTTAATACAGTTCCTCATCGATTCCCAAACAAACAATTATTGTCGATGCTACTTTATAACTTCAATGAATATGTCTTTTGCGATGGTCTTTGGCGACCCCTGTAAAAATGTCGTATGACCCAAACAAGGGTCGCTGCTTTAGATTAAATGAATATTGGAATGAAGGAATGTCCTGTGTGAGTGTATGTGTGTGCGTGAGCAATCGCGCGTGGGGGTTTGCTGAATGCAATCAGTCCGGAAAAACGGCACTTACTACTCCTTTTCAATACGTGCTTGTCGTCTTGTAAAATCTGGCATGTATTAATAGAGCTGTAAAGACTTTCCGTCAGACTTGGAAAAAAAAAGACATTTGGTGACACATTTTTGAAATTGATTGTGACGTCTAAATAAAGACATGCAGTTAACTTAAATCCCACAGAATCTATGTTATAAGTTTATGCACGATATACAAAAGATCCTTGAATGACGCTGTCTGGAGAGTTTATGGAAATAAATAAATAATTTGAAAGCGATCCATAGAAGATTAAATGCAGATGTATTCGACATGCAATGAAAGTAAAGTGATTTGCCAGCGCTATGAAAGTCGCGGATGAGAATTGTGTCATTCAGCTGACAAGTGAAGTTTTCACAGAGATTCCGATGAATGGTCCCTGGAGGTACAGAGTTAGTATACGTTCTTGAAGGCGGGTATCCGTTCTATGGAGAGAGATAGAGCTACGAGTGATATAATCTGCTACAATGAAATCAAAACTTCTAGACTTTAATAAAAGTGACCACAAACCAAAAACGAAAACCAAATCGACACTTGTCTTACCGTTGATGAGTATCTCGTAAGTCAGACACTGGGTCTCAAACCCACAGGTCTGGCAAGGTAGGCAGATACGACATGCTGTTGTTGACGAGCACGAATTGTTACATTTGAGATGCTCGATGGTTTGTGGAGAGCCTGTAGGACAAGCAGGAAGTATGTTGTTTATTGTTTGTTTGTTAGGCAAATCTAGGGTCCCGTCTCACCAGGGATACTGAGTAGGTAATACTAGCTGCACACGTTTAGCTCAGTTATACTGCATTATGGGTGCCGTAGTAGCATCCTAGCTAGGCGCTTGGGTTCGAATCCGAAAATTAGCGGAATGTTTTCTTTTAAAGAAAATGACCTCATCTTTCACGCTGATGCAGGTTGACGCAGGTTGATATTTAAGGCCGCACCGACACAGAGCAAACATGGAGCGGGAAGTGGGTGTTTGGGGGGGGGGGGGGGGGGGGCTACTTCTTTGTGGAAGCCAATTAACCCTTTCGCAAATTTTCTAGGGCAGAAACCCCAACCCTCCAAAACAAAATGTACAAAAATTGATGGGGAAAGAAACAAAATGGAGCTGCGATTTCAAGTGGCTTGAGCCTTCAGGTTTCAGCACCCCGATACACAGACACACACACACACACACACACATACATAAACATATACATATGTGTGTGTGTGTGCGCGAGAGAGAGAGAGAAAACAAATAATGAGCTATGTAAAGTGTATTTTAACACAGTTCACCGACAGAAAGTTCCACTTATTACTATAAGCCTACTTTTAAAACAAACATACCTTTCTTGCGCTGGCAATAGTGACCAGTGTATCCTGATCTACACATACAGCGAGCCTTTCCCCAATCAGTGGTTTTACAGTAGCCTTCATTGTGACACTTGACCCCATCGCAGGCGTCATATTCGTCGTCGTAATCTGAGGTTATTGGAATAAACGTACAAGTGTTGAACTGAGATGATCTGTGTTGTGGGCCGACACAATGGTACTCGGGACATTCACATAAGCGCTCTGTCACATCTTCAGTAGCTTCTGGGGACTTCTGTTTCTAATAGTACCAGTAGTAGTTGTGTGCCGTCTTGTCTGTCCCATAAGGTTTAAATGTTGGCCAGGTTCTCTGGGCACCTCCTGCTGCACCTTTTCATTCATAATGTATGATCTGTGTGTGCCTCAACGATGTTTACTCACTCTGAAGATCTCGATTACATCCAGCGTGTCATTTTCCACTTTACCATCAACTGGTACATAATCAGCAAATCTGTTCGCATGTTCACATGACTATATCTGGTGCCCATTTAAGGCTAAGTCAACTAAGGAGCAAATGTCATTACAAAAACAAACAAAAAAAGTTCGGCTCCGTCAGAAGCAACGCCAAGGAGGCTCCCATCACCTAGGCGTAATTTGTCATTAATCGATAGCTAAAATTCTTACTTCGCATTGCCCTCTGGAAAGTACCAGCACATCCTACACAATGCGATTGAGCGATTATAACCTTATATGATTCTGGTGTCAGGCTGTTGTCTGGCAATGTGTCCCAGTCTTCTCTTTATCTAACATTTTCAAGAGCGCACACTTGTCAATTGTGGATTTTTATCGTGGTATGGGGCGTCGTAGGTCGACCCAGCCTAAAATGGGTACCAGGATGGCTGTCCTGAAAAAGTAAAGACGGCCGGCGTAATGCTGACCACATTACCCATCCAGTGCCGATCGGTCTGTAAAAATATGGGACGATCTGCCCATATACCCGATGCGCCTAAAGCGTAATAAGAGATCTTTACTTTTTTTTTTTACACTTGTCTCTATGTGAATTCTTTTAATGTTTTACATCATCCAAGTTCTTCAACTTTTTCAGTGTGAGATCGTTTGCTCTATTGTACAAGTGTCGCAACACATAAACCACTTATAGCGCATGCTTTTCTTATCATGAAGAAGGTTTGAAATGAAGTTACAATGTGAGCTATGCGAAGAACATGTGGGTTTCAGACGGGGCAGAGTAAATACAGATCACATCTTCAATATGAGAATAAAGTTGCAAAATGTATAGCACACAATGTAGACTTTTATCTTTTCGAAGTAGAAATGTATGTCACAACTCGGCTTAAAAACAATAAAGCAAGTTTTGCTGATGGAGTTGCTGCTGAACTTATAAGAGAAGGTGGTCGTATATACACTTAAAGATTTATGAATATATAAAACTAGTTGGAAGACGGGGAAATTACCTAACGATTAGAAAGAGTCATTATTAATAAAGTATGTTTTTAAAAAGGAAGAAAATCATAAGGAAAGTTAAAGAAGTGTGTACTACAGTACAACCTTAACGATACGCATTAATAGTACTGGGAGCGGCAGTAGCTTTACAATATAGAGTCTCGACTGCGGGCCCTAAGGTCTGGGTTCAAATCCACAAGTCAGGAATTTGTATTAAATGACATTGGCTTCCAGGTCTACCTAGCCCAATATGGGTACCAGGTAAACTGCTGGGAAGTAAAGATGACCGGCAACATGTTGACTACATCACCCATTGAGTGTCGACTGGTCCAGCAAATATGAGACTGGCCTCAAATGCCAATGTCACCTTGTTCCATGTTCACTGTTAATTGTGCTTATGTGTTTAAAACGGTCCCTTCACGCGCCAGAGGCGCCTTCGCAGACTAGGCTAGACTGACATCTTTAAAGACCCAGCTTGTTGGGTTATGTAGTCAACATCACGCCGGCCGCCTATTCTTTCAGCACTTCACTTAGTATTCATTTAAGGCTGGGTCCATCTGGGAGACAAGGTCATATATGATAACAATCCGACACCGCTTGGATTTGAACTCACCATCTTTGGATCAGCAGGTAGGCGTCTAACCACCACACCACGACGGCTCTCCAATTTTATTACTAATATAGTAAACCACAAGAATAATGAATGTTGATTAAAGCCCGTGATTACAGCTCTAGACAAAAGAAACCACTCACTATCGCATAGACCATTAGGCGAGCATGTCTCTGTAAAATAAAAGCAACTGCAAAACACAGATGCTAAGAAATGATCAGCGACTGAGAGCGTCAGAGAAAGTAGATACAGCATTTACGATTATTAAGCGTCTTACCTGAATCACCACCGTACTGCAAAGAGAAAGTCGGTTAATGATTGAGAATTTTTTTTTATTAGTAAAATAAATAAACAAATAAAGGTCACAAAATATAAAATACTCATACACATATTGGCGCGCGCGCGCACACACACACAACACATGTACACAGAAGCAGACTTCACGGATGGCCAGAGACACAAAGAAACAATCGGTGGAAAGGCGTTCTATAGTTTCAGTTAATAAGTGTTGTTAATTATAATATAAATAATTAATAATAATGTTGAAGATGACGATGACGATGACGATGATGATAATATTAGGGTGAATTTTAAATAACTATGGTAAAATTTGTGAAATAATATGAAATATGGAAACATTATTAAAGAGAATATCTATGTATGGTTAATGCAGCTGCTCAACCTTCTTATAAAATTATTGGGGCGGTGTTTTACTCACCCCTACCCCACCCCCACCATAATGTTTGTTCTTGATAGAGGCACCAATATCCTGAGCCCCATATTCCCCCTCCCCCTTGCTTGCTTTTGGGCTACACATAATGAACATGTTGGTATATTATTTCCTGCAACGCCTAATGCGATAATCCGCATTTCTACGCGGCCTCCAATACCTTGTCTCATTCGATTCGTATCTAGACCTGCCTCTTCTTCAAAGATTCATGAGTGCATAGATGCCAAACTGAGCAGGACTGCCTGTTGTTACACCTGGTTTTGTGTAGCTGCTACGGTTGCCCTGATTACAACTTTTTCGGAGGACCCGGGGGTGGGGGCGGAATGGGTTTGATCGGGGTAATTGGATCTGCCTTTTTAGTTTTCTGTGCAGATTGATAGCAATTAGTGGCTGTGTTCAACCAAATGTGTTTTGTAAGCAGAATAAAAGGGGGAGGGTGGGGCATGGGGGAGGGGGTGGGAGCTGTTTGGGGGAGGGGTCTTCAAGCTTGGGTATATAGGGCTGCTTATCTAGTGTTGGGTGTAGCCGTGATGTAGTGACTAGACGCTTGCCCGCGGATTCGAATCTAACTGAGCCATTTGAATTTACTGTCCACTTCTTGGAGCCAGTCATGCCGACCTTGTGTGCATAGGGAATTTTCCGTGTGTCAGTGTCTTACATATGTGTGGTCATTCTGCTTGATTCTTCCCTTGTCTCACTCTCTCCCTCTCCCGATATATGTATATATATTTTTATAAATATGTAGTCATGTAGCAAGCAAGCGGGTGGCAGGTAATGAGTGTATGTATGTGTGTGTGTGTTTTTGTTGTTGTTTTTTTTTTGTTGTTTAAACTACTGCGCGTTTGAGTATGCGTGCTGAATTTTAGTAATACAGTTAGATAGTATTTTGGCTACAGGACACCAGTAGCACACATATATCTTCGTGTAGGGAGTCGGCAGTCCAAACCCAATTTCAGGGTGTCTCCTTCGTGCCAAAGAACTGCATGGCTGTTGGGTGAACAGTCGTTAACGAAGGCAGTCAGGTCGTTGTTGGGGGGACGCTTGCTAGTGGATATAATGTCCTAAATCCCTTCCCCAGCTAATAGTAGGGTACTGCTGGGGTGACAGTTTATTAACCCTCACATAATGCTTCAGGTCCAAATGAACACTAGGCACCGCCACTGTTTTGCTTCTGCCAGACTGTGGCCGTTGCTTTTTTGCTCAATATGTAGACTAGAAGTATATAGTTTCGTTACCCAGCTTCTGAGTTGAGTGCATGGCGTGACACTGTGAGCTGCAGATTTCATTTGGAATGTTTTTCACCTGACCAACGTGGTGGTGTGATTTGTAGATTCAGAAAATGGCGCGATGCCGGTTGTCGCAATATTCGTGGGGCCATTATTTGATTAAAATTGATCGCGTGTGCAACTGCTGATCTTTTGGTGACTTCTGCTACCATCAATGATGAACTGCATTTCTAAAGTCAGACTGTTTGTGTTAGCACTTCGGATGGCTACCATATGCTTTTAATGCGAGTGTATGCTAGATTTGCTGACACAGTAGTTTGTCTTTCCACAAGGGACTGTGATAAACATTATGTGTGTTTTTCGTTGGCACAGGAGCAGAGCAAAGATGGGGTGACCCGTTTGCTATGAAGCTGAAATTAAAATTACCAGATTACCAGATTACCAGATTACCAGATTACCGCGGATTCGAGGGTCATGGGTTCCGGTCCAGACGGACTTGGACTTTTTTACAGAATGACCTTGGCTCCCAGGTGCAGTCCTGGGAAGTAAAGACGGCCGTTGGGACTATAGCCTATAGGTCTAGCCCTATATGCCCCATGCACCTCAAGACATGCAATAGGGACCTTTACTTTTACTTTATCTAGTGCTGGCGTCACGGACTGCAGGTTAAGATTGTATTTTTGCCCTGACAGGAAAAAGCACATAACCTTACCGAGAATTTGAACCTGGGTCTACCACATCAGAGCCCAGTATTATAACTTGTCAGTCAAAGCCTTCTCCATGATTAGATAACTGTTAATAATAAACCACTGAGGCAATAATATGTCTTAAATATGCCCTTCTTCAAGACGGTAATACCATTCTTAGACAAGTTTTTTTCTACGTACAATCCTGTTGATTCTCATTACTTTTCCTCTCAGTCGTTCACCATATTATGATTTCTTTCTTTTCTGTACCGTTTAATTCAGGAAGCTCTAAATTTCTTGTTTATACATTTTTACATGTAATCGGACAGTAAAGGTAGTTGGCTAAATGGTGACTACACGACATTGACTATCGAGTGTTTATAGGTCTAAAAATACGTATTTAGCACCGTATTCCATATGCGACAATAAGGAGCAAGAAGCCATTTACTTTGATTACATTAACTGAGATCGTCTTCTTACGTGTAATCGTAAGCCATTGAATTTATAAAAGTACAGTATCAAATTATGAAAACTATATATACCTCTCCTGGCTTGGGATCAGAATTCACACATGTGGAGAAGGCCAACAAGAGAACCTATAAGATAATCATAATCACATAAACATTATCATTAATTAGGGGTTTTATAAATTTAGTCATGACTTTTGATTTTATAAATGTAGTAATTAATTGTTGGCTCAACACACAAAGTCATTGATTACAGTTTATATAAACATAGTAATCAACTACCAGTTCTATAAAGTCAAAACTTGGTTAGCGATTATATAAAGATAGTAGTTAACAGCTATAAAATTGTATTCAGATGTTAACTGTTAAAACAATATTTCTGTTATGTAACTATTAAATAAACGTAATCAATAATTAGTTATTACATAGAGGTAGTCGATAGTTAAAAGTTAAAATCTTGTAGTCACGCGTTAGCTTGGCTATTTAAAAAAAAACAAGAATAATTATTTGTTACATATACATAGTCATTATTTCCTAGTTTTATATACATGTAGTTATTTTGACGGTGGCCGTTGCATTTTTGCTCCATTTGTAGACAGGAAGGATATAGTTTCGTCGCCCAGCTTCTGAGTTGAGTGCATGGCGTGTCACTGTGAGCTACGTGTGTTTTTCGTTGGCACAGGAGCGGAGCAACTATGGGGTGACCCGTTCGCTATGAAGCTGAAACTAGGATTACCAGATTACCAGATTGCCAGATTACATGTAGTTATTAGTTAATTATAGTAATCATTGAATGTCTGTCGTCTCCATAAGGGAGACAATTTGTCGTTATTTCGAAACCCCAACCCGGCTGTAATTGGGGACCCTAATATAGCCTAATAGTTAAGCGGGGTTTCTGTGACCTCTCCCAGGGTGATTTTCATCCGCATGGTGGCACTCTGTTTATCGCTTGGTGGATGCCCTGGTGGGGTTGAATCTCGTTCATTCAGTTATATACAACAATATATTTTGTTTATTAAATTTAAGCTATTGATTATAAAAATCACAGTAATACCAGAAAAGGACGCTTTTCTACACCTTCAGGCATATTTGGAGTATAGTGTTAGACCTACATATTATAGACCAATAAGCACTCGATGGGTGATGTAGTCAGCTTCAAGCCGAGCACATTTACTTCCTAAGACTCTACCTGGCACCCGTTTAGGGCTGGGTGAACCTGGGAGCCAAGATCAATTAAAAACAAATCTTGTTCCGTTCCGATTTGAACCTTTGAACTTTGGATCCGCAGACGAGCAACTATACCAGTGTTTTCCAAGATTTTTTAGTCAACCGCCACTTTTCAGTGAAAACGATTGCCTATCGCGGCCTCCTTTTCCCTACAAATATGATCATCATCATGTGCCATGCTAAAAATCACAAGCGGTCAACATTCGCCATCCTTAACGATCCGCAGAATCTTGGATCGGGTGGTGCTCCTGTACAGCAACCAAGCCATCAAGGTATTTACATCTGTGCCTTCTCCTTATCCTCATTCTACCCAAATCGCTAGCTGTAACCAAATTCTTGATTCTATTCCTTGCACTAAAACAAGCCTTCTCTAATCGAATAAACAGATAGACACAATAGCATTTGATGTTGTTATCTTCTGTCTTTCCTCGCCTTACAACATGCCCTGATTTGTAAACTGTGTAGTCTTCTCACAGATTCAACTTCATAGATCTTCTGAGTTTCAAAGCTTTGAGACAGATAGAGCTCCATGAGGTTTCCTGTAACCATCAAAAGCTCTACCTTTCCATTTCCAGGGACCCACAGTGGGACAAAGCTCACTGCTGGGTTAGTTATCTTCTTGTGAACAACATTCAGATTATTTTGGGTGTTTAATTTCATAGTTGATGCTGACCTGTTTAGTACGTGAGATGGCTGGGAGGACGAAATTTACGTCTGTGAATATGAAACATGTTTTAATTAGTTAAACTGGAGTATTGGGAGTCTGCCAAGTTCGAAGGAGAATGGCTGCCTCTGCTCTGAGAGCTTCACACAGCATTATGTCAAGCTTTATATTTGCATTTTATGTCAGTTTCTCTTGCAAAATGATTTATACGTTCAGTTCAGCAAATGGTTTTAAAGCCTCGCTTTTCAAAGTAAGGGATATGTACTGTCTACGGGGGGTGCTTCTCATTGCTCCGTGTATTATTCGTAATCACAAATTTTGAACTTCGTATAGGTCTCACAAATTTGTCTTCGTTGCTTCTGGCTACCCAGTATGTTCCATCAAGTTTTTGTTTCCGTTACATTGATCTTTGCATACCCTTTGAATGGATTTGAATTTCCTCTTCTGAGTTTGGCTTCCGTGAGAGCTTGCTGTCTAATGTCTCTCTTCATTCCCCTTTTTCAAAAAAATTGTTAAACCTGTGATATTGGTTGATTTGATAACATGAATATTAATTTTGTGTGCACGAGAGAAAATTGACTGCTCCTTATTGTTTTAGTATTAGACTGATATTAATGAGCTTCCGAATGACAGACAGTAGTCGGCAGTAGTGTCTGTTGTCACATAATGTTGACCAACGTTATCAAACCTGCCATTCCACATTGTGCCAACGATTTCGCTCTGTGAAGTACATAGGGGAGGAAACAACATTACCTATGCATAGCATGAGGAAATGGAGTCTGAAACAGTTTTTGCAGCTTCAACTGTTTTACTGTCTGAACAGCTGAACAACCATCATAGCTACAGATGCTGTCTATTTCAATTCCGTCAGACTGTTGGGACTGAAAGTCTCTTATTTAAAAATGCATGTCGTAAGTAACTGCTGGTTGTCGAAGTTTATTGTAGAAGTTTCAGCTTTCAATGACAACATATAGGGAAATTAAATTCATGCTGCTGTATTTTCGATAATTTCTAGGTAATTACTTATTATGAGTTCGTGTTTTTCCACGGGCTTCTATTTTCATATCGACGTTAGTATTTTATATGTAAATAATATTTAGACTACCCAGTTTTTATTGAAACAGACGATTTCATTGTTATTTTCATCACTTGTGTAATTTTGTTAGGTAGCATTTTGTAGTACCGACGTGAATGTCTGGAACTAAAGAAGTTACCATTTTACAACTTGTCATAAACTTGGAAACGATCCAGCAAACTAATTTGTTTGCCCGTAGCCACACTGTCGGCATAACGGTTGTGGTTTTGTTCAGACTTAGATGAATAGAGAAAACAAATATTTTTGTGAAGGGTCGAATGGTTACATTTCAGCTTTGTGCTCTATAACTCTTAAAAGGCAATCCAGCAAGGCACATCACATATTCACATACTTTGAATAAGCTGTAATGAATTTTAATTTCTTGTTTGCTGGACGGGGGTAGGGGGGGGGGGGGAGGGAATTCATAAATAACGTTGAGAATAAAGAAAATAATAGTATTAAATGTAGTTTATCTGTATTCCACTACGGCCGAGATATGATTCTTTTAACATTGGCACCAATTTCAAAACTTTTATACACGTTGTGGAGTTATACACAAGGACGACTTTTAATATATAATCTTAAACATCAAAATAATTGATATTTCAAAATAGACTGTCATTTTGCATTTAGCAAATAATCACCTAATTTGTACTGTTTAAAAAAATACGAATCGTAAAAAAGTATGATACAGTTATAGTATAAATAAATGTTGTCTAAAAAGTGATACCGCCACTTCTAGAGGCTTCGCTTCCTGCCCGAATGTCTTTGCTTCGAACCCACATTGAGTCGAATTTTAAAATTAAAAAATAACATTGGCACTAGGTCCATCTAGCCTAAAATGCGTACCAGGTAAAGACATGGGAAGTAAATGTGGCATGATATTTACCCCGTCACAAAATCACTGGTCCATAATAATACAATGCTCCACTTGTGGTGAATATGGTCCTTTAAGCACTAACAGCAGATACTGCATTTAGGGTGAGGACTGACTTTTTCACCTGTTCTAGGCCAAGACATATGAGGCCTGGCAACCAGTTCTCTAATAAATCATTCTTTCTTTCCAGAAATTTCCATGTTACATGATATCTTTAACTGGTTAGATACAACAACAATACTAATAGAAAAAGCAATGAGAAAGTCATATATATTGATAGAGCTAAACGGTCAACTTACCAAACAACAACAGGAATAACCGTACATTGTCAGTGGTTCTTGTCTGTTAACCCGCCAGTCTGTCTCTAACAGAAAGGACCAGATCCAAAAACGAAAATGAAAAAGACAATTTCCCAAGTCTTCTCATTCACTTATACCCTGGCCAGACAGGAAGACGTGAGTAAACAAACATCCCTTATTTCAAGTTAATGATTTTACTGAATGCTTGTCTTTTTATTTGTCCCTTAACGCCCCCGATTAGTTCTTTAGCAAGTCTACATAAGAAATACCGTTTCTGAAGTACAGGCGTTACCTGGGCAGATCTGTTGCTCTTAACCAGATTTTACATACGCGTTTGATTAGCTAAATACACACCGCAGTGTCCCTTTTTACCTGATGGCAATAGAGAGGGTGAGTTGTTGTCTCATATACTCAGGTATTTTTGACCTCTTTATCCGTGAATTTCTAATTTTGACACGCAGCTTTGCATTTTAAATGAACACCCTAAGGTACCATGTCGTTTTGAGTAATGTGGGAGCGAAGATATAACGGAATTATTCAATTTATTTTTGTATGGATCTCTGGAAAACGAGGTTGATTTTAACCAGGTTTTGCAGAGCGTTAAGAGGGCTAAGGCTGATGGTATGTGGCTCTTTTGCTCAAAGGGAATTTAATTTTTTGCTAGGTGCCGATACTCAACAAGTTGACATTACCATCGCGCTGACTGAAAAAAAAAAAAAAAAGTTTTTAAAAAGAAAAATGTGCTAGTATTATGGATTAAAAAGAACAGACCTGAGCTTTACAAGATTCTAATTTCTGTAAAGTTAACCTGGATATCGGTGAAAGCATCTAGAGTCTGTTGTTGGAACCCATAAAACTTTTCAGGGTCTTTAGTTTTACGAAAAAATTAACCTAGGCATAGATTTGTTTCTTGAAGGGAATGTCTTTATGGTTTTGGCCGAATTCTTGTAGCAACTAGGGAATAGTCAGTGTCACAGTCAACAATGTGGTAGCAGCGAGTTAGTGATACCATAGTTCAGGTACTGCCTCCTTGTGAGAATAAGGTCCAGCTGGTGCCAATAACCAGATCTTGGATGTTTCTATGACACTTTATGGCGGTCTTTAGCTTTGAAAAAGAGCCTTACAATGCACACGTCATTTCTAGTCAAGAACTCTATTTGTTTTTTGCCCACTTTCATGCAGGTGACCAACATAATGTTACCTAAGGCAAACTAGCCAAGATTTTAAGTGCAACACCACATAAGCATTAAAATCACCAAGTATATTGATGTCGTCAGATTTAGGAATTGCTTTCACTGCATTATCTAGTTCTTCACACACACACAAAAAGAATTCTTTAAATCCTTAGCTGACGTTAGTGTAGGGGTATATGTAGTAACAAGGGTAATAAAACCGCTTGAGGTAGACAATTGTATGACTAATATTCTGCCATTTCCTTCAGCTGCATTGTCAACTAATCCCTACAGTGAATTCTTTACTTCCCATCCCACTCCATACTTCGTGATTTCTTCCTGGCCTGTACTTTAAAAAAATAGGTACAATATTTTTCTCTAATGCATCCATCCGCTGGCAGACGTGCTTACTCTCGGCCAGCACATTACTGATGTTTTCTAGGTGAGCTAGAACCCCGACACATCTTCCAGACATTCTGTATGACAAGCCGAAGCTTGACGTTGTGTTTCTTTTTATTAGATGGTGCCCTGGGTTTACACTCTGCGATAAAGATTTAGTTCTAATTGCAAGCACCCATTGAAGTACACAGACTGTGACTGATCAACACGTCTTTGGGCTGGCCAGCTTGAAGCGGGCGGTAGCCTGTCAATGATATTAGAAAATGTCTTCCAAAGTCAAAGGTAACCCGTGGCGCCCTCGTCTACGCCGATTGATACGGACATCAAATAACCCTTAACTGCTGACTCTCGATTTGTTTTTTATACCAAGTCAGGCCAGGGAGGAAATTCGCCATCTTCATAGCAGAAAGCCTTCTCAGTATTGTAAAGACAATATACTGCACATGCATCATCATCCCTTTTCAGCCTGCCTTTTTTTTACTCCAAAAGAAAGGTAACACCAGTACGTTTGTGAAAGAAAAAAAAAAGCAAGCTGCAGAGAAGCTGCCGGATCAGAACAGATCACCACATTTAAAAAATAACAAAGTTTATGTTATTGCCTTTACATTTTTCTCTTGCAACCATAAAACATGTTTAATGTTATGCAGTAGGAACGTATGTTTAATATTTTCGGGAGTGTGTGTGTGTGTTTGTGTGGTTGTGTGTGTGTGTGTGTGTGTGTGTGTGTGTGTGTGTGTTACTATCCACGAAAGTTGTCGGATGTGTCTCTGACTTCAACCATTTTGCAGAACATTTTTATTACATCGAATACAAGGAAAGTGCACGCCATAATTTTTACTCAGGACACGGAGGATACTGTAAATGAAGTTGATCTTCCACATCGTAGACACCCTAAATGAATTTTCCAAATATAAGTGCATACAATATCAAGACTATAGCTGACAAAATATTTATGCCATATTTCCTCTTTCTAATTGCAGTCGGGGGGGGGGGGGGGGGGGGGGGGGGGGGGGGGGTGGGGGGGGATTTTACCTCTTTGGGGGGGGGGGGGGGGGGGGGGGGGGGGGGGGGGGCTGCATTTGCGCATTAAAAAGGATACTTGCTTTCTAATTCAGCTGCCACTCGCTGCAGCTCATGGCCGGTGTTCGAAACTAGACCGTTCCCGGAATTCACACAGCCTCTAGAAAATGGGTACCAGAGTTAACACTCTGGGGTAAACGGAGGAACGTCTCTGAAGCTACGGAGTTTCGTGCGTACGGCGACACAGATAAACAGTTTCTAATCAACTGTCCGTACTGGTGGCAGAGCACTTATGGTTAAAAACCGTGTGCAATGACGCTGGTTCACATCTCCCGACTTTCCCCTTAATTGCAGTCCAATCAACGGTATCTTGTCTGTACGAAACCATCTCAATGCCTGTATCATTCAAGTCCAGCTTGCACACACCTTTATATAGCATGAAAGGTAGGGTGACCATATTATTTTGATCTGGAAACGGGACATCCTTAGCATATCAGTTACCCCCTCCACCCCACCTCATTTTTCTTAATCACGCCCTTGTTTCTAGGTCATCGGATTAAAGGGTTAATAAGTCGCTCGACAGTGGTATTAAAACCAGAACCATTGCGACCAAGAAGTGAAGGAGAAAAAAAAAATAACTGCAACGAAAATTCTCATCAAACACATTTGAGGCAATAATAGTAACAAAAGCTGTGAAATCTAAATCTAAAAACAAAAAGTGTACGGCATAAGTTTAAAATTATCTTATATTCTGGAGATTTTTATAAAACAGGACAATTAATGCTTAAATACCAACGGGACCACCGGGAGAAACCTAAAAAACGGGACTTTCCTGGAGAAAACGGGACGTATTAGAGGTCGACTTCCACATCTTCTATCCATAAATAAATCACCCTCAGAACTCTATCATTCTCCATCCTCCAAGTGTTTCCTTATCCTGGCAGCCTTCAAAGACAGAGCATTGAGGTAACTGTTGTGATCAAATACAACTCACCTTTTCAGATGTTGGGATAATTTACGACCTAAAATAAAATAAATCACTTGTCTAGCAATTACCTTAATCATTGTTTATGGGCGCGCCTGTAGAGCCGATGAATAACACTAATTATCTTATTTTCAAGTTTCCTGCCATTTGTCGTTGCATGTCAAACTTGATTGTCGTTGTATCTGAAAAATTGTCTTTTTTGCCAGTGTTAATTAATAGGATCTCTCAAACATAAACTACGCTGTTACAGCCTCTACGACTACATGTTTATGCCAGTGTCATCCATGACAAGTCACTCATTGTGTTTGTTCATGTGGTGTCAGCCACCATGTTCCTATTCCGGGGACGTATGTTCCCATCCTTGCTTTAGCTTACAACATGGAGTACTGTTTGTGGTAATCTCACGCTCAACTTCACTTGACTCCTGACATGTGGAGATTAACCAAGACACTAGGAAAACGAAGACAAATACACTTTACTGTAAAGATATGTGTTTTTTTTTTAAACCGGTCTGTTTTCCCGCCAGTGCATCCGACATAGATTGATATTATATTGTCAAATCAGCATTTGATAGGTGATGTGGTCAACGTTAGCCAGGCCGCTTTTGCTACCCCAGACTTTCCCTGGGCCACATTTTAAAACTATTTTGACCTAGACCTTCGGGTCGGCAGGCGAGTGTGCCTAACGGCTATGTTACCCCAAATCCCAGATTATTATTGACTGTTAGCACAGACTCTATGTCTTCAATATCCGAAACATGTACTAGCTCTTTTGCGTTCGCCAGTAAAGTGCAGTTTGCAGGTAGTGTTAAGGTTGACGGATAGATTATGATATCTCTGCCTTTTGACCCAAACATCTAATCTCAGTCAATGCCGAATCAGGCACCTTTCATGCCATGCATGTGGTCTCCCATTCAAATGAAGTCCCCGAGCGCATACAACGAATGTAGCAGTTGCGCAGTTTTGCCGGGATACAGGGTTTAATTCCAGCTGCGAAAGGTTTGTCTTGGGTTGTTTTTGACAGTTTCACAGAGAGCTAACCGTTTAGTGAGCTATGGCAAACTACTAAATGTAAAATTTACTTTGTTAAACCCCAACAGCCACACACACACACACACACACACACACACACACACACACACACACACACAAATGCTGGGGTTGGTTCTGCGACGTCGTGTAATGAATACGCAACTAACTTTTACAACAGATATACACGGCATTCGCATTGTATGTAGATGTATGGTAAATACAGTAAGAAACAGGTAAGTACTACATGTCTAGCATGCGCGCTGCCACGAGGTTAACATTGCGGTAAGATGGGTGTGTTTTCTTATGTAGGCCCAAAGTGCCAGAGCTCCCATGGTTCGCACCCTGACGTACAAGACTTTTGTTCTAGGTGTCGCTTATTCAAACTAACTCACGTCACCCAATTCTTCTTCTAGTTCTTTGCACACTTTCAGGCGTCAGCCTGGGTATATTTAAGGAAAGCACAAGTCAATTTGAGCTTGTTGACATCTTTATTTAATTTTTTTCCCCTAAATGGCTAAATAGGGTTTACGTTTTCTGAAAATATTGGATACTGTTGAAACAAATGTTTCACTTTTTTTTTTAAATTAACAAACATCATGCTGTTTCGGCATTGGTTAAATAACGTAACGCTTGACCTGTGAGGGTCGTGAAGTTGTATCGATGGAGGTACTAACCGACAGAACCCCACATTGTTCTCTGTCTTCCGCTTTTTGAACAAGTGTATGACAGCTTAGTCCTGTCCATTTCTTAACATTGTCATTCCAGGTTCTTCTTTGCCTTTTTCTTCTTCGACGTCTTGAACATTATCTGTTTTTGGGTCTTTGACATACTTGTTAGTTTTAAGTTATAAATAACAAATTCGTAAAATTAGTCTATAGCATTTACATCAAAAAATCTTGAATTGTCATTTTCATTTCAACAGTGAGGGTCTAATTCTCACATCCGTATGAGGAAAAGGAAAACCAGTGGTTTTTATGCATTGACCTTACTGCAATGCGGGTATTTCTGTTCCACATCGTATTCAGCTAGGACATCGTGGCTGTTGCTATATAAAGTTTTTTCTTGATCTCTTTTTACCGCTGCCATCGATGCATATTTGGGAGCCGATGTATTTAAAGGTTTCAACTTCTAGTTTTTTTCTCGTTTATCTGTGTGTTGGTAGGTACATAATTATTGTGCCTATACCTGTTAGATCTTCCAGATATAAACGCCAGGCTTAATATGCTCCAAGCGTGTGTCTACCTCAAAATCACTGATGTCTTTATACACCCACTGCACGATGAACTGAATACACGTAAAAGAAACAGAGTTAAAAAAGCCAGTTCTGGTTAGGCCGGGCAGAGACAGTACATCAAAGGGTAATTTCCCCTCAAGACAAAAATTGTGGAGAGGGCTGGACACGCATACCAAATTAATCCAAGAAGCATTTTATGGTGGTTATCACCCTGACAAGACAGTGCCGTGATTCGGCGCTACCGTGAAAAGTGAAAGCATTTGTGGAGGAACACACATCACCGAAAGATCCTCTTTTATATATACATATATACGTACACGTCGGCACTGTGGCTAAATCGATGCGAACGCTTCGTAATGCCGGGATGCCGGGTTCAATCCCAGCTGCGGGCCATGCGCCTTGCCTTGGTTTCGACAGTGCTATCAAGAAATCCGACCGTCCAGGAAGCAATGGCAAACTACTGGACGTAAATTTGCCTAGAAAAACAACACAACAGCCATGGGCTGTTGGGGTTGGTTCTGCAAAGTTCTGTAAAGGATACGCAACTAACCTTATATATGTACACACATACACACACACACACACACACACACACACGCACACACAAATCGTTCAGTGTTTCCTTAGAAGCGAAGTCCATGGGCTTTCACTACAAGAGCTAAAGGGAAAGTCATCAAAGAAGACAGTGAAGCCCTTGTTTCTAACACTAGCAGCATGACACTGAGGTCATGTCTGTGACAAATGCCCAGGATGGCGACAACTCCGGAATTCACCAATGCATGTTTGCTTGGTGATTCAATGAGACTACTAAAGAAGATCAAGGAGTTTTATGTAAGAAAACAGTGGCTCCCTCTGATATGACACACAATGCTTCGCAAAATCACCTTCATTTGTGTCCCGTGGCATGCCGGTGTGAAAGGCAATGAGAGAGCTGACGCTCTGACTAGCAGTGCGACTATCAGAAATAGACCATCTATGGACAGCAGAGACATCATCAACGCCATTCGAGAGACTAAACTCTGTGAGGCTTTCAGTTTTGTGTAAAATGATTTTCCCTGAATAGACTGCATATTCTGCGTGCCCCAATTGGAGCTGCAAGACATACAAATCACACAGGAGCCACTCGTCGTAACAGCAACCGGAACACAATGGGGGTTCACCCAGGAGAAGACTGGAGCACTTATGTTATTGGCTGTTGTCCGATAAAGGTAATATTTAAAATAAACACATTTGCTAGCTACCAGAATCTTGGTCTTCTTGATATTAATTGCCATGCCATATTTGCGATAGACTGTCTAATTTTGTTATAAGTTCTTGGAGTTCTGCTTCGGAACCAGCCATGAGATCAAAGTCGTTTGCGAAACGTAAATTACATAGTGGTCTTTCGCCAATAGATATAGATGTTTCATGATTTCTAGTGTTTCTCTCATGATGTGTTCCAAATACAAATTTAAAGGGGCAGGGTTAGCTGCACTGAATATGTTACCGGAATACTCTTTAAGGTACATGTGAGTACGGTCATCACCACAATGGGTTTTGTCGAAAACGGATGTGTTCATTCACTTTTGTCTTTTCAAATGTTACGTGAGATGTCAGGATATCTTCAACTGCGTGAGCCTCCCTCAACTTCCCACATTTAAAAAATCCACAACTTCATTTATTGCAGTCTTCTATTTTTAATTTTGAAACCAGTGTTATTTCCACCGATTAGCGAACCCTTCCGGCCTTTACCGCAGAAATGGTGAATACAGAGAGCAATCCAATTTAAAATTTTTTTTTCTTAGTTATTGCAGCCTGTTATTTCTTGTTCAGAAGCTGAAGTGTGTTTTCTCCTCTCTCCCGTAGAAGCTGATAATATGCATAATATCCCTGTTGGTCCGGATGCTTTTGAATCCACCTAGTTCTTTAGTTCATCGTATACTCCTCTATGCCTCATTGTTTGTTTTCTTCAGAATATGCTGACCCGTAAATCTGTGATCTCATTCGCTTTAAAAACATGACCACCAACTCTGATCAGTGAGTTGGTGTACTCTAGTGACGAAACGCTTGCTCCAAAGTCTCTAGGAATCTACATCGAAGGGAATTTCAAAATACCCTCTATCCACAAAACGACCCAGCAGAAAATTTGTACCACGAAATTTCATGGCAAAATGTATGTCTGGGTAATGGTGTCTACATCACCAATCAAGTTGCGAATGGACTGAAAAAAATATGGGTCTAGCAACATATGTCCGTTGACCTAATTGTATAAAAGCGTCCTAGGTTTATCTTGAAGTCACATGCGAAGATGATGATTAAATATTTAAACAAAACACGCGCAACAACAGACAAGATTGTTTTAACATAGTTTATTTTATCTTGTATTTCTGGAGCCAATAAAAACATCTGTACCTGCCATCTCATAAACTCCTGTTTTCTAAAAATGAAGATACACTATCATCAATCAATCTGGTTCTGTCTCCACAATGCAATGTGATCATCAATCAGTCTGGTTATGTCTCCACAATGCAATGTGATCATCAGTCAGTCTGGTTCTGTCTCCACAATGCAATGTGACCATCGATCAGTCTGGTTCTGTCTCCACAATGCAATGTGATCATCAGTCAGTCTGGTTCTGTCTCCACAATGCAATGTGGAGACAAGGGATCTCAAACATGGTTTGACTCTTGCCATGGTTGTACATTCTCTGAGACTGTTGTTCGTCCATCTATAGATAATATTTTTTCATTTATATCTTTGTTTGTCTCTTGTTCTTTTCTTTCCTGTAAGGTTCTTGTAATATTAATATCTTTTAATGTGCTCGAAATATGTAAATGTTCTCTTTTTATTTTTTTCAGCAACTCTCATTTTATACTGTCCTTTCAACGTCAAACCAACGACTACAAATATAACCAAAGCTTACACAGAAGCGGGCTGAACATTATCTAAGTTCTAAGCCCTCGCACCCCCTCCCCCTTCCTCCCAAAAATCGAAAACCTCTACAATTTTTTGTCTTTTGTTTCCAATAAATTGCACGTTTTCTTCAGTGTATCCACATTTCCTTATTTCAGTTTTTAATTATTTGCTTTTTGTCCAGGTATCTGTATTGTAAAGCAGTTTTGAGTAAACCTAACGTTTGACAATTGTTTGTTCATGTGTTGTTTATACATCTAGTTGTAAATAATTTTCCAATGTTTTAGCTCTACAAGCAGAACAAATCTATTTCTTTTTGTTCAAAGAGACGCATCGGTAGACCATTTGACATCGTAAAGTAGGACATCCCATGCCGATTTGTTGGCAGACCAGTCCAGACGGGCATCCTCCGCATTGATCACTGGATGTGGGCTGGCACCCAAAGATCTGGCAAGGTGTGGGTGTAGCTGTTGGCGTAACTGGGGAGGTAGCGACATGCCATTATTATACATTTTCAATTTTATTTGAACTAAAGAATGCCTCTTCTTCTACCTTGTAAATGCACTAAGTTGATTTAAGAAACGATATCCTGATACCCACATTCATATTGGACCGTCAAGGAATAGTCTAATTTTCCATGAGTGCTAATAAAATCTTAGCTCTGATGTCGAGCGATACCCAGAGTTAACGGTTTATGCCTCGGTGTTGATTTATGGGCACTTTTTCTTGAGGAAAAAAAGAATAAATCACATGCTCCCCAAGCAAGCGTGCTGTAAAAGGTGAATAAATAGTTGTTTTACATAATCGGATGTATTGGACCGAAAGGCACAGATATCGCAGCCTAGCTGTATCATACAACACAATGTTCCAATTGAAGTGTTAAGAGCAAACACAGAAATAGAAGAAGAAGAACAAGAAGAAGAAGAAGAAGAAGAAGAAGAAGAAGTAGAAGAAGAAGAAAAAGAAGAAGAAGAAGAAAACGAAATAATAGTAGTAGTAGTAGTAGTAGTAGTAGTAGTAGTAGTAGTAGTAGTAGTAGTAGTAGTAGTAGTAGTAGTAGTAGTAGTAGTAGTAGTAGTAGTAGTAGTAGTAGTAGTAGTAGAAGGATGAGGTGGAGATGAAGTAGAAAGACAAGGACGAGGGCGAGGAGAAAGAGAAGAAGTGTTGTACTAATAATAACATTCAGAATTCAGTGAATGATGAACAGCTGCAAGATTGTTACTATTCTAGAAAGCATGTAATCACACTGTAGGCCGTTGTTTAGAGGGAAAGAAATGTTTTTATTTAGACATGCATTACTAAAGTGAGAAGCAGTGGACAGGCACCACATGCCAGTTACCTGATGTGTTTTCACATCGTGGGCCCATATAACCACGAGGGCATTGACAGTATGGCTGTACTCCCTGGATGTAGCACTGACCGCCATTGCTACATCTGTAGTTCAGGCATGGATCCGCTGAAAATTCAAAGGCAAAGGTAAAGGTGAGAAGATCGACTTTATTGTTTAACACATATGGCTCATTCTCTCTACGACCAACAGCCAGCTGCCTGTCGAGAGCGTCGCACAAAGCACAACCTTTCTAGCTCCAGTGACAATCCCTATGTATCTCCATTAACATTGCACAGTGAACTGAACCCACGACTTTCACGATCAAACGGCTTGACCATTTCGCTACAAAAAAAAAAAAAAATCTGCTAGTATAAACCATTGTGAGACACAACAAATTGCACAACCAATCTTATAGAAATGGGAGTGAGTGTATGTAGTCTGTGTGTGTGCGTTTGTGTGTGTGCCTGTGTGTGCCTGTGCATGCGTGCTGTCCATTAGCAAATCCTCGCTCATGTTTTTCACATACATTTTATATTTACAAGCAAAAAAGAGGACCGTTTTACACATCTTCAGGTGTAGTAGGTAGATCGTGTTAGATCTATATTTGATAGACCAGTCGGCACTTGGTGGATTACGTGGTCAACATCACATCGGTCAACTTTACTCCACAGGACTGTACATGCTAACTATTTAAGGCTGGGTCTAGTGTTAGGGTTAGAAATGTAGTTTGTGTTAAAGTTAGGGTCAGGGTTAGTCAATGTCGTTGAGAAGGTCTGGAGCTGACAAAGATCCCAAGCCTAACACCAATCCCTAAAATATTGGACTTTTCTGGGAACTCCGAGATTTCCTTTGTTTGAGGTGAATTAAAAATAAATACCAAACACACCGATACTCTTTGTGTGCTAGCTAGGTCTAAATCTAAGTCAACGTAACCTTTGAGGTTTGAGGTGTGAACAACGGATTAACATCTGGCACAAAAGTAGTAAACTTTAAGGGCTCCATTCTACTTCCAACTCCCCAGCACAGGCTCCTTAGCACCGGCGAGGATCCTGAAATATTTTGCGTATGTAAATGTAAATGTAAATGCTACCGACGCATTTTAAAAATTAGTTATTTAGAACAAAAAACAAATAAATATGACAGAGAAAAAATATACAAATTTGTGGGACATCAAGAGCCTCTCTTGACAGTGTTGAAACGCCCAACGCCAGCTTGGTTTGGACACGCTGTGAGACATGATTCGATTGCAAAGACTGTACTTCAAGGAACATTGTGGGAGGAAAAAGGGGGGGGGGGGGCAGGGTGGTCGAAGAAGAGAAGGGCAAAGAAGAACATGGAATAACAACATAAAAAAGGGACAGAACTAAGTTATCATACACTTATTCATCAAGCAGAAGACAGAGAAAGATGGCAGGTTTTATGTGCTAGTGCTTCCATCAATACATCTCCACAACCCTAATGGGTCAAGGGTTATGTTATGTTAACTCCAACTTTTGCCCGGGCAGCGCCATTAGGCTACTCTTTTCGATTTCCAGCTGTCAAGGGATTTTTTGTGTGTATCAGATCCAACTACCCAGAGACCAGGACAAATTACTAGAAGTCCACTTGAAAAAATCCCAGCCTTCATTGGGGCCTGAACCCGGGACCTCTAGTACTCGAGGCTGAAACCATCCCTCGAGACCACGCAGCCCCCCTATGCCAACTTAAATTAAAGAATAATGACATTCTAAAGCAATTTGACGGACCCAACAACCATGTTTGCAGACAAGAATACTAAACAATATTCTCTATGGGCACCCTAGATTTCGCCTTAATGTCTTAGATACTTTCTAACCGCTCTTCTAAATCAGTAAAATAGTGAGGCGCTCACCTTGTCTAGTATCGGTATCACAGTAGAGGCCACTAAATCCTTGTGGACATTCACAACGAGCCTGTGTTCCCTGAGATAAACACCGACCTCCGTTATTACATCTGGTGTCCTGGCACGGGTCTAGTACCGCTTTAGCAAGAGAAACAGATGCAAAGCATTACTCTTTTACTAATTAAAAAAAAGAGCATCATCATCGTCGTCATCATCATCGTCGTCATCATCATTGTCATCAGCATTAGCATATTCAGCATCAACGCGTTGTAGCATTTTATCTCGTAGAGTTCAACTCCAATATTCGTTATGAATTTGTTTCTGAGTAATCAATATTAAAACCGACGAATAATAACTACATTGATTTTTTTCAATGGGAGTTTTAAAAAATAGTTTATCCCGTTCCCAGCCCTAATTTCATCCGTCCAGTGTTTAATATCGAAAACAATGTCACTCGAATGTCTGTCTCGGAAATCATTGCAAATAAATTTAAAATACATATTAACCACTGCAAGTTATTATTGCTTCATCAGTATGACAGCCACTACCATTGTAATCGATAAGAAAATCAGTTTGTTGTATTTTGCTGTAAATCTTGATACAGATTCTTGGCTTTTTTTTTTTTTTTTGGCATACTATAGCTTCTGAAACGCAACCGCTAGCCGTTTCTTCTCCATTATCAAAATTAATGCAAGTTTTTCCATATTATTATTATCAAACAGTGAATATTTGTTAAAATCAAGAATTGCCACACTTTGGCAACTTTAGCTGGTTTATTGCATCTCTATTTTCCTCGCAGTCACCGGCTGTTAGCTCCAGCGAAAGATTTCGGTTGTTCACCCACTTCTAGACAGTCTTACTCTAGAACCTGATTTGTGCATGCACATTCGTCTTTCAGATCTTCGAAAGAAACCCCAAGCTAGTCGACTCTTATGACATGCTTGGTAGGGAGGCAGAGGGTCTGTAAATCCCCCCCCCCTCCCGAATACACACGGGAAAAATCATCGTTCGCGACTGAGCCAGCTGATGGGCAGCTAACGGGGAACGAATAATAATTAAAAGTAAGTAAACAAGTAAAGATCCATTTTCACGCTTTTTCTTCGCATCGGGCATATGGGCAGAGCGTCCCATATTTTTACAGACCATCAGCACTCTGTGGGTAATGTGGTCAGCATTACGCCGGCTGTCTTTACTTTCCCAGGACAGCCCATCCTGGTGAATATTAATTACATGGGCAAATATCAAACACAAATGTTAACTGAAAAAAAAGAAGAATTATTAAAAAGAAGACTTCTATTGGCATGGACGAATTTTGAAGTTCCATTGTATATGTATTGTATATGTATTGTTTATGTATTGTATATGTATTGTATATGTATTGTAAATGTATTGTATATGTATTGTATATGTATTGTTTATGTATTGTATATGTATTGTATATGTATTGTATATGTATTGTATATGTATTGTATATGTATTGTATATGTATTGTATATGTATTGTATATGTATTGTATATGTATTGTATATGTATTGCATATGTATTGTATATGTATTGTATATGTATTGTATATATATTGTATATGTATTGTATATGTATTGTATATGACTCGCAGTCTATTGGCGCATTCTGTTCCGTAAAACCAAATAGCTGATGCATTAAAGACCCTTGACCCCCCCCCCACCCCCGCTCTCCCTTTTTCTGAAGCGTAATGAGCATATGGAACTAGACCTATATGTTAGAGACCTATCGCCACTTAGTGAGTGATGTGGTCAACATCATGCCGGCTGCCTTTGCTTCTCAGGAACGGTACCCATTTAAGGCTGGGTCGACCTGGCAGCCAAGGTCATAAAAAAAGTTCGGCTTCTCCACGACTGGAACCCATGACCCTCTGATCCACAGGAGAGCGCTAACCGCTGTACCACAGTGGCTCCTTTAGTGTGCTCAATTAATCAGTCAACTACCGACTCCACAATAAATGTTTTCTGAAAAGTCTCGAACACTCCCTCTTTCCATGTTTAGTCAATTTAGGTATATTTTCTTCTAATTTTCATTGCCATTGACCTCAAGTAGCCTATCTTCAGTTTTTTTCCCACCCACAAGGGTTGCAATACGGTCAAACCTGGCATTTATTGGCTGTGGTGGTTTTTCTTGGCACATTTTACGTTCAGTAATTTGCCACGGTCAGCTCTCTGTCCTACTGTCAAAACCAGCGCAAGACAAATCGTCCCCAGCAGGGATCGAGCCAGGTATCCCAGCTTAGAATGGTTTGTCTTGCATTAGTTTCGACTGTGGTACCAAGAGCTAACCCTTTAGGAAGCAATGGCAAGCTACTGAATGTGAAATTTGCCTAGAAAAATCACAACAGCCAAAAAATGCTGGGGTTAGTTCTGCAACGTCATGTAAAGGATACTCAACTAAACTAGATACATGCTAAGTATGCATAACCAAAACAAATAATTCTAGAACTAACCAGTTCTTGTTTCACAGAATCTTCCCGTGTATCCCTGCAAACATTCACAGTAGGGTTGTGTCCCATAATTTAGACAACGACCTCCATTGAGACAGCGAAAGTTTTGGCAGGAATCTAGGAAGAATCACATTCAATAGATGTCATTTCTGATTATTAAAACATCAAACAATTATGTGATGTCTCGAAAACAATGAACGACCAGAAATGCTCCTACTCTAAATTTCACCAATATGCATATTTTAACGTAAATTTTCAAAATGTTTAACTCATTATCGTGACTGATTTCGAAATGGGTTAATATGTGCGTAGCATCCTTCTAGATAATATGTAATAATCCACATCGTCCCCAGGTGGGAAGCACTTTTTTGATTATTTTGAAGACCCATCCTGGCTTTAGCCGAGGGCCGTCATATTGCCTGACGGCTTAACGCGGTTTCTGTTATCTCTTCCACGGGTGATCCTCATCCGCATGTTGGCACTTTGTGTCACCGGGTGTTTATCGCTCTGTGTGATGTCCTGGTGGCGTAAAATTCATTTACTTTCTTCTCGAAAATGTTTGAATAAAAAAGGAGCTCTTTGTAACGAAGTGGTCAAGCCGATTCCCTCGCACTGTGAAGGTCGTAGGTTCGTTTTACGGTGGCGCCATTCATTCAGTTCACAAGTGCACTTTTAACGGAGGTCCGTGTAGATCGTCGCCAGAGGTCGTGCTCTCTTCGACGCTCTCGGCAGGCAGCAAGCTGTTCTCTGGAGAGGGAGACTGAGCGATATGGGATAAAACCCGGTGCAATCAAGTTAATCCTCTAACCTTTACTATTACTTTAAGAAAAAAGTTTTTTTTTTTTTTTTTTGTCAAGTGAAACAATATACAGTTAATTGCTCCTAACACACTACTGGCATATCGGACACATAATAGGCACTGGGCGGGGGATCTGACCATCACGTCAGCTACCTTTACTTCTCAGGCTTTACTTCTCAGGACATTTCCTGGTAATAATTGTAAGCTTGCTGGACCCGGGAGCCAAGGCATTACAGTACGGATTTCGATATTCTTTCTTGAAAAAAAAAATTGACCAGTTGAGAAGCTTGTTGTAGAAGGCGACTAAGGAGGTATGTTTTCTTCAGAGTCAAAGTCATCTGTCTGAAAGGCAAGGAACCAACAATCTGCAGATAAATAAGGTAGACCTGTAAACTCAAGTTCTGGATCAATAACAAAGTCTCGGGAGTGGACGAGCACCCAAAACCTTTCTCTGAGTTTACAACCTGTGAAGGATAAGAACAAGTAAAAGAAGAGAGAAGCCAAGGTCAATTTAAAACTATGTGTTTAAACTTGACATAGGCTAGATTAGGTTTTCATTGCGAAAATGTTAAGCCTTTTGACAAAGCTATTCTAAGGTTGTGAGTGTTCAGTTTTGGAATATGACATTCGATTCGCAAATACAACCTTTTAAGAGATCCAAATGTAAGGTCTCTGCAATTACAGGATTTCGTATTTTTATCGTATTCACTCGATCTGAGAATAGAAACTAAGCCATGTGTCTCAAACTACGATAATCTTACTTATTTGATAGTACATAGTGTCTTCCTGGTTAAATTTACCACACATAGTGTAGGTATTACATAAGAAATGCTGATACCTTCGGAATAAGGATGGGCATTCCTGCATAATGTAAACAAAAAAAAAGATCATGTGGTTAATCTAAGACTTTTAATGAGATGTATAATTTAACAATGGAAAGTGTGATTTACGTATTTCAGTTAGGTGGGAAAGTCGGCACAGAACCAATTCTGGATTACATACGAAGACAGCAAGTGAAATGGTTTGCCAACTTAGAGAGAATGCCTTGTGACACCATACCATACAAAGCACACATGGAAAGAGAAGAAGGACGTAGAGCAAGAAGTAGACCAAGAACAAAATGGAAGGATAACATCAGAGAAACTCTACAACAGCACGATGTGCCTATGGTCTATGCGACCAGAAGAGCTAGAAACAGAACCTTATATCTCCCTCGACACCCACAGCGGTAAAAGAGGAAGTGAAGAAGTAGTTAGGGGGGAACCCCCCCCCCCCCCACCAATTTGTATTCTTTTTCCAAGCCTTTAGGCGTATAGGGTATATAGGGCTAGACCACGGCCTTCTCTATTTATTAGAGAAGGCAGTGGCTAGACCTATATTTTTATAGACCTATCGGCACAAGATGGGTGATGTGATCAGCAACACGCCGGCCGCCTTTACTTCCCGGGACTGCACCTGGTACCCACTCAAGGCTGGGTCGACCTGGGAGCAAAAGTAATTTTTGAAAAAGCCCGGCTCCGTCAGAGAGGGAACCCACGACCTTCCGATCCGCGGCGAACGTGTAGCCGCTCGGCCAAGGCGACTACCAAAATATTATGGTCACTCTAATATTTGTCAAAATTGCAAGACAATGCCTACTGTAAGGAACAGATTCTGACCTTCTTTTCACTTTGAACATTATTTTGGCTATTCATTGTAACTTTTGTCTAAAAAAATTGTTTGAACGGGGAGTTCTTTTAAATACAGGTATTACAGTAAATTAAAAGCTATCATGTTAGAACGGGTCTAATTACGCTTGGTAGCAAAGGAAGAAGATGATGATTGTGACGATTCCTTTAAACTAATACACTAAAAAAAAAAAAAAAATAAGAAAAGCTCTGATCAACACTGAAATTGAAAAAGAAAATACATTTGCTCAACCTATTACATCAGCCAACATACCTACAACAGATTCGCAAGCTGTCCCCGTGAATCCTTGCGGACACTCACAATAAGGCTGACTACCTCGAAGCAAACAGCGCCCACCGTTGTTACATCTCAAGGTCTGGCATGATTCTAAGACAAGTAAAACAGACAAACTAAGAAATCAAGTGAAACAGACAGAGAAACAGGCAAGTGAAACAGACAAGAGAACCCGACAAACTAAGAAGACAAGAGAAACAGAAACAGGCAAGAGAAACAGAAAGAGAAACAGGCAAGAGAACCAGACAAACTAAGAAGACAAGAGAAACAGAAAGAGAAACAGGCAAGAGAAACAGAAAGAGAAACAGGCAAGAGAAACAGAAAGAGAAACAGGCAAGAGAACCCGACAAACTAAGAAGACAAGAGAAACAGAAAGAGAAACAGGCAAGAGAAACAGAAAGAGAAACAGGCAAGAGAAACAGACAAGAGAACCCAACAAACTAAGAAGACAAGAGAAACACAAAGAGAAACAGGCAAGAGAACCCGACAAACTAAGAAGACAAGAGCAACAGAAAGAGAAACAGGCAAGAGAAACAGAAAGAGAAACAGGCAAGAGAAACAGAAAGAGAAACAGGCAAGAGAACCCGACAAACTAAGAAGACAAGAGAAACAGGCAAGAGAAACAGAAAGAGAAACAGGCAAGAGAAACAGACAAGAGAACCCGACAAACTAAGAAGACAAGAGAAACAGAAAGAGAAACAGGCAAGAGAAACAGAAAGAGAAACAGGCAAGAGAACGCGACAAACTAAGAAGACAAGAGAAACAGAAAGAGAAACAGGCAAGAGAAACAGACAGAGAAACAGGCAAGAGAACCCGACAAACTAAGAAGACAAGAGAAACAGGCAAGAGAAACAGACAAGAGAACCCGACAAACTAAGAAGACAAGAGAAACAGGCAAGAGAACCCGACAAACTAAGAAGACAAGAGAAACAGAAAGAGAAACAGGCAATAGAATCATACAAGAGGAACAGACGGGTCATTCATTAATATGGATCCTGGCGAAGTGATCAAACTGCTTGCCTCGTACTTTGAAGTAGGTTTCAGTGTCTGATTCTGTCATTTGGTTCTTCAATGGTAGCATTTCGGGAAGCTGTAGTTATCGCCGCTGGTACTACAGAATTGGGTTCTTTTTTCCACGGTTTTGGCTTACAAACAGCAGCTTTGTCTAGGAAAGCCGGTCAATGTATTGCCTTTAAAATTTCGTTTTTGTTGTTAAGATCTTCACGGAAAAGCTGTCACAACAAGAACCATCAGATCATCAGAGGTTCCCCCCTCAGGACTTTTCCCAGCTATTTACTTTATGACACTATGTGGGAACGGATCCCCAGTGATGCTTAGTATTTTTTATCCTGATGTACCTGTTTATTCTTTCCTCATAATCATTATCGTCATCATCATCATCATAATCCTCTTACGTCAGGTGTCGTTATGTTACCAGTTGCTGTTCCTTTTAACTTCTGTCGCGGTAATGCAGTTTCCACGATTTTGCATATTTGGCCTCAGTTCAATCAGCCACATTCTGTATCGTGATCGGGCCTAAACTGCCTTTCCCCCTAAGTGCTGAGTGTCGACTACATTCGGTAGCCACTCCCCGCTGAACAATTTGTCTTCAGATCGTGATGCTTTTTCATACATCTCTGCACTGTTCACTCGTTCTCAAATGGCCTTGAAAATATCTAGTTTATCAGACATCAGTTTGCCATCACGTGTTGCAAAAATAGACAATCTGCCTTTCAGTTTCCAAACAGTTCTTGAGGAAATTTCCAAAGGATAACAGAGCGAGACCCTTGAAGAGACGCTTGTCTGAACAAGCAATGAAGTTTAAGGCTGACAAACAGCTTACCCAGTCTAGTGTCACAGTATTGACCAGTGAATCCTTGCTGGCATTCACAGTATGGCTCTGTACCCCGAGATAAGCAACGTCCGTTGATGCATCGAACATTCAGGCAGGGATCTAAGAGTTAAAATAGGGTAATATTATCTCAGATTTAAAAAAGAAAGAAAGAAAGAAAACATTATCATACAAAGCGCACATGTTTAGAGTGCAACCGTTTTAACAGTGGGATTAAATAATATTAAAAATAATAATTATTATTATCATAATTTAAAAAACACACACACACAGACACATTAGGAAAAAGAATCTACCCACCTATTCTAGTATCACATAATTGGCCAGTAAATCCTTGCTGGCATTCACAGTACGGGACTGTACCCCGAGATAGGCAGCGTCCATTGGCACATCGAACGGTCTGGCAAGGATCTGAGACTTAACACATAGCAATTTTATAAAACGAATAAGAAGACATTTACGTACACAAGTGACGGCAAACATTTTTACTGTACTTATATAATATATTAACAATAATAATACAAGCTTACATTTTTTAAGACGAGGGGATCGACTACACTAATAGGGATATTTTTATAGGTTATGGTCTCAACTGCAGACCCGGTCTTTTTTAGCAAGGAGCCCTATAAACATCTGTTTAGAAAGACATTTATATGTGAACGCCGCAGCCATAGAAACTAAACCACCCAAAGCCACAGTCTCTCGATAATAATAAGAAATAAGAAATTATAAATAAGACTCACGCACAATTCATCACAAAGAAAACATGTTAGGACTAAATACCTATTCTAGTGTCGCAGAATTGGCCAGTAAACCCTTGCTGGCATTCACAGTATGGATCTGTACCCCGAGATAAGCATCGTCCATTGATACATCGAACATTTTGGCAGGGATCTGAAAGGGAACATAAGTTAATAATATCACAGATTTGATAAGATACTTTCATATACACATAAAGTTTGCCTACTTTTTAGTTTGTATTTTTTCTAAAATATTCAAAAGAACCATATTCATAAACACATTTAAGTGGGGTTAAGAAACATCCTACCTTTCCTTCTTTCTTTTTCTTTTGTCAAAATCTGCTTGTGCCGCTAGGCGTCGCAGTCTATCAGATGATCGGCAACCGAGCCAGGGCGCGCTCAGTCGCTTCATATGCCGTGATGTTATGAAGTCTCAAGTTGTCCGTGACTCCTTCAATCCATCTTCTTCTTGGTCTTCCCCTGCCTCTTGTTGTTTCGATTTTCTTGTTGTATGCTCTTGATGCTGGCATCGTTGGTTCCATTCTCATTAGGTGACCAAACCATTTCATTCTTTGCTTCTCAAAAAATTTAACGATGGGTATGGTTCCAATAGTTCTTGTAATCACATCGTTTCTCACTCGATCTCTTCTGGTTTTATTCGCAGCCATTCTCAAACATCTCATTTCACAGGTGGTTAGTCTTCTCTCATGTTCTTTTGTTAATGTCCAAGTCTGACATTGATAACCTAATGTCGGTATAAAGATTGTATTTATAATTTGTCTTTTTATCTCAGCTGGGACAGCAGGGTGTTTTAAAATTGGGGCAAGCTGGTATGCGACATTGTTGGCTTGTTGGATTCTTGCTTCAATCTCTCTGTCTATTTTACCATTGGATGTAAAGATACTTCCCAGGTATTTAAATTCTTGCACTTGTTTTAGGCTGTGATCTAGAATCTTTATGTCGATGGTCTGTTGCTCTCTACTTATGCTCATGACTTCTGTCTTTTCAGTATTGATCTTCATATGATGCTTGAGGCAACTGTCGTGTAGTAGGTTCATGTGGTCTTGCAGCTGTTTACTATCACTGTGAAATATGCATTGATCGTCGGCAAAGAGCAGCTCATTGAAGTCCTCCTGTTTATCGACATCTGTTGGTGTTATGTCTATTTATTAATATTGTCCATAAATATTATGAAAAGTAAAGGTGATAATACACAACCTTGTCTTACTCCTGATGTTACTGGGAACCAGTCTGTGATGCCAGCTCTTGTTCTAATGGCGCTTTCACTTTGTCTATAAATAGCCCTAACACAATCTAAAATTGTTCCATTTATACCGTAGTTTTCAAGAACTTTCCATAATAAATTTCTGTTTACTCTATCGAAAGCTTTTTCTTGATCTATGAAAGCGATGTTCATTTAATGTCTGTGTTCTATTGTCTTTTCGCTAACTTGTCTTAAAGCAAAAATAGCGTCAGTACACCCTCTTCCTTTCCTAAATCCGACCTGTGATGGGCTCAGGATCGGTTCTACAACGGATCTAATTCGTTGTTCCAGAATTTTGGCAAACATTTTTCCTACGTGGCTTAGAAGGGAGATGCCTCTGTAATTGTTACAATCTTGCTTATTGCCTTTTCTTTTCCAAATTGGGACTATAAGAGCTCTTTGCCAGTCTATTGGTACAGTTCTTTCATTCCAGGCTTTCCTAAATATGTGGAGTAGCCAGGTGACTCCAATTTCTCCACAAGCCTGTATTGCCTCGGCTGATATTCCATCAACACCTTATCCTACCTTTCCTAGTAGAACATAATTGGTCAGAAAATCCTTTGCTGGCATTTACAGTATGTGTCCATAACTCGAGATAAGCATCGCCTTTTCATACATCGAACATAATGGCAAGGATATTATTAGTATCCAAATGCGCAGATGTTTTAATCAACTATTTGAGTCAACAGGGAGAGTTTGTGAAGTTTCTAATAATATTAGTGGGAACAGTATGAATACAAGTTCACATTTTTCAAAAGCAAAGTCATTTTTTTTATTGTATCTGGTTTTATCTTATGTGGCATGATCTCAGCCATACAATTATTAGCCGCCTGACACGAGCGTCGCACAAAGCACACACTCCATAGCTCTACCAGTGAGTCACAGAAATGTCCATATGGAGGATGAACGATAATTGTGGTAACAAAAAATTAGCTTACTTGATGTTTAAGTTTCTATTGAAGGTTTTTTTCCAATTATTATTAAAAGACAACGAAGTAGGTTATGTAATCCAGAGTTAGGCTACATATTATTATTCACACCACACACGCACGCACACACACCACCACACACACACATAGACATACATATACACACATAAACGCTTAGAGTACGTTTAGCAAAATAATATGTTTCCATTCTATGAGAAGATTTAAAATATTATCAAATGCGTTGAGATTAAATGTGCTGAGTTGGGAATCAAAATAAACAGAATTCAAGGCATTTCAATAAGCACATCGTTCCGATTTTCAGAAGCCAGTACAGCGCTTCAATTCCGATCATATCAGGAGCAGTTTGATTGTATATTCATCTTAGCCCTGTTCTGAGTGTTAAGTAAAAAAGTGTTATATTATATAAGTGTTATAAAAAAATGAAAGCAATATAGTATAAGGCTATACAATAACTTACCTATTCTAGTATCACATAATTGACCAGTAAATCCTTGTTGGCATTCACAATACGGGACTGTATCACGAGATAAGCACCGCCCATTGACACATCGAACATTTTGACAGGGATCTAGAAATTAACATACGGTAATATTGTCCAAGTTGTAAAATTTATATTTATATACAAAGCAAAAGAGCGTACATTTTTAGTGAACAATTGTTTTCACAAAACCTTAAAAAAAAAAGCAGGATAAATTAAGAAAACGAAACATCCTACCAATTCTAGTATCACAAAACTGTCCAGTAAACCCTTGTGGGCATTCACAGTACGGGACTGTACCCCGAGATAGGCAGCGACCATTGGCACATCTAACTGTCTGGCAAGGATCTGAAAAGTAACATTTGTAGAGTTATCAGAGAAATGAGATCTTTACACATACACAAAGTGACTGCGAACATTTCTAGTGTGATTCAGTAAAATAAGGATTCCGAAATAATAATCAGACAAAATAAATAACAAAAATACATATACAATATAATCACAAGGAATACGTTTAAGGCAATACATACCTATTCTTGTGTCGCAGAACTGCCCAGTAAATCCTTGCTGGCATTCACAGTATGGAACCGTACCCCGAGATAAACACTGTCCATTGATGCATCGAACATTTTGGCAGGGATCTGAAAATAAATTTACGGATATATTAATCAGGTTTTAAAATAATGTTCAGTACATAGCAAAATGTAAATGAATGCAATCATTCTAAAAACACGGGGGAAAAAGGAAGGGGGGGGGGGGGAGGATAAAAAAATATAAACTGAGAAAACGAAACAACCTACCAATTCTAGTTTCACATAACTGTCCAGTAAACCCTTGTGGGCATTCACAGTACGGGACTGTACCCCGAGATAGGCAGAGACCATTGGCACATCGAACGGTCTGGCAAGGATCTGAGAAGTAACATATTGTAGCGCTATCAAAGATATTAGAAGATCTTCACATTCACACAAAGTGACTGCAAGCATTTGTAATGTCATTCAGTAAAATAGAGATTCTCTTAAAAATAATAAGACACAAGAAAAAACAAAAAAATCATATACAACATAATCACAAGGCATAGGTTTAAGGCAATACATGACCGGCTCACTCGCTCTACCAGCGAGCCAAATAAATTTCCACATTGTGGTTGCATGATAATTGTGGTAAGTTAAATATGCCGACATGATAATTAACTTTATATTCAAGTTTTATTGTATTTTAATGAAAGACAACGAAGTAAGTTACATAATGCCGAGTTAGGCAAGACAATAATATTCACACACACGCACACATACACACCTACACACACATACATGCATACATATACACACACAAACGCTTACTGTACGTTATATGTTTCGATTATATGAGAAGACTTAAAATATTATCAAATGCGTTGAGATTAAATGTGCTCAGTTAAGAATCAATTTCACATAATTCAGGGCATTCCAATAAGCACACCGTTCCCATTTCAAAAGCCAGCACAGCCCTCCAATTCAGATTATACCAGTAGCAGTTTGATTGTATATCCATCTTAGCCTTCCCCTGAGTGTTGATTGTTGACCACAACCAGATTCCCTCGTCGCACCCCATTGAACCATTCTCTTCAGACCGAGATGCTTCATGTCTGCCTCTCTTTTGTTCACTCGTTCCTAACGGGCTATTACAACATTTGGCTTATCAAGCATGAATGTACTGTAATGTGGGGAAAAACTAGCCAGTCTGCTCGGCGTATTCGTTTCCTAACACATCCTGAGAAAGTACTCAGATAATTTCAGCCTAGAAACTCCGAAGGTGCTTGCTCTAAAAAAAAGAAACAAGCAATATAGTATAAGGCTATGAAATAACTTACCTATTCTAGTATCACATAATTGACCAGTAAACCCTTGTTGGCATTCACAATACGGGACTGTACCCCGAGATAAGCACCGTCCATTGACACATCGAACATTTTGACAGGGATCTAGAAATTAACATACGGTAACATTGTCCAAGTTGTAAAATTATTGTTCATATACAAAGCAAAAGATGCGTGCATTTTAAATGAACAATCGTTTTAACAAAAAATACTTTAAAAAAAAAAAACACAGTAAAAAAAAATCTTTGGGAAAAAAGAAACATCCTACCAATTCCAGTATCACAAAATTGGCCAGTAAACCCTTGTTGGCATTCACAGTAGGGGACTGTACCCCGAGATAGGCAGCGTCCATTGGCACATCTGACGGTCAGGCACGGATCTGAGGAGTAACGCATTGTTGTGTTATCAAAGAAATCAGAAGATCTCCACATACACACAAAGTGACAGTAAGCATTTCTAGTGTCATTCAGTATAATAGGGATTCTCCAAAAAATAATTAGACACAAGAAATAACAATAAATCATATACAACATAATCACAAGGAATACGTTTAAAGCAATACATGCCCGGCTCGATAGCGTAGTTGGCTAAACCTAACTTCGCGACGACCAGATGACGAACTCCTTGTGGTCCGGGTTCACGCCTGGGGGTAGGCAGAAAAGCCACTTGTCTCCCAGATTTACGGTTTTTGTCACGGAATCGAGGCCGAAGGGTTGCGATATCCATAGTACTGAGACAAAGGGTTAAGAACTCATGGTTTCTGGATGTGAAAAAAAAAAAAAAGGCAATACATACCTATTCTTGTGTCGCAGAATTGGCCAGTAAACCCTTGCTGGCATTCACAGTATGGATCTGTTCCCCGAGATAAGCACTGTCCATTGATACATCGAACATTTTGGCAGGGATCTGAAAATAAACATATGGTTATATTAAGCATTTTCGGTCAAAATGGACGCTAGGCAGGGGCACTGTTCGAAGCCGAGGCAAATATTTTTGCATTCTGCCGGACTTTGGCCGATGCATTTTTGCTCCATTTGTAGACTGGATATAGTTTCGTCGCCCAGCTTCTGAGTTGAATGCATGACGTGACACTGTGAGCTGCGGATTTCATTTGGAATGTTTTTTTCGACTGTGACCAACATGGTGGTGTGAATTGTAGATTCAGAAAATGGCGCGATGGTGGTGGTGCCCGTATGTGATTAAAATTGATCGCGTGGGCAACTGCAATCTGTTGGTGACTTCTGCTACCATCAATAATGAACTACATTTCTAATGTCGGACTGTTTGTGTTAGCACTTCATATGGCCACTGTATGCTTTAATGCGAGTGTATGCTAGATATGCTGAGACAGCAGTCTGTCAATCTTTCCACAAGGGACTGTGATAAACATTCTGTGTGTTTTTCTTTGGCACAGGAGCAGAGCAGAGATGGGATGACCCGTTTGCTATAAAGCTGAAACTAAAACTACCAGACTAGATATTAATCAGGTTTCAAAATAATATTTCGTGCATAGCAAAAAGGGAATCAATTTTAAGTGTGCAACCGTTCTAAAAAATACGGGGGGGGGGGGGGATATATCAATAAAAAATATAAACTGCGAAAACAAAACATCCTACCAATTCTAGTATCACATAATTGTCCAGTAAACCCTTGTTGGCATTCACAGTACGGGACTGTACCCCGAGATAGGCAGCGACCATTGGCACATCTAACTGTCTGGCAAGGATCTGAGGAGTAACATTTGTAGAGTTATCAGAGAGATGAGATCTTTACACATACACAAAGTGACTGCGAACATTTCTAGTGTGATTCAGTAAAATAAGGATTACAAAATAATAATCAGACAAAATACATACATAATACACGGAATACGTTTAAAGCAATGCATACCTATTCTAGCATCGCAGAACTGCCCAGTAAATCCTTGCTGGCATTCACAGTAGGGATCTGTACCCCGAGATAAGCATCGCCCATTGATACATCGAACAGTCTGACAGGGATCTAAAAGGTGACATACGTTAGTATTATCAGAATTTGACAAGTTTTTAGATCCAGTGTCGCATTCGTTCAGTCGGTTCTTGAGTATTAGTAATTCGAGGAGCTGTGGGTATCGTAGTTTTTTACGCATTTAGACTTTTTGTTTGTATATAGGGCTAGACCAAACCTGTTGGGAGTGAGTTAAATAATGAATTCACTCACAAGTAATTGATTTCCATGAATAGAGAAGCCTTTTTTTTTCACGGCCAAACTACCGCTTCATTTGGCAGATGGAATCCTTCCCGCTTCTGGCTTCGGGAGAGTTTGAAATCTTAGCGTCACTGGAGACTGAAGTCAACATGCACTAACGCTTTTTCTGTCAGCTTACATATAAATCAGTTTGGGAGGGGCAGATCCCGCTTGACAGTCGTAGGTAAACAACACAGATTTGGTTGTAGGGAAATTGTCGTTTTTATTATATATTACCCCAACTAGATAAATATTTCATGATCCATTGTTTGCCTGTATTCGTTAGGCAGTGATGAACTTGATCAGTGAGTTTATGTGAGGTCTGTAGTCATTCCTGACTACCATATTATTTGTGTCAGATTATACTATCAGTCATTGGTCTGTTTCAGTTTCTGAGATTTCTTATATTGTTGAAACTGATAACATCATGCATTGTTATACAGAATTTACTTTTGTTGGTGTCTGGTATTTCTCAGTTCACTTTAGTTAAGTATCTGTATGTATTAGTATTATATCAGATTTCTGTTGAATTGGTTAGTCTAAAATGTATATACAACACACTGAAGAAGATTGGGTGTCCATCTACCCTACTGAGCATTATTGAGTCGTTCCACACAGGTATGAAAGGTACAATCAACTTCGAGGGTGTATTATCGGAAGAGTTTGTAATCAACAATTGAGTGAAGCAGGAATGTGTACTGGCTCCTACCATCTTTGTAATGCACTTGTCACTTTTTTTAGAAACACACCTTTCGAGGTCAGGAGGGTGGAATATTCATCCATTCTAGATCTAATGGTAGCCTTTACAATGCTCGCAGGCTGAAGGCCAAAACCAGGATATAAAAAGAACTTATCAGAGATCTGCTGTTTGCAGATGATGCCGCAATATCCACCCACTCAAAGGAGGAGCTGCAATGTTTAGTATGTGCGTTTGCCTGATGATGAAGACAAAGGTTATGGTGTCAGGTGGTAATGATAGACCTACAGTCTTCGTTGACGGTGAAGAGCTGGAGACAGTACACCATTTTACCTATATGGGTTCCACGGTGATAACACACTATCGCTAGACCAAGAAATAGACATAAGGATAGGTAAGGCAGCAACAACAATGAGTAGATTGACAAAAAGAGTTTGGGAGAACAGAAAGGTCACAATTAAAACAAAAACTCTTGTCTATCAGGCTTGTGTTCTCAGCACTCTTCTTTATGGCGGTGAAACCAGGTCAACTTATTTGCACCAGAAGAGACAGCTACATAGCTTTCACATGCGATATATAAGAAGAATATTTGGCATTAAGTGACAGGACAAAATCATAAACACTGAGGTACTGGAAAGAGCAGGTATTAGAACAATCTTCTCAATGCTTAGTCTACGAATGCTCAGGTGGCTGGGTCACACCTGGAGAATGAAGGATAGCAGAGTCTCTAAGGACATCCTTAATGGTGAATTAAAGACGGGTAGAAGATGTCGAGGCCGACTTCTACTACTGTATAAAGATGTGTGCAAGCGGGACATGAATGTTACAGGTATTGAAGTAAACTCATAGAAACAAAATAACATGGGCCGTGTTTTGTGGAGAGGGCATATCAAGAAGGGAATAAGAGTAAAGAGAGAAGTGATCGTGGAAAAGACGAGAGCTGAACGTCTGAGAAGAAACAGACTAAACACAAATTTTGACAACAATGGTTCTGAAATCCCATGCTATCATTATGGAAGACTTTTCTTGACAAGAGAGGGTCTTGCTTGTCACACTCGGCATCGCCATGGACTGTGAGTCCCATGCCTCCTCATATTGCAATATAACACTATCATATGGAAAGACGGAAAGGTGCTAATCAATCAGTCAATAATAACTTTCGCATACAGTGCAAAGTTTGTGTACACTTTTAGTGTGCAACCAATATAACACGAAGATTTGAAATATTGAAAGCTAAACTTGGAAAATGAAACCACCTACCCATTCTAGTATCACATAATTGACCAGTAAACCCTTGTTGACATTCACAGTACGGGACTGTACCCTGAGATAGACAGCGTCCATTGGCACATCGAACAGTCTGGCAGGGATCTGGGAGGTTACATATTGTAATACTATTAAATAAATTGAGAATAGTTTTACGTATACAAGTTATTGTAAACATTTTTTTGTATGATTATATGTTAGCAATAATAATTACAGTTTAAATGTTTAAAGACGATAGGATTGACCTTAGTCCTTGGGGCTTTCCCATCTGTCATGGCCTCCACCACAAATCGGGTAAGCAAAAGCGTTGCACAAAGGATGGATCCTGTGGCTCCAATAAATAACTGTTTAGAAATGTACTTAAGTGAACGATGCAGTTCTGAAACCGAAACCACGACCGTTGAAGCCCACGGTAGACATCTTAACTACTTAGCAATGGAGTCTTCTGATAATTAAAAAGTAGTCAACATAACAAAAAGAGACCATAAAAAAATTGCAGATTATTATTTAAATCGTGGGAATTAAACCTGCAATTAGATTTATTAGAAACCAAAGACTGAAATAGTTTGGCCACTTAAAATAAACCGGTTACAAAAGCATACAACATAAGAAAATAAATATCAAAATGTTGAAGAAGGCTAAGAAAAACATGGATAGAGAGAGGTAAAAAAAAAAAATCGCTGAAACTTATCAATAACAGCACGCAGCAAGCTAACGAGGGCACACTATCTCGCAAAACGATCATTTTCGTGCCTGCTAGGCCTCACATCACTAAGCAGAGAAAGACAACAGACAGAAAGAAATTACAATTTAAGAAACAATTAGAACGAATACATTTAAGGAACCACATACCTATTCTAGTGTCACAGTATTGGCCAGTAAATCCTTGCTGGCATTCACAGTATGGATCTGTACCCCGAGATAAGCATCGCCCATTGATACATCGAACATTCAGGCAAGGATCTAAAAGGCAGCATACGTTAATATTATCCAAACAAAATTGACAAAATACTGTTGTATACTAAACTAATTTTGCGTACTTGTTTTTTTTTTTTTTTCAATTATTAAAGTTTGCATTCATTCTTACAATAAGACTGAATATATTAATAACTAGAGATAAGGCAGAGTTAAGAAATCATCTATCTATTCTAGCATCACATAAACTGCATGTAAACTCTTGTTGTTATGACCCTGCTTTGCATGGTCTCTTTAGTCACAGCAAGTCGAACTCAAAAACCGTGCAGTAAACAACCGCACGAAATATTTAGGGCTGGAAATGTAAGCTAGACAAAGCCCGAGGTTGGTTCGTGGTAAGTTGTACACTAGAAATCAAGGAAGACAGTTGTCGTATTTGAAGATGTAGTTTCAATGTCCAGTGAATGACTAGTGTTGTCATATTGTAGAAGCGAACAGTGATAAATGTGTCTGAATAATTGTCGGTGTACTTTGAAAGAATTAGACAGAATAAAACTAACAGAATGTATAAAGAAAACAGAGCCGTTGTGTGTTGTTTATCTTAGACAGTAGAGGCAGTGCAAGTAGCAACGTGCAAGCTTCAAAGTAGATACCTGATGTAGTTTTGTTACACTGGTTGGTTTTTACAGTATGGGCCTGTACCCAGAGATAAACAACGTCCCTTGGTATATTAAACATTTTCGCAAGGATATAAGATACATGATGATGATTATTATTATTATCCAACAAAACTGAGAAGATGTTTGGCTAAGTAGAAACGAATTTGAGAAGTTTTTAAATGTGGCTCTGGGGTAACAATGAGAATACAAGTTCGTATTTTTGAAGGCGAAAAGGCGTACTTTATTGCATTGGGTTCGACCCATATGGCACGACCTCAACAATATAACTTTTAACTACGTGTCGAGCGTTGCACAAAGCACCAACTCCATGGCTTCAGCAATGACTCTCAGCGATTTCCAAATAGAAATTGTGTGAAGATAAAGGTTTCAGACGGGTGGTTTAACTTTATCTCGTCGGGATTTTTTTTTTTTTAAATTAAGAGATTAAAGATAGTGAGTAATATATTCTAGAGTTTATCAGTTCTCTTTATGCTTAGTGGCAAATGAGGCTTTAGAGAGGACTTTCCATGCTTTCCTGTCCTGTGCAATCTTCTGTGCAGTTTTCCATGTCAAAGATGCCGCCCTCAGGTCACTTTCCATCGTTCGTCTCTGTGTTGTTTTTGGGAGCCCCTGTTTTCTCTTTTCCTCTGGTGTCCATGTGAGAGCTGTTTTGGCGGGTGTATCAGGATTTATTCTCATAACATGGCCAAGCCATATTCTAGAGTTCGAAAAGACATTAATATTCACAACATAACGTATAGGAAGTTTAGTAAAGTAACATACTTCTGACAAACGCTGAGATTAAATGAGTTTTGTTAAAAACCAATCTTATAGCATCCAGGACATCTATATTAGCATTCCATTTATTTATATCTTCAGAAGCCAGCGCAGATGACCCATTCTCTCAGGGCTCTGATGTAATATATCAGATCCCTAGCTGTTCACTCGCTAAAAAAAAAATCCTTGAAATCGTATAGCTTATCATGCACCAGTTTACCACATTGTGGTCCAGAATTAGCAAGTCTGCATGTTCGTTTTTAAACACAACTTGAAAAAATATCTAAAGGATAACAACCGAGGACCACTGAAGTGATGCTTGATGCTTGAAACAAAAAAGTAGTTTAAAGCTATGAAACAAGTTACCTATTCTAGTGTCACACAATTGACCAGTAAACCCTTGTTGGCATTCACAGTATGGATCTGTGCCCCGAAATAAGCACCGTCCATTGGCACATCGAACATTCTGACAGGGATCTGCGAGTTAACATACGGTAATATTATACAGGCTGTAACAATAACTTTCGCATAGATAGCAAAATGTGTTTATATTTTTAGTTTGTAACCATTCAAAAAAAAAAAAAAAAAAAAAAAAAAAAAACAACAAATTAACCAAAACAAAATAAACTTGGGGGAATTAAAATTACCTACCTATTCTAGTATCACACAATTGGCCAGTAAACCCTTGTTGGCATTCACAATACGGAATTGTACCCCGAGATAGGCATCGACCATTGGCACATCGGACATTTTGACAGGGATCTGGGATGTAATATTTATTAATGTTAAAATAATGAGAACATATTTACGTATACACAAAAATAGTTTCAAACTTTTTAAAGTGGGATTTGTGTCAACAATTAAAAAAAAAAAAAAAAACAAGTTAATACTTTTCACGACGAGATGATATACCTCATTCATCATCAGTCGGCAAGTCCTTTACAAATTGCCCCTTTCGTCTCGGTACGCCTGAAATATTTTTCTAGCATGTTTTCCACCCCTCTGTGCTTGAATCGCCGATGCACCTTTAATGCATTTTATCCAAATTCGTTGAGGTCTACCTCTGCTTCGTTTTTCCAAAGTCCTAAAAGATCGTTTTCTTCAGGCCTAAATGAAGTTTTGCATTGTTGAAATACATAAACTATCCGAACAGGATGCTGATTGTGAGCCAATTCTCCATGACGCTCAGACCATGTATGATTTAGGGGTTGTCTTCTTCGTGGTCCATGGTATCCTATGAAATTATCTGTAGCATTTCAGTTCAGTTAAAACATTTTGATTTTCTTCTTTTTCAATGGTTGGATAAGATTCTATGTCCTACAACTAAAAGTTGCTACCGGAAAGATGCAAGCTCTCAAAATATTTAGAAGAGGCCTCATTATATCGAGTTTATCCTGTACAGAACGGTTTTAACAGCAAATATGTTTACACTCCCTACTCAGCAAATTGCCCTATAAAATTCTATTTGGAAATGCACTCATAATAACACCAAAACCACAATCTTTATAGCACAAGATAGATATCTAAACAACTGAGCCGCATAATTTCTCCACAATAATGAGAAAATAGATACTTGTAAGTAAGTATCTATATATATATATATATATATATATATATGTATATATATATATGTGTGTGTGTGTGTGTGTATAGTCTTCACAAGTATACTTTTAATGAAAGACATACCTAATATAGTCTCACATAACTGACCAGTAAACCCTTGTTGACATTCACAGTAGGGAACTGTACCCCGAGATAAGCACCGTCCATTGATACATTGAATATTTTGGCAGGGATCTGAAAGGCAACATACGGTAATAATATCAAACGTTTAACAACGTATTCTGGTATGCAAAACAGTTTGCATACTTCTTTTTAGGTTGCCACCAATTTAACAGTAAGAATAAACATATTTATAAATATAAAGTGGGGTTAAGAAATTATATATATGAAGATTAACGTAGACAAAACAGAAGTGATGACATTCTCCAAAAAAGGAAGAGCCACCAATATCAAAATTGGTGAACACCGGTTAAATCAAGCAATGAATTTTACATATATGGGGAGGATTTTTTTTTTTCAGAAGACGAAAAATTAATAAAGAAATCCACGAAAGATGCAATAAAGCCTGTACAGTTTTAGGCCAAATGGCACCAATTTTGAAATGCAAATGTGTGTATATGAACACTAAAAGAACACTTTTCAACAGAATATTCTCACCAACGCTATGCTGTCAATGTCAGACATAGCCACTGTCTTCAGAAGATAGAAGGATAATAGTCACGGCGGAAATGAAATGTTTACGTACCATGCTAGGTGTAACGAGGAAAGATTGACTTAAGAACGATAACAGGAAGAGGGTCGGTACAGAACCAACATTGAACTTTATAGATAGACAACAAATCAAATGGTTTGGCCATGTAACAAGACTGGCATCAGACAGGGCACGACAGAAAGCAATTTCATACCGATACAGCGGTAACATAGCTAGAGGTCGACCGCGCTGAACATGGACAGCTGAAAAATCAGAGATACTGAAATGTACTTTATACGAAGCTAACAGAAGGCCCGTTCCAAAGATCTTCTCCTGCCCTGACGCTGCCAGGCATTTCATGAGTAGAGGAAAGAAGAAGCATTTTATGAGTAGAGGAAAGAAGAAGAAGAAGAAGAAGAAGAAGAAGAAGAAGAAGAAGAAGAAGAAGAAGAAGAAGAAGAAGAAGAAGAAGAAGAAGAAGAAGAAGAAGAAGAAGAAGAGAAGGAAGAAGAATAATAATAATATAATAATAATAATAATAATAATAATAATAATAATAATAATAATAATAATAATAAGAAGAAGAAGAAGAAGAAGAAGAAGAAGAAGAAGAAGAAGAAGAAGAAGAAGAAGAAGAAGAAGAAGAAGAAGAAGAAGAGGAAGAAATTATCTACTCTATTTTTAAAAAATGTCAGTAGACCCTTACTAGTAGTTACATGAAAAGTCTGTACACCGAAGTAAGCAATGTCCATTGGTACATTAAATATTTTTGGAATCACTGGGTAAGAAAGTGGAAAGAGAGCTGGCGAGAGTTCCCTTCAGGCAGACTGTGATGTCAACGACGATATGCGAAAACCTGCTATGTGATGGTGATTATAATATTACATAATTTGTCAGTAAACCCTGTCTAGCATTACAGTATAAGCCTTTGCCCGTGATATGCAGCGTCCATTGGCACATTAATCATGTTGGCGAGGATATAAAATACAGTATCGTTATCCAATAATGAGAAGATATTTAGGTAAATAAGAAGAGTTTGTGAAGATATTCAATATAATTATGTGGTAACAAAAAGAATACACATTGACATATTTTTCAACAGGGAGCACACTTTATATTGCATCGTTTTATCCCATGAGGTGTGACTTTAGTGACATAACTGTTATCTGCCGGTCACACACGTTACATAAAGCACAAACTCCTCGGCTGAAACAAAGAGCCAGACGGATTTCTAGGCAGTGATTGCAGGAAAGAATCGTGGGATTTAAAGGTGATCGCTGTGATTTTTAACTCTATATTACCCAGTTTTGTTTTTTAAACTAAGAAATAAAAGATAGTAAGTATGTACTCCAGATATTGACAAGATATTAATATTCACAACACAGAGTATTGGACGTTTAGTAAAGTAGCCTGATATAGTTCTAAAAAAAAAGATCCATAATATTATTTCCAAATAAAAAGCGCTGCGATTCCAGATCCACTGATCACGTCCCCTATGTACCATTATATTCAGACCTTGATGACGACCTAGCTATGCTAAATTCTAAATTTTATAGCTGTTCTTGGGCACATTTGTGTTGCTAATTCCAAATGCAGTCTGATTTTTCCCTGTCGGTTCTAGTTTTACAAAATAAGCAAGGAACAGCTATACAATGTAATGCGCTAAAAATATGTAGACCAGTGCTTTGTGTTTTTTACAAGTGCAATAGACAGAAAATTGTGTAATAAAATTACAGTGGAACCTCGCTTAACGAGCATAATTCGTTCCAGAATCATACTCGTTAAGCGAAACACTCGTTATGCGAAACAATTTTTTTCATATAAATTAATGTAAAATACGATAATGCGTTCCATGTAGAAAAAAATACTCACAAAAAGCTATGTTTAACGTTTATTCAAACACAATTATATTCATATTTTTAAGGAGAGTGAATCATCTTAATCTTTTCTTCAAACGCGGAACGAACCCACCTGGAATGCGAATTAGATTTTAAGAAAAAAAAGTCGAAATAATTATTATAGATAGCTAATTATTTTATTTTTTTACTAGAAAAATGTCCAGAGACATTTGTTTTTTGCCGACGCTTCAAAATTTGGCGAATGTGCTACACAGCATTATCATCAAATAAATTTGCAACGCGCATAGTCACTTCCTTATTAAGGTGATGCTTCTCAATGTAAGATCCAATAGTTTGCCATACTTTCAGCATTTCTCTTATTTCGCCAGAAGATTGTTGCTTTTCTGTTACCTCCTCTTCCTCCTCTGACAAACTTTCCCCCACAACTTCTTGCTGTGAAACACAATGCAACTCCATAAGCTCTTTGGTAGTCTGCTCTTGGCTGTTCTCTTTCACAAGCTCTTTAATATAACTGCTATCCACCTCCAATCTCATGATAGTGGCCAAAGACACAATCTCGTTGACTATAGGTTCCACATGTACTGTTTCGAACCCCTCAAAGTCACAAATCGACAACGTTCTCCGGCCAAAGCTTCTTCCAAGCAGAAGTTAGGGTTCTCTTGGTAACCCCTTTCCCCGCCTTGTCGATCATCTTGAGGCAGGCAACGACGTGCAAGTATTTTTTCCAAAACTCTTTGAGAGTAAGCTTGGTCCCTTCAGTCACCTGAAAACAATGCTCGAAGAGTGCTTTAGTGTAGAGCTTTTTGAAGTTAGAAATAACTTGCTGGTCCATGGGCTGGAGTAACCGAGTGGTGTTGGGAGGCAGAAACTGGATCGTGATGAACTTAAATTCTTTAGAGAGGTCATCTTGTAGGTCTGAAGGATTCACGCACATATATCACAGTATAACACAAGTTTGAGAAAATGTGTGATCATAAGCGACACTACGATGCTACTGGAACGAGTGGTAAACACAGACTGATGATGCACACAATTCGGGACTTCCCCTCTCCTCGCCACTCGTTATGCGAAACGTTGCTCGTTAAACAAGTCATTTTTTTACAGTTTGTTTTGCTCGGTATGTGAATTACTAGTTATGAGAGGTGCTCGTTAAGCGAGGTTCTACTATACCTAAAAACACAAATTTCTATATAGAAAAAAAAATAGAGGTTCTGCAGTGATATCGTATGGGTAGGTGATATTTGGTTTTAGCAGGCCTTGTTATGCAAAATCAGGTGTAAAACCTTTAGCACAATTTCTTTTTCTTTAGGGTCTTAGAAAACCTGCAGTTCACCAATATACAACCAGTTGATGTACATTTAGCCAATCTTTTGCCTGTTCGTATTTCATCACTCCTGCTTTTCCAGGAGAAAATGTCCTAAGACCATACTACCTCGAGTGCCTCTGAAGTGATGCTTGGTCTGAATACCACTGTAGTATAAGCAATGAAAAACTTACCTAGCCTAGTATCACAGTATTGACCAGTAAATCCTTGCTGGCATTCACAGTACGGGTCTGTACCTCGAATTAGACAGCGTCCATTGATACATGGAACATTCTGACAGGGATCTGAGAAATAACATATGGTAATATTTGTGACGAGCTGGTTTGGACAGCTGTTTCTGTCCTTTTAAAGATTGCTTTGTTTAGATAATATTATTATCAAAGTTCTAAACATTTTCCTATTGCTTTTAATTAGCATAATAACACTGGATTAATTAAGAAATTTCCTTAACTTTTTCTTAAGGCTTTACTGTAGCAAAATTATAATTAAAGAGTTGAAAGGTAATAAAGGCGGAGAGTAGTGCAAGGGGTAACAAAGAGTAACTTCCCCCTTGGTAGGACTTCCCATCTTCCATTCTTTCTTTCCAGGCTCAATTGGGGGAGTCAAGATTTTGTTCTCCCCAAATTGACACAGTTCAGTTAGTTCTGTTGTCTTGTTGCCTGAGTTTGAATTCCCTGCCAGGGGTGAGTTAAAAGAATAAGTTTAATTTGATGTATTGCTGCTTATTCCTCTGAATTAATTTTACAGGCTGAATTCTGGAATTTAATGCCCACATGGCTCAACAACTATGATAAATTTCTTTATCCTCACTAACCACGTTTATGATCTAGTATGTACATGTATGCAAACATATTATCGATTTGATGATTGAATTAATGTTTATTTGCTACTAGAAACGTGCATTGGTATTTTCAATTATTATACTTATATTAATTAAGTGATAATTATGTCCTCATGTGAAATCTCGGCCAGTTCCGGTTTCCAGCATGGTGGGACAATTAAAAAGGAATGAAGTGTATATTCATTATACCTAATCCCTTCTAAGTTGATTTTACCTCATGGTGATATTAGCTTAATAAATCACTGTCTTGCTTTAATTTAGAGTTAGTCCAGATAATTCTGAGAATGGTTTAAGAGCGTGAAAAGTGAATAACACAGTGAGGCTGAATTTAATATTCACACTGTCAGAGAAGAAGAGATGTATGGCCCATGCTTGTAATTATTATTGTTGTAAATATATTTCCCTATTACTAGGAATACATTTCAGTTCTACAGCAGGTGGCCTTGCAAATTTAATAATTATATTTCACCCCTCACCACTTCTAACTCTGCTGAATAAGATTAGCACATGTGTGGATTTAGATTTAAACTGGAGTGAGTGTTGTATATTTTATGTTAATACTGTGACAGATGGAAAGCCCATTGTCATCTATGATTGTATTTTGACATCTATCCCAGCACCCAGTATATTGGAGATATGTCAATCCCATTTATTTTCAAACAGTGCAAAGCACCTGTTATGAGTTCCTGCTCTTGGTAAACTCACTCCCTGCTTCTCATTCATTGTGATGTGAACCCATGTGGTTAAAATGAGAATATTGTGAAATATGACTGTGTATGTCTGTGTGTGTAAGCATGTTAACCCTTCAAAGGAGTACTAGTGTGCAGACATCAGAACAATTTACACTGAGGAATGTCCTTTCTTTTTGTGTGCTGTAAACTCTTGTTCTTGAGAGTATTCATGAAACTGGTTTCCTAAATATTTCCCCATCAGGATTATGGACCATGTTCTGTACACATTCCCATTCTATACCAGTAGAATGTGAACACCTGTTACTATCCTACTCCATATATATGTGTGTAGTGTAACAGTTTAAAGACTGGAGGTATTGTTGTCTCCAGTTAGAACCTTCCTGACTGTTTGTATAAGGACTGTTCTATTGTTCTAGTTCCAGATGGTACATACAGGTGGGAGTCCAGAAGTAGATCCTAAGCTTAGCCGCAGATACCCGATTGTCCGGACTGGACTGGAAGATTCGGCCTGCCTGATGTGTTTCCGAAGCTTAGTCAGAAGCTGACAACAGAAACCTAAGCTACAGCTAAGTGGGAACATCTGTTGCTTTCCCAATCCATAATTTTATATCCACAGCCATTTTATTTAGTTATCATTGGAATTTATATTGATTTGAAAATCCTAATAAATGTTAGTTTTAATGTTCCTACAGTTTTATGAAGTTTCATTTTAACTGTAAACATTGTCAGTGAACTTAAGAACATTTAAATATACAATCTTAATTACAGCAGGGAATAAGATGTGGGCAAACCCCGAATCCTCTCATTTAACCAGCAAGGCTGGGGTTACTATAAGACTTTTTGATGACTCACAGTTTGCAATTCCCTCTGTAAAGTGCACATAGTGCATTCGCTAGTTAAAGCGAAGTTACCCGCCACAATATTGTTCAAAGATTGACAAGACGTACTTTTATATACACAATACAGTTTGTGTACTTTATAAGTTTGCAACAAAAAAAAAAAAAAAAAAAAAAAAAAAAAAAAAAAAAAAAAATTAGTCATGAATACAGATAAACTGGGTTTAAGAAATTACTTACCTATTCTAGTGTCACATAATTGACCAGTGAATCCTTGGGTGCATTCACAATACGGGTCTGTACCCCGAGACAGACATCGTCCATTTGCACATCGAACAGTCTGGCAAGGATCTGATAGGTAATATATAGCAGTGGTATTATCCAATGGTTTAGACGACATTTACATATGCAAAGAGTATTGGGTGGGTGGAGGGGGGGGCTGAGGGGGGGGGGGCACGGCTTTTTCAAGTGCGAAACGGGAGAAACCATTTTTTCTGGGAAAGAGAAGGGTGGACAACGATCGCATTCTTACTGTTAGACTCAAAGCAAACAATAGAAACATCTCTAATATACAAGTTTACGCTGTTAGACTCAAAGCAAACAATAGAAACATCTCTAATATACAAGTTTACGCTGTTAGACTCAAAGCAAACAATAGAAACATCTCTAATATACACAATTACGCTGTTAGACTCAAAGCAAACAATAGAAACATCTCTAATATACAAGTTTACGCACCAACATCTTCATATGGAGAAGAAGATCATTTAGAATTTTACAACAATTTACAAAACCAATTAGAAAAAGTAAAGAAAAGAGAAAATGTAATAATTATAGGAGACTTAAACGCCAAAATAGGGACAGGAAAGGGAAGAAAAGGTGCGAGTTCCACACAACGTTGGAGATAGGCATAAGAGCGGCGAGAAATTAATAGAATTTAGCATAGGAAACAGTTTTGTAATCGCAAATGGCTTTTTCAAACAACACCGAAGAAGGCTCTTTACATGGACATAACCTGATGGTAATTACAAAAATTAAGCAGACTACATCATGACGCAACAGAGATGGAAGACGTGCATAACCTTCGCAAAAAAAAAAAAAGAAACTACCCGGCGTTGATGGTGATACAGACCATAAACTGCTTGTGGCGAATTGCTTGGTATCCGATTGGGTGTAGAAGTGAAAAAATAAATTTGAGATATTATTGGCGGATCAGGAAGAAATGTCACTTGATGAACTAGCCACATAGGGAGTTGTTCCCGTAGAGACGTAACCAGGCTATTTGTCTCTTACTCAGGAAATCGTGATTTCGTTGCTTCGTTAGTACAGATTTTTATAGAGATCCCTTAGGACCAAAGCTAGGGAGTTGGGAGGCAGTCCAAGCCATACAGGATAAAATCAAATGCAACGAAGTCAATCTTCTCGTCTTGAACCTTTTCCGGTCGGCAAGCGCGGGTTTAGCAGCTATAGTACCACGGCCCCCTGCCAAAACATTTTTGTTGATTTAACTCTGTAAGACTCAAATATTTTCACTCCAAAGTTACCATATTTTAGAGCGTACAATGTTGAAGTAAGATGCAGCAAATATTTTTTGCGTTAACTATTGAAGTGTAAAACAATGAATTACCCAGTATGACGTCACACGTGGGGCCTGTAAAACCTACGGCACATTGGCAATACGTTTGTGATCCTTGAAAAAGGCATCGACCGCCGTTGCTGCATGTAAAACTGGCACAGGGATCTGTAAGGAAACAGAATGTTTTACTTGTTACCCTGAGTTGACCTGCAAGTGGAAAACTGTCCTTTACTTGCTACCCTGAGTTGACCTGCAAGTGGAAAACTGTCCTTTACTTGCTACCCTGAGTTGACCTTTAAGTGGAGAACTGTCCTTTACTTGTTACCCTGAGTTGACCTGCAAGTGGAAAACTGTCCTTTACTTGTTACCCTGAGTTGACCTTCAAGTGGAAAACTGTCCTTTACTTGTTACCCTGAGTTGACCTGCAAGTGGAGAACTGTCCTTTACTTGTTACCCTGAGTTGACCTGCAAGTGGAGAACTGTCCTTTACTTGTTACCCTGAGTTGACCTGCAAGTGGAGAACTGTCCTTTACTTGTTAACCTGAGTTCACCTGCAAGTGTAGGTCAATTTAAAATGGTCTCTACATCAATAGGGTTCGAATACAAGACTATGTTGTCGGTAAGCAAGCAAGCTATCCATCAGACTAAACCTATTTTGGCAATGTTTTTTTTTTTTTTTTTTTTGCATTATCCTGTTTGGCAGGCATGTCTCACACGTCCGCGGACATGAGGCCACAATAAAAATTTCTTGCAATACTGTTTATTAAATTACTTCAATTTCTTGTCGTGTGTGGCCCTTAAGGTAACATAAATATGACCCATGCGACCCACTGATGGGAGGGGGGGGGGCAGGGTGAGACTCCCAGTTCAATATATATGTTGCACGTGACGATGCCAACAAATCCCAGCATATGTTAGCTGTTTGTGGATTTTACTAGCCTCATATTCAGTAGTTTGCTATCTGTCGATAGGATTTGGGAGAATTATAAGTTGCACATACGCCATCTGTCCACTTGAACAGTTAATAGGGGAAAAAAAACATCGAATACACTTAGAGAAAAATCAACTATTTGTGGCTTTCGTAGAGTAAGAAAACGCATGTGACAGATTTTATGAAGAAATAATGGCTTGATATACAGTCAGTAAACACTAGTTGAGATGTGTAATACAGGCAGGGGGAAAACAAGAAGATACATTCACCAATGATGAACTAAGAACAAGGGTAGGGACAGTACCGGTAAATAATTTTATAGAACATCAAAGAATGAAATGGTTTTATCATCTGGTCAGAATGGAACCAAATCGGCCACCAGCTAGAACATCCCTCACGAGAACAGCAGGATACAAGGCAAGAGGGTGGAGGGTGTAAACGAGACACTACAGAAACATAGTAGAACGTTAACCTAGGCAACGCAACTAGCAAAAGGCAGAAACTACATATAATACCTCTCTGTGACGCTTTACGGCACAAGCAGACGGATATTAGAAAGAAAGAACACCTAGCGGGAGTATGCATTAAGCAACCTGTTTATCGTTATATTAAATAGAAAATATAATATGTAGTCCATTTTTCCTGAAAATTTCGATATTCTTCAGCCACCTTCTGTTTTCACTTGACGTTGCCATTCCGTCACTAACTTTTGATAACTTAATACAAACGGTGGACGTCTTCCTCCGTGTGCCACGGAAGTGTGTCGAGGTTGCTGTGTGTGAATGCCTGTGTGTACTGTCTGTGTAATTTATGTATTATTTATGTCCTTTGTCACGATACCGTCCCCATACACACGATGCCAAGAAAGCTTACTGCACACTTTTGATCTTTAAACTTTCCGACTGTAGAAAAAGAACGGTAGTCGCCATACATTTTATTACCAAATTCCGTTTGCTGACACTGTCTTCTAATGTCTGAGTTTTTCGCAACACGTGTTTCACTAGCAGGATGAAAGATAGGGCGAAATTAATTATTTCTTATCTCTGTTAAGATTATCACCTTTTTTGGACGTTGGTATTTGGTATCTTTTTTTTTTCTTTCTGCATACGAACGTATGTTTTTTGCATTCTGCTGTTTTGTGAGCTCAAGGGTCAGATTATATAATAATTTTATAGTAATTTTACACCAGCCTCAGGGGCCAGTAAAAGTAGATCGCTGGGCCAGTTTTGTCACCCAGGCCATAGCTTGTCCACACCTGATTAAGTAATTCACTGCAACATTCGGAGTATTACAGAGCACGTATCTAATCATCATTGCTCTGTATCACCTTCACTTAAGGTATATTTAAGGATGCCAAGCACAAGAAAGAAAATAAGAATAGCATCAACGAATTACTCTTAGCTGAGACTAGGTCTTGACAACCGATACATCCATGAATTAACAAGGACCTAAATGATGAACGTAAAATAAAAATATGACAATTAACACTGAAAGGCCAGAAGTAATGTCAATAGCAAGAAATAGGCAGAACCATAAAAAAAAAATTGTACTAGAGTACAGATGCATTAATCAGGCTAATGAGTTTTAAATGTCTGGGTACAACATTCTCCTAAGAAATTATTATCCAATACAATATAAAGCACACTAAGTTTTGGGACAGCTTCGACGCCCTACTTCACCTGACCACGCCTCTCACAGCAAATGACAAAATCATCTCATACAAATCATTTTCATTTCCATCCTATGCTGCCAAACCAGACATGGTCACTCACAACAAACCATAAAATAAAATTAATAACAGTGGAAACGAGGTGTCTGAAAAGGGTCCAGGAGTGAGAAGAAGAGATCAATCAGGGATGAGTCCATATGAGAAAACGTCGACGCAGAACCAGAAGAATAATTCTAGTACTGAAAATCCTCTACATCCTAGACTTCCTATATTATTGTTGAAATCAGCGCACAAGCAACCAGTTGCTAACATTACTCTGATAATTTTGATAATGACAAGCTTAACATGCATGTAAAATGAATTTCCACCTTGTCTGGAATCACACCGTGGCCCAGTAAACCCAGCAGGACATTCACAGTACGGTTCCGTTCCTCGTAGTAAACACTGACCACCATTGCTGCAAGCAAAATTCTCACATGGTCTGTTCTCACGATCTGTACAGATGTGAAGGAAATTGATTTATTTTAGAAACTTGCACGGCACAGCACAATAATAAAGAAAGACTTCAATACCTTGACCCATTAAGTAATATACATAACGAATGAATTAATGTATTGGAATGAATGAAGGATTGAATGAATCAACATCAATCCATTAGGGACATTCTTGTTAGTGCTCCGTCTATATCTTCAGTAGGCAGCGAAGAATTACGTGACTTACCAGGGTATCTTTTTATTGATAACAAACTATTTATGTTTACATTAAAATAAATTATTTTAGACAAAAAAGATATGTTTTTTTTTGGGGGGGGGGGGGGGGGGGGGGGGGGGGGGCGGGGGGGGGGTGCAGGGGGTTCAATTTCATTGTTCGGCATGTCTCAGTATTTGCCTGTTCTTCAATATGCGGTAAATAACAGATAAGGCGTGTCACATACATGTCTTAAAGAGTTGGCGTCTTCTCTCTTGGCTGTCTTGGACAAAGTTGCTGAATCACTCACATGTTTGGTTCTTTATGGAGCTATTTGGAAATATGTATTGCCACTCTGATTTTAAGTTGTCTCTCCATTCGACCAATATAGGTCAGCTGACACATACATGTAAATTAATCAAACAAATGGCTTTGATGTACTGAGATACTAGTTATTTAACAAGGTAAGGATTAAAGTTGTATGTGACCACTGGAACAACGGCAAAAGGAACGTTTGGCCAAAGCCGTTGTTAGTCCTACAGACGGTCTTTGAAATTATCAACTTGATAAATTAATTGGAAAAATAATTGTGGTCTGGGGACTAATTTTGTCTGGGTTTGAGGGGTCAGTAGCGTTAAACACATTCGGTGGGGGTACCCATTGATGCTTAGTTTTGTTGAAGGATTCTGTTAACTCTGCCAGTATATCTTCGATGGAAATCCTTCTAGCGCTGTTAAACAAGCTTCTCGTTAGACCATGTTTATTCTGAATGGATACAAAGCTAGGAAGCTTTAGATACTGACTAGTGAATTTTTTTTTCAGTACACCAATATTTGTCCACAGCCATCCTCTCTTCGTCTAATAAGTACATTGAGGAACATACTTTCTAGTTCGTGTCGTAACGAAAATGAGGTGTGAATTTGTGTTTCATTCATGACAATGTTGTCAGAATCATATTCGTCGACTTCACTTTCCGTGACAGTTTTTTTCCAAATATCTTAGGCTTGTTCAAACTGAGAGACCTAAATGTATCAGAAAATCAGTCAATTATTCGTGTTGTAACGATAATGAGATGTGTATTTGTGTTTGGTTCATGATGGAAAACAACACAATGCCTTGCTGTTTTTTAGCAGTTATTATTACAATGAAATCTACTTGTCCGCGGCACAGAACAAAATCATTTGTATGTTTAGATGTGTTTAGTTCAAAATGTGGCATTATTTCAAATCACTTTTTAATTTCTAAGAAATTATAACTAACGCAATGAGAAAACCTAAATATTTGAGGAAATGCCCATGGAAATAATAAATGCATAGAAAAGTTGGTTGCGATTAAAGAACATAATGATACATACCAACAGGATCTACAGGTTTCGTGCATCTGTTCCCACAAAATTGGCAGCATTTGAGGTCTCCGGCACAGTCAATATCCCCCTGACAACTAAGTCGTCCACACGTCTGCGTGTTAGGAGCCTTTGGAAATAACAATGACTGTCTCAACCTTTCATACTGAGTTCATCATTGTAAAAGTAAGGAGCTCTTACATTTCACTAGCGCGTAGGGCACATGATGCTAGGCATATTTTAAACAGACAATGGGTAAAGTTGTCAAAATCATATCCGTCGACTTTACTTTCCATGACAGTTAAAAAAAAATGCCTATCTTAAGCTTGTTCAAACTGAGAGACCTAAACCTATCATAAAATCAATCCAATTTGGACAGGGGTTAAAAAAGAACTTTCGGCTCGAACCCAAGAGTCCAGACAAGGCGATTCAGTGCGAGGCATTCTGGCAGACACTAGAATAGTTCACATAAACCTGACTGCTTCCTTGTGCATTTACTGCGTGTGTATTCTACTGGCTTTGCTTTGACTGCCTTTTTTTCCCCACAAGGGGCAGTTATGGACATTCTGTATGGTTTTAGTTAGCAAAGGAACAGAGCAACTATCGGTTGACCGTATGCTATGAAGCTGGAACTGTCCTTAACTAATTACCTGATTCTTCTCTTCTTTCAACGACTATCTTATTTTTCCCGGTCTCAAACAGTTTAATAATAATATTGAAATCGATATATAGTTTAGTTAATTTAGTTACGACTAAGCATTGGGTATTTTCTGCTCGTTCGAAAAATACATCAAGCAAATTAATCTTACCACGGGACAAGTGCCAGGTTTATGCTCGATGTTATCTAGGCCTACTCTCTTGCGACAGCATGTAGCACCCCCTCTCCTGTCATCCACGCAGGTGGATCCCAAAGGACATTCTCTGATGGGACCCGTGCCTCGACATTTCATCTGGCTGTACCCTAGAGGGTGAGCTGGTGCCCTGACCAGCAAGGATTCCAGATACCCTTGAGCATGACATTCAGCGTCCAAGTCTGTAAATTGTTGATATAATGATTACTTTACAGGCATATGTCGGGCAAAGAATCCATCAATCCATCTGTCCACAATTCCATCTATCCATCCATTCACCCAATGATCCGTCCATCAGTCCTTTAATCCATTTACCCAAGTCTACCTGTCTGTCTTCCGTCGGTCGGTCAGTCAGTCTGTCCTTTCGTCTGTATCTTTGTCAGTCCATTGGTCTTGCTGTCTGTCTGTCCATTCCACCCTTTCTCTCTCTCTCTCTCTCTCTCTCTCTCTCTCTCTCTCTCTCTCTCTGTCTGTCTGGCTCTGTTTGCTCACTCAAATCCTCCCTCATCCCATCACCTTGTCTCTACCTCTCGTTATCACTTATCTACATATTAAAATATGATTTAACTAAGGCTCACCTTTAACCAATATTTCATATGCCAAACATATGGTCTCTAGTTGACAGGTTTCACATGGCATACAGACACGACACGAAGTGGCCGTGGAACATGAATTATTACAGCTCATGGTGTCCACATTAGGCTGTTGACCTGTTCCAATAAGTTTAAGAAAATAAATCAGGTAATGTCTATACTTTACGTACATTTTAACTTCCTAGTTATACTTCAAAAAAAAAATAAATAATTTGATGTGTGTGAAATTACTAGAAATATAAGTATTTCCTCAGAAAAAGACGATCTACATTCTTTGGTCATGGGATGAGAAGGAGAAAACTGGAGTATATCGTGACTGTAGGTAAATCTGATAGGAGGAGAGGCAGAGGGAGTCCGAGAGAACAGATGCTGGACTGTTTGACATCATAGCATGGAAGACCATCTGTGTCTGAGTTTATTGAAAGTATACAAGACAGAAGGTTTTAGATAGACATTACTAAAGCCACACGGCATGGACTTAGAAGAAGATGAGTATGCCCAGGCATGTGTTATTCGCATCATCCTTATCGAGTCTTCATCATCAAGTACCTTGCCGACTGACGTGGGCAATCATACCTCTCCACATTACGATCTTCAACAGCATGTATCAGTTCTTGTATTGATATCTCTCGATGCTATGACAAAATGCTGTCTAAAATCCTCTTGCGTCGTTTTCCTCTTTTTCCCAAGCAGATCTTTGCAGTAGTCAAAACATGTTCCAGTTGTCTACACCCCCCCCCCCCCCCCCCCCCCCCCCCCCCATAAAAAAAAAATTGACGAGTCTCTTTCTGATGTTCTTGATAAGTTGATTCCAGCTCTCGCTCTTGTCAAAACTCCGACATGGCCATCGGTGGGTAAGGGGTGCCATTATACACCGCCAAGTTTGCTTGCATTTCCGTTGAATTAACCTTTCCTGTCGTTACTGTGTTGGCTTATGAATGCTGTTGTGTTTTCGTTGATAAGAATGTTAAAATGTTCAATTATATTAGCACAATTTGTTTCCCTTCCATTGTTTTAATTTTCCAGTCATAGATTTAATTAGTCACTGTCTGTTATCAGTAGAGATCTCGTCATTCCATTGTGGGATGCAATTTTTCGGTAATTTGAAGCCCTATCCTGGGTTTAGCCGAGGGCCCTAAATATAGCCGGGTCTTCAATATGGCCTAACAGCTGAACGGGGCTTCCATGACCTTTCCACAGGTGATCCTCATCCGTATGGTGGCACTTATTGTCACTGTGTGTTGATCGCTTGCGTGATGTCCTGGTGGGTTACAATTTAGATACACACATGTTATCAGCTAATCAGCGATAGGTTTTGACATTTCTATCAAAGGACATGCAACTAGACAGGTGATGTATTCACGATTTCATACTTCAGTATTATTTTTTTTTTAATTAAGTAACGATGACCAGGAGATGAAAACAATAGAAATATATGTTCTTACGATCGACGATTTCACACAGCTGGCCCGAGTATCCAGTCGGACAATCACAATACGGTACATTGGATCTGTTGATAAGACAGCGTCCACGGTTTTGACAGAGGAAATTGTCACATGGACTCCTTCCAACATCTGTCAAGACAAATACGTTATAAAGATATGTATATCTATATTTATATATATATATATATATATATATATATATATATATATTATATATATATATATATATATATATATATATATATATGCATGAGGGGAAAAAAAAGACAATTCTACAATCTGACGAATGTAGTTTACACCATGATAAAAAGACATCAGGCAATTTAAAAAAAAAATATGATGTGACATACAGAAAAGATTCACTATCAGTCCTTTTTTTTTTTATAGTTTGTTTTCGTTGATAATCTGTCATATTACCACACCACTAAACATTACCAGTCTGACAATATAACAAGCAATGATTGCAGTCTGATAATACTACTAACAGGCTAAGACCCTAGTCTGTAGTTATGACGAAACATTTCCCTTAGGAGAAGCTTTATTTTAATGAAAACTTACTATTGAGAATTTCGCACCGCTGCCCGCTATAGCCAGGCCGACAAACACAGTGAGCTATCCCAGTATACAGAGTGTCGCAGTACCCTCCATTGAGACATTTCAGGCTTCTACACGGGTTGAGGCCTGGGTTTGCTGAAGAGTCATACAAAGATATTCTGAATTCAGAAGACTTAAATTTAAAAGTATATTGCACATAATTAAAATTTCAAAAATATACTTTTACGCAGAATAATAATTCAAGTATTTTCAATTGCACAATAATAAAAAATATATTCTAAATGCACAAGAATTATATAAATATATTTATAAAAGATAAAGAATTGTGAAAATATCTTCTAAATGGTTTTTAACTCATTCTAAATGCTGAAAAAAAAATATAATAATGAACAGTTTTTAAGAAACAACTGCAAAACAGAGGATTTTTTAAAACAATACTAAATTACATATTTCTTACCCATACTGTTTTGCTGCGGAAGAGAAAAGAAAGAGGAAATAAAATCATAATTATCATAGAAATAATAGTAGAAACATATTACAGTAGAAAGATATGATAGATATGAAATAAACATTGAAACACGAACACAAACTAGGAAGATCTAACTTCTATATAACTTTACAAGCATAAACACACAGAGAGAGAGAGAGAGAGAGAGAGAGAGAGAGAGAGAGAGAGAGAAGAAAGAGAGGGGGAGGAGAAGGACAACTGAGCTAGAAATATCGGACTAGTATAAACATTATGGAAATATTGACATTCCAGTGAAAATATCCCTTTGACATGAACATCGTAGAAACAGGAAAGCCATATAGATCTCAGTAATAAACCTCCGCTACATGTAGTGTAGTGACTAATCTACCTTGTTTAAGCATAATAGAAACAGATGCATTAAATTAATGTAATCGATTTGTCTAAATATAATACACACACAAAATGCAGCAAAAAAACTTTTAGAAGCAAGTTATAGTTATGATAGGTAGGAACGAAAAATATGACCTAACAGAAATTATCAAGACGGTAGTTTCCTTAAACGAATCACAGAAGGTCCTAGAGAGATGGCGTCAACTTTCAACGATGAACTTAACTTACAATCAGAGGAATAATCCACAAGAAAACAATAGCTACTTAAATGCAAATTCAGAACTAAGCATAACACTTGCAGAAGTAAGGAAAGCTGTAAAAGAGGCGCCTTGCAACAAAGCACCGGGCCCTGATGGTCTACCTGCTGAACTAATCAAAGCAACCGAAGAGTTGTGCCTAAAATGGATGCACAGACTGTTCAGCCTAGTCTGGACAATACAAAAAACAACATACATATTAATTTAGTGAAGTAAAGAATGGAATTTCGGAAGAACAAAATTTGAACTGATGCATGTTCACCATTAGACAATTAGTAGAACGGACGGTAGAATTCTATAAAGAATTAATTACACGACGCATTCATATACCAAGAGAAAGCTTTCGATCTAATCAGTATGAATTAATTATGGAAGGTACTACAGGGTTGTCGGCTCTGTGGCTAAGTCGATGCGAACACTTCGTAATGCCGGGATGCCAGGTTCGATCCCAGCTGTGGGCCATGCGCCTTGCGTTTGTTTCGACAGTGGTATCAAGAAAGCCGACCGTCCAGGAGCAATGGCAAACTACTGGATGTAAATTTGCATAGAAAACCCACGCAACAGCCAGGGGCTGTTGGGGTTGGTTCTGCAATGTCCTGTAAAGGATACGCAACTAACCTTAACTACAGGGTTACGGACGGAGTAAACGAACACCTTATTAAATTGTGCACGAGTTTATTTGTGAATAGCCACTGCACAGATATAACAAATACAGGAATATCAGAAATGTTCTACATTAGATCTGGAGTGAGACAAGGGTGCGTTCTATCACCATTACTGCTCATCCCATACCTCGACCAAATTTGCAAATAAGCTAAAACCAGTGTAGGGGACAACATCAGAGAATTACTAAATGAATTGCTTTTCGCCGATGTCCAGGCAATAATAGAACCAACAAGCTGTACAAATACAAGATACTTCGGTGAGGTACAAGGTGAAAGAGAAGAAGAAGAAGAAGAAAATGAAGAAGAAAGAGGAGGAGGAGGAGGAGAAGAAGAAGAAGAAGAAAAAGAAGAAGAAGAAGAAAAAGAAGAAGAAAAGGCAGACAACACATAAATGGTTTGGCCATGAAAGGCGATTCTCATCAAACAGGGCACCACACAGAGCACAGTTACACAGTGGTAACAGAGCCAGAGGTCAACCACAAAGGATATGGACAGCAGAAATAGACACTAAAAAGTACTTCATAGGAAGCGAACAGAACTGCCTATTCCAGAGATCTCTTTCTGTCCTGACACTGCAAGGCATTCAATGAGTAGAGAAAAGAAGCACAAGGACTAAATATACTAGTCATGCATGTTTTAGTAGATAAAGCATAATAAATAAGCATCATAGACACGAAATGTACCTGACTGAGTGATGAGGAATGCTTTCTAACTGACATTTGTGCTTGCTATTGTTGTTTGTACTTAACAGAACAACAAGGACGTTTGGATATCGAAACAGAATACTCAGTGAACTTCATACTTTTGTTGTTATTGGTAGCGCTGTGATCCTTTCTCTCTCTCTTTCTCTCTCAATCTTTCTCACTCTCCTCTCGCTCCCTCTCTTTCTGTCTGATAGTTGTGAGTTATGAGTTAGATTATCTTTACAGCACTCCGGACACATCCATAGGCGCTAAGAATCCCTTCTCAACATATTCATCAGCGTCGTGCGACCTGGAAAGCAGCTGTCCTGCATTCACCAATGGTTGCTCTTCGCTGGGTACATGGACCTCATAACCGTGTTATACCAATCTTACTACAAGGGTTCTGCAATTTCACTAATGTGTGTGTGTGTGTGTGTGTGTGTGTGTGTGTGTGTGTGTGTGTTGGCTGGACAATTGAATGATTATTATTAATTATCGTTGTTGTATTACTATTAGTGGAATCTTAAAAAATGTGAATGCAACCCCTGGTGACTTGCAGAATACATGGTTCAAGCGGTGAGATCTTTTGACAAGTATGCATCTCTGTCTGAAACCGTCCCTTGGGTGCAACTTTCTGCGACAGCCCTCTATTACAGCCAGCTTTCTGTCACAGCATGGACAGCATTTTATCTGACTGAGCCAGTTGCATTCACTGTCCCCTTCAAAGAACTAATCATGCTGACCTTGGGTGCATTGGAAATCCCATGTGTTAGTATCTCAAATATTTGTTATCTGTCAGCCTGCTTCTCTTTCTGTCTCTCCCCACCCCCTCTCTCTCTCTGTCTGTCTGTCTGTCTGTCTGTCTGTCTGTCTGTCTGTCTGTCTGTCTGTCTGTCTGTCTGTCTGTCTGTCTGTCTGTCTGTCTGTCTGTCTGTCTGTCTGTCTGTCTGTCTGTCTCTCTCTCTCCCTCGATATATATATATATATATATATATATATATATATATATATATATATATATATATATATATATATATATATATATACTTATTATATATATATATATATATATATATATATATATATATATATATATATATATATATATATATATATACATACATATAAATCTACTCACATAAATAGTAGACATGTTTGCTGCACCGGCAAGCGTGCGTGTGGCAGGTGTTTGAGTGTATGTATATGTTGTATACATGCCTGCGGGTGTGTTTACCGATTAGTATTTGCGTATGCGTGCTCAATTTTAGTATAACTGATATGGTATTTTGGCTACGGTACACCAGTAGCACACATATATCTTCTTGTAGGGATTCAGCAGTCCGAAACGCAAGTTCAAGTTCTTTCCTTTGTGCCAAAGAACTGCATGACTGTTGGGTGAATAGCCGTTAACGAAGGCTGTCAGGTCGTTGTAGGGTTGACGCTTGGCTGATGGATGTAATTTCCTAAGTTCCTTTCCCAGCACAGAGTGAGGGTACTGCTGGGTTGCAAGTTTAATAATCCTCACATAAACTATACACAACCATGGAAACAATTGTTTCACAGAACCTTCGCGGGAGCTATGGCGATCGTGCACTGACGTCGAAACTCGCAGCTAATGATGGTAAGAGTAGAAAAAGGAAAGGAAGAGAGAGAGAGAGAGAGAGAGAGAGAGAGAGAGAGAGTGAGGAAGGAGAGAAAGAAAAGAGCTGGTATAGGAGGACTAGAAGAAAAACTGACAGATTCTCTCTTTAGTTCATTCGTGTTGTATATTGGAACTGCAACAAGCACTCACACACTGTAGAAAATAGTTTATGACTTTGATTTCCTCGTGATCCAGCAGATCAGAATAAAATATGAATCGATCATTAAATGTCTATGATATGACTGCTACAGTGATCCATGTAGAGCACAAAATCGAGAATTAGCAATGTATGTCAAGCATGGGAATCCATCTTCGATGGCTTGATACAAAAGCTTATAATAGTGAACTGATTAAGATTCAAGGATTGGTTGCTTCCCATAAACCACCACGACTGGTACATCTTCAACGTATACGCGCATGTGGATAAACTTTTCAATGAAGGCGCATGGAAACTCTAAGCAGGTTTGGCAAAAACATTGAGATAAACAAATCCTGAATAATGCATTTAAAATATGTGCCAAAGAGGCAAAGGAAAACATTTGGGAAAATTTTGTGACAGACGTAGCGGGGTTAAAAACATTACTTTCATTCTGGATTTTGCACTGACAAATGAGTAATAAAGGTACCTTTCATCAAAAGCCAAATATTCATGTTTCAGGAGGTAAAATATTAACAAGTGACATGAAGAGAAGGCAAGAATTTTTCAGGCGGTATTTAATCCAGACGGATAAAGACGATTGGACAGATCGGCGCAAAACTCTAGAGAATCCCAGGCATAGCACTGTCATAGACAACGATTATGACGACTTGGTGGCTGGAATCAATATACAGGTGTCATTGCTAGGCAGCATAAAAAACGCTCCGGGGCCATAATATGTACGCTATGGACATATTAAACAGTTAGATGGTGATGAAATACTACGAATGTTGAGGTTCTTAAATGATAGTATCCAAACGTCAAATGTACCAGATGATTGGTTACAAAGCTATCTTGAACCATTTTAAAAACCAGGCAGTGATCCCTCGCACCTCAGCAATTATATAATCATAACCCTGCAAAATGTGTATGGTAAACTGCTGAAAGAAATTGTGGCGAAGAAAGTTATGTTGCACTTAGAATGGGCATGCTACCGGACACCATGGGCAGCGATAGGCCATCAAAGGCAACATGGGGCAATGCTGGAACGTTCGCATATGATGTGTATGAAGGATTTCAGCGAAAGCAAGAAACAGTCGCTGCAGCAATAGATCATGAAAATGCCTAAAACAGCGTTGACTTCAGATATCTTATACAGTGCCTAATGGACTGTGGTGTGAACCCTTGGTTAAATTATTGGATGGGGGCAGCATTGTTGGTATGAACAGTGGTGTTTTGTTTGGGAACATGGAGATCAGATCAAATACTCATTTGCCTGTCTCAGGGCTCATCATTGTCACATGTCTTGTTTAACATACGTACAACAAGTTTGGCTAAAATTCAGCCCACTGAACCAGGGCGAACTTTGACATTTGCAGATGATGTCCTAATGTATCGAAGCGGGTCAGACAGGCACGACATGACCAGAGACTTGTAGAGTGTTTTGCATGAGATGATTGAGTGGTGTGAACAGACAGGCTCCAGGGTAAATCCACAGAAGGCCCGTGTTGTGCTGTGCTCTTTAAATAACATTATTACTGACCACATTACCCACAGAGTGCTGATGGTCTGTAAAAATATGGGACGCTCTGCCCATATGCCCGATGCGCCGAAAGGCGTGAAAAGGGATCTTTACTCTTTACTTTACTTTATTGGAAAGGAAGCTTGCCCAACATATCTATGAATGGTAATAATGTTGACAGAAGATATAAGCTAAAATACTTAGGTTTGAAGTGTGATAGCACATATATAAAAAGATACTGACAGGTAAAGGTGAGAGGATCGACTTCAATGCACCGGATTTGATCCCAGCTGGCTCAGTCTCTTACCGCGGAATAGCTAGCTGCCTGCCGAGAGCTCACACAGAGCACGGCCTGTCCTGCTCCGGCGACGATCCACAT
>CAJHNH020000069.1:214103-226603 GCA_905116865.2 Candidula unifasciata | reverse complement strand
ACGCCGGCCGCCTTTACGTGCAAGGACTTTACCTGGTGCACAATTTAGGCCTAACCTGAGAGCCAAGATCGTTTTTTTTGGGTGGGTGGGGGGGGGGGTGGGGTATGGGGAGGGAAGTCTGGCTTTCTTAGGATTTTAACCCGCTACCTTCCTATTTACTGACATGGATACGTCATCATTCCTCACACCAGGACAGTGCATAACCAACTGCGTCCAAGTAGTTCACTGTTGTGCTCACGTGGTCTGTGCTTACACAACTACAGAACATGCCCTGCAAGACTGACCCTGCAGAGCCATTTAAAAGAGAATACTGGCCCAATGAGTCAACATCATACTCAGAGGTGTATGGGACTAACAACTCCAAAACACAATCAATTTATTACAAAAACACGTCCCTTGGTGTAAATCGAGAGAGCCGTCACAAGAGAACTACGAGCAGGAAGAAGAAGACACTCCATATATTGAAATATATTACGTAGGGAAACTTGCTAAATATCCTTAGCGTATGAAGGAGACGGTAGGTGGGTAAGGTGTACCCCAGCTGGACATCACACAAACGATAAACACCCGGTGACAAAAAGTGCCACCATGCGGATGAGGATCACCCTTGGAAAAGTTCTGGAAACCCCCATTCAGGCCATTAGGCCATATTTTATACCCGGCTATATTTAGGGCCCCCGGCAAAAGCCAGGGTAGGGACTCTTTAAAAGAAAACTAAACTTTTCATCCCGTAAGTGGATGATGAGATAGAAGGAGAAGACACTAGGTAAGCAAACTGGCGAAATCCTCAGCGTGTCTTTAATGTTTGGTGTTCATTATTGTAATGGACGGTTTCAACTTGTTTCTCCCATGAACTAAGTGTTCCATTGTTGTTGTTTTTAAAAAAATTAATAATATCAGTATAATAATAGTTATTATTAATATTATTATTAAGCTTTTGAACGTTCCACTAGGTCTAAATATTTTAATTTCAGTATTGTGATGCTGTTTAAGAGCAAGTTTTCTTTATTGTTGGATTTCACCAGTAATGTAAATAATTGTAGTCTTTTTTGATCCTTGATATTTGGCGCGGGTGGGGGGGGGGGGGGTGTGATAAACTTAACATAATTAACAAATGATAAAATATTACCAAAAAACCGAAACAGCACGCTGCTGGTGCCATTTTTGGTCAGTACTTTGAGAATCGTTATTGGGAAATCCGTTATCGAATCTGTAGTGTTTTTATTAGCCCTTGTCTTCAATGATCCTCCAGATTTGCGAGACATGCCATGAGATGCCACTCCAATTTATACCCTGGTCATCAGGAAACGGCCTTTACATTTCTAGACCCAAGTTTGCTTCGTGCCTCCTGGCGCCTGACGATGAACTCCTACTTCCTTGAACATTGATGGAGCTGCTAGCCCAACCGCATAGTAATCAAATACAATTCGAAAATAGCCATTTCCTCCAAACCCTAGCTGACGATGTAAATATGGCGAGTAGTTATTAATTCTAACACATCCAGACATTTCAGCAGACGTTCAAACTGTCTATGACTGTCAGAAATGTGAATTGAGCCTTAGCAAACAATTGTCGTCATACAAGCTGACAATGTAGACCAGGAGGTAACTGAAGTTAAGCTCGTTTTCATCACATTCTATATAATGAATGATCTTTCATGTATTGGCTCGCCGTTCTTTGCGTGTATACGTGAAGTGCTAAAACTTAGGTTTGATTTTCTATTGTGAAATGGGAAGAACAGTTCGCGTGGGTGTATGTTTGCTTTTAGCTGCTTCCGTGTGGGCTTAGTGTTATCCGATGAAATGCATTCGTTGATTGTACCCCCGAAGTAGGTTACTCAGTTACTCCCGTTAACTAGCAGTTTGATCAAATACAGACAAGTAGTGATAGAATAAGTGTGTGTGTTCGTCTGACAAGGGATGGGCGAAGATAGGATACCTTAAGTGTGTTTGCTCGTAGATTCTGCCTGGTATGGGGGCGCCCAAGTCATTATCATGTGCTTCAAGTCAATGTCAATATTGACTTGCTAAAGGAAGAACCTGGATTGCAATAATGCACCGACTTTTCAATTAGAGGTGTCTGTTACAGTAATGGTAAAAGTATGTGCTAGAAAAGCATGTTTTAAAATATAAGCAAAAGTGTAACTTTGGTTTGTGAATCAGGCAACAGGTTGGGGTTTTAGAAAGGCGATTGAGTTTGGCATGTGTTTAGCTAATTGATCAGTATCTATATAGAAAGTGCAATTTTTTTTTTCTTTTAAAATCTTTGGGCGGGCAAAAAATAGTCTAGCCACTGTCCATTTTTTGCAAACCTAAACTTTGCCGCAAGCACCCCCCCCCCCATCTACGCCCCCTTCTTCACACCCCACAATATCCCGTGACATGGTTGCGATTATCAGCCATGTATCTACCTATATCCCCTTCATATCTTTGTTGACACAGAAATATTCGTCAGTGAACTTCAAAGCTGCTGGTCTGTTGCTTTTCTCTTTATTATCGGGAAAGTCCTTTTGACACCTATGGAAAGACTGGCCCCCCGGTATCGCCGGGGGGATAAACTGACATCTGGAGACAGATGTCGACTGTGGACCGGGTTGATCACCCCTAACACAGTATAATACCTCCGATTGCGTTAAACCACAAAGAAATATGCCCCCAGGGCCCTCCGAAAGGGGGGGAGAATGAAGGGCCCAATTCGATTGATACCCTCGTTGACGACTTTGCTAGCCCCCGGACTGAGATACTCGCCCAACGTCCGGGCTGGCTCTGTACATGTGGAAAAAGCTTCACGGGGTTGCATGGTCTGAGAACGCATGCCGGAAGAATGAAATGCGAGGGTGCTCCACGCAGTAAACGCCGTCGCAAAACTACTACTCCTGTGGTAGTTTCTGAGTCGTTAGGGAACGACGGGCAGGGGGAACCCCACTCGCCCGGAGAGGCCCATGACGTCGACTGCGGAGGAGCACCTTTGATGATTTCTGAAGAAGTGCGCTCCAGAATCAGGTTTCCACCTGCGAGCGAGAAGGTGGTGTGGTGTAAGTTGGAGGCTACACTATGTGAGATACTTAAACAAACTCTAAACAAGAAGTCGCTAGGCGACAAGCTTACTAAATTTGGTGATGTAATATATGAACACTGCTCCCGCGAGTTCGGGACAGTAGTCAAGGCACAGCCGGGTGCCAAGCAGAATACTAGCAGGAGGCAGAGGGACATTCTGAAGTATCGGGCAGACAAGAATGCCCTCAGAAAACAGTTCAAAGCCGCTACGGGCAGCGAACGGGAGGGGCTGTACGAAGTGTGGGTGCATTTAAAGAACAAACACAGTGCCCTCTGTCGCGCCGAGCGTTTCTGTAACAACAGACGAAGAACTAAAAGGGAGCGAGAGAAATTCTTTAGGGACCCGTATCAGTTTGCCCGAGGTCTATTCGAGCAACCGAAGTCTGGGACTCTGGTTGTCAGTCAGAAAGAACTTGAGCTACATCTAAGCAAGATGTACTCTGATAAGAAGAGGAGAGAGCCTCTTGATGACAATCCAGAGATCCTTAGCGGACTCAAACAGCCTTCGGTGCCGAAGGTACCATTTAAACTGGTACCTCCCCTTTGGTCTGAGGTTGAGGACGTTGTGAAAAAAGCCAGCGGCAAGTCTGCCCCAGGTCCGAACGGTGTTCCGTACGTTCTTTACAAGCGTTGCCCGAAAATCCTAAAAATGCTTCACGTCTTGTTGAGACAAGCGTGGATCCGCAATCACATATGTCCAGAGTGGTCAAAGGCAAATGGGGTCTACATTCCCAAAGAGCAGGACTCGAAGAGTCTTTCCCAATTCAGGCCCATCTCGCTGTTGAATGTTGAGGGTAAGATATTCTTCTCAGTCATGGCTCGCCGGCTCACACAGTATCTGATGACTAACAAGTACATAGATACGAGTGTTCAGAAGGGTGGCATTCCAGGCGTTCTGGGTGCCTTGAACACGCGACCATGATATGGGAGGCTATCCAGAGAGCCAAGCATGAGAGAACCAATTTGCACGTTATATGGTTGGACTTAGCCAACGCCTACGGGGCAGTCCCCCATAGGCTACTGTGGCGAGCCCTGCGCATGTTTCACGTACCGACACAGATCAGTCAAATGGTCGAGCAATATTTCTCTAAGTTCGCTTTGCGCTTCTCTACCTCGACGTTTACCACGAGGTGGACTGAGTTGCAGATTGGGATAGCTATGGGGTGTACGATCTCACCTATACTGTTTGTCATGGCAATGCAGATCATGTTGGACGGGGCGGCCGGCTACGGACTGGGCCTTCAAATAGGGGATCACTGGTTGCCGCCACTGCGCGCATTTATGGATGACACGACTATTATAACGGGCAGCGAGGAGTCTGCCCGCACGATCCTGAATAGATTGGACGCGGTGGTCCAATGGAGCGGTATGCAGTTCAAACCGCAGAAGTCGAGGAGTCTGTCAATCCATAAGGGCAAGGTGTCGGCGACCAGTTTTACGGTGGCAAGGAACAAGATCCCTACGGTTCTGGAGGAACCGGTGAAGAGTCTCGGTCGCGTTTACGATTCGAAGTTATCTGACAGAGCGGAAGTCCGGCGAATACATGAGTCACTGGCTACAGGCCTGCTCGCGATCGAGCGATGCAGGCTGGTCGGGAAATTCAAGGTATGGTGTCTCCAATTCATGTTGATTCCGAAGCTTCTATGGCCACTGCTAGTCTACGAGGTGACGATGACTGCAGTGGAAACCATGGAAAAGAAAATCAATACAGCCTTAAGAAAGTGGATTGGTGCACCGCCTTGTCTGACCGACGTGGCTCTGTATTGTAAACAGGCTAAGCTGGTACTTCCGTTCAAGTCAATAACCGAAGAGTTTAAAGTCGGCAAAGTTAGGCTCGCCATGCTTTTGCGCGAGTCCTCAGACCCAAATGTCATCGCTGTCCAGCCCGCTCTAAAGACTGGCCAGAAGTGGAAGGTCCTCGATGCGATAGGAGCTGCTCAGAACGCACTAAAATTGAAGGAGGTAATGGGTTACACACAAACCGACCGTCGAGGTCTAGGGCACGGGAAAGTCAATTGGTGGTCAAAGGCCTCAGCCAAAGAACGCCGAGACATGGTGATACAAACGGTGAGGGACAACGAAAACGAGATTCGGGTTCAGAAAGCAGCCCAGCAGTCGCAGCAGGGCCATTGGGTCAGCCTGGAGAGCGCATTGCCTAGAATACTCACATGGGGTGAGATCTGGCGGATGACCCCGTTGCGACTGAGCTTTATCGTTCGTTCGGCGTACGATGTATTACCGTCCGGTGTTAACATGGTTAAATGGTCTGCGACCAACGATCCGACTTGCCCGTTGTGCAAATCAAAGCAAACTCTTGAGCACGTCCTGTCCGCGTGCAGGAAAGCCCTAGGTCAAGGCCGCTATACCTGGCGCCACAACAAGGTGCTAAAAGAGTTAGCAGCCGTTGTCGACCAGGCTAGAATGAGGGCTAATGCCAGAGCCAGTTCTAGTATCGTCCCCATTCGTTTCCTCAAGGCTGGGCAGGTTCCAAAAGGTAATGTCAACAAAAACGCATTCGCTCCATCTGTGCTAGACTCTGCGAGGGACTGGTTACTGGCGGTTGATCTGCCAGGACATGAACGGTATCCCGAGTTGATCCGTAAAACCGGCCTGCGACCGGACATCGTTCTCCATTCTGCGCAAAAACGGCAACTCATCCTGATTGAGTTGACGGTCCCGTTTGAGTCGCGGATGGAGGAGAATCATCTGTATAAGCTCGAGAAATACAGTGATTTAGCAGCCGGTTTGAGGAGAAACGAGGCTTACACAGTACGGGTATTTGCCGTCGAAGTGGGAGCGAGAGGCCTCGTTTCCACTTCGCTCTACAATGTGGTTAAAGAGTTAGGATTGCGCGGTAATGAACGGAAACGGGCACTCAAAAACTTGGTGAGGTGGCCGAAAGGGCATCCAGCTGGCTCTGGACGCAGCGCAACAACGTAGGGGACGGGCCTCGGTGAGCTGGTCCGGGTATCTAGTGGAAAAGAGTTTCTTATCCCTTTGAAAAGTCCATCGTGTACGAATTGTCTGCCAGTGTCTCTCTGCCAACTGCTAATAAAAGTCCAAGATGTGTCCGGTAAACCAAAGTAAGCTTGTCGCTCGGTCGTCCAGGCATGCGGACTGTTCTAATTACGCTGCCGTGGCGACTTCTTATCTCACAGTACCTCCTTCGAAACCACCAAGTCGTCTTGTCTCTGGCCGAAAGTATAACACCATCCGGTAATTCTGTGCGGCGGGGAAGCAGCCCTGAGCTTCATGAACTCAGGTGGGCCCACCTCCGAATACGTTTAGGAATCGTGGGCCGAAACGTGTGTCGAAAGAGGATAATTTCTACTGATGACTGTAGATCCCCGCTGTACTTGCTCCCTGTGAGTTTATTCTTATCAATTTGCACTTCTTCAATTTTCTCTCTACTGTCCAAACTCCAGTAGTAGGTCGATCTCGTCTCCTTGTTCCAAGTGCAACCCATTGGAAATCTACAATGAGATATCCTGCAAATATAAATGAACCATATACATCGTCTTTCTTTATTAACAACTACCATTAATGAACTTTTTGTTTTTCTTCCAGTTTGTATTAGTGTGTGGCCAACATATTCGCAGGATTCCGTCTAGACATTAGTCCTTAGTTTATGTATGATACCTGTGGCTATTTTTCCAACATTGACTGTTGTATAATAGTATTCCTGAAATGTTCATGTAGCATATTCTGACCTTTGTTTGCAAAAAAAGTCACGTGGACTTCTATCTTTTGTTAAAAATGGCAAATATCAGTCAGAATCCGCCTATAAATCCCACTAATGCACTAAGTGACAGAACTACTTGTCATCACCGTTAGTGTTGGACAAGGAACAACTATTTTAAGTGGTGGGTCTCCATGGCGTAGTGGTCCAGCCGTTTGCCTCGCGCTTTGAGGTCGTGAGTTCGATTTATGGCTGCGTGGTTCAGTTCACGAGTGCCAGTTTGCTATCGGTAGGCGCCTGTCCTATCTGTGGATAGAGACCAAGCATACGGAATGAAAGGTTTTGCAGTGTAGTCCATTCTCTCAATTATAACTTTCTAACGCATTTTGAGATCTGAGCCCTAGGCGTTCTAGAACCTCAGGAGTCCAAAGTAACAGGTCAAATCCTAATTATCATGGTGCAGCTACAAAAAAAAAAAAAGTTACGATTAGGACACGCCCAACGGCTGTTCAAGCACTACCTTATTTTTTTAATCTGCTGTCCTAACTGGTCAAGGAATAAGTTTGACAGAAACCACTACAAATCTATATGTCAACCAAAATTACAATCAGCGAAGATGAAATTAAAGAAACTTAGGATATTTTGACTCAATACATAAATCTGAGGGGAAAAAACTATAAAGGCTGTAAAAAAAAAATTTAAACCCGGAGACTTCCAATTACACATAACATGTTGGTCCTTCGCCCTTAAAGGTGATTTTTTTTTCAATGACCTAGAAATCCAAGGCAACATTAGCCTAAACCGGGCCTTAGAAAAATACAAATAAAAGGCTTTCGGCTTGATAGTGAAAAACACAACCCACAAATAAGACTTCATTTCACCGTGGATAGAAATAGCAGACACAACAAATCAGCAGTTGCACACGGAGTACTGCACAAAGCACCATGCAATGATGTCGGATAGCATTTTACAACTACTACCCAAAAAAAAAAAAAAAACCGCATAGCTACAGGAGAGAACATCAGCAATTCATAAGGATGCATCAGTTAATGAGGAATTTTACATATAGCTTCAAACTATTATAAATAATGAAAGAAAGGGCACTTTATACTGTAACAAAAAAAACGCAGTTATCCGACGGAAAGTGTTTTTTTAGTTTGTAAATAAAATATCGTACTTGGGTATGTTAAAAGCAGTTTAAAATGTTGTTTACACTGTCCAGTAGAATGGTGGGCGTGAACCGTCGGAGTTTTTCAAATCGTTACAACGCAGCGGTCAATTGTGTTTAAGGCCCCATTTGTGAGCATAGCTCATGATGCGTGCACTAGACAGCAACATAATTTGAGGTGAACACTATTCAGTGCCTACGCAATTGAAACCCTATAAAACACCAAAATATTCAGTTTATTTTCAAGACGTTGCGAATGGCGACTTTATCTATACATTTAAGGAATGTTGCTATTGGCCGACTGCAGGCATGTGAAAGTCAAAGTCAGGTTGCCAGGCATCTTAACGTGCATCAAAATACCATAAGTAAGTAGATATTGACACAGGTTCCAAGTCCCTGGTTCAATTGAAGACCGACATTGCAGAGGACGACCCAGAGTAATAACAGCAGCGGAGAATCTTTTATTCGGCTCCGTCAACTCAGAGACAGGTTTTACAAAAGCTTCCTCAACTGCGCAAGCATTGCTACCGGGACGTCATATCTCTGATCAAACTGTTTAAAACAGACTGCATGATTTTGGACTTTGGACACGACGACTATATCGACTATTGTTGCCATCGCTAAAATTGACTTCTTTGTGCTAGCCAACATCGTCTCTTGGCAGGTGACAATTAATGGGGATGTGTCTGATTCAGTGATGAATCTTTCTATTTGTTTCAGTGCCATGATAGACGACCTTAGGCGAAATAAGGGTTTAGCCCAAAATTGTGGTGATGAAGCTCTGCTGCACGGTGGTGGAGGTGTAATAGCGCGGGGAATGATCAGTTACAAGGGGAAAAGTCAAACTTGTGTGTATTAAAGGAAGTTTGTTTGCGCAACGATACGTCAATGAAATTTTCCGACTACATGTCCTTTCATTTTAGGATGCCAACAGATATCTTCATAAATAGGACAACGTCAGACCCCATTCTTTACATCTGACCGTGCAGTTCCTGGCTGCTAATAAGATTTAAACCTTTCCCTGGCCATCCCAATCTGCAGACATGAGTCGGATTGAGTACCTGTGGGATGAGCTACAAAGACGTGTTTGTTGCAGAGACGTTGCTCCAGCCAATGGTCGTGATCTGTTCCAGGCATTCCAGGAAGAGTGGGCAGCCATCCCACAAGCCCACATCAGACATCTGATCGCATTCACGCCCTGGAGATGCCAGTCACTGATCTAGGCAAAATGAGGTCACACACAATACTAACAGAAAAGGCCGCACGCCTAAAAATTATTTTACCATGATAAAAAAGTAACAACAACCTTTCAATTGATTGATGGAACTCTACGGTATTCTTATGTGCAGTTTGAGTGAGGTCACTTACTGCATTACAAAATGCAGAATGTCAAAATTGTGAGTATGTACGTTCCTTTCAGTAGCTATGTGTTTCTTTTCTTGAATAGTATAACAATTATAATGAGTGATCTGAATGCTAAAATAGGGTAAAATAATACAGGTTATGAAAAGATTACGGGGAAAATATAGACTCGGAGTAAAGAATGCATATTAAGAATTAATTACCAAATTTTGTGTAGGAAACCATCATGTTATTGGTGGAAGCATTTGCCCACATAACAGAATAAACAAGGCAACATGGAAATCACCAAACCATAATAGTACCAACAAAATTTATCACATATGTAATAAAAACAAAAGTTACATCACCTCTTTATGATGCTAACGCTTTTAGAGGTAGCGATGTATTTACTAACCGTTTTCTGTTAGTAAGTAAAATCAAGTTGAAGCTTAAAAGATATATAACATCTTATAATCGTAGAAGCCAGTATAATGTAGGATATCTCAAGGATAAAGAAGTTAAAAACTGTTCAGTGAATCTCTAAAAAGTGTCAGGTGTTGCAACACTAGCTGAATAGGCAAGCACTGAAGTTTGCTGGGATCAGATCAAGAGAATTTGGAATGAATCTTGTGTAGAAGTCCTTGGTAAGAAAGAACGAAATCATAAAGCGTGGATAACGTTAGAAACCATTCAATGATCGAAGACAGAAAAAGTTAAAGGGCACATTTAAACAGCAATCCCGGAATCTCCGGGAAATCTAATATTGTAGGGGTGTTAAGGTTGGCAATAAACACCGGCTAACTCTAACCCTAACCCTTACACTCATTGGTCTTTTTCGCAGTTTTCGGTTTCCGATGTTTAGGGTCAGCCAAAATGAAAGTACCGATCAGACTGTCACCATGAAGCCTGATGTTATTACTTTTATTTGAGAGCACCCCATATCCCGGGGTAATTCCAATATTATTGGGCTGTTACTGTGTGAACTCTCAGATTTTCCCCGATGGGGTGAACTAAAAAAAAGTATCATGATGTTTTTAGGTTGTACGCTCTAGTAGCTTTTTGATTTTGGTTTCATATATATATATATATATATTTACCCCAAGACATGGGGAATCTCTGAGTTCCACTGAAGTCCATTATTTTATGTTTTACCGTTCGAAATAATCACAGGCTAACCCTAACACAACTATAATATTAGACTTTCAGGGGAACTACTGGATTCCAGGTGTTTGCTGGTGAATTAAAAAAAAGAGCCATGATTGTGTTTAATTTTGACCAGATGATCAAGCCATTTAATTTTTTGACGTTTTATGAAATCATTTACAGGTAATTAGCCTGCTATTGTTCTTAAAAAAAAAGTAAAGTAAAGATCCCTTTTCACGCCTTTCGGCGCATCGGGCATATGGGCAGAGCGTCCCATATTTTACAGACCATCAGCACTCGGTGGGTAATGTGGTCAGCATTACGCCAGCTGTCTTTACTTTCCCAGGACAGCCCATCCTGGTACCCATTTTAGGCTGGGTCGACCTGCGACGTCCCATACCACGACAAAAATCCACGCAGCCTGCAGTGGGTTTCGATCGCGGTATGCTGGCTTACAAGTCGGACTCGCAACGCCTTAGCCACGGACGCCGCCTATTGTTCTTAGTTCTCCGTTTATACTTTATTGTTTTTTCCGCCTTATTTGTTTTGTATCTCATCGCACTTCCCCCCCCCCCCTTTTTGGGGGGAAAAGAGGGGGAGGGGGTTCTTTTTGTGTGTGTGTGTTAGTACTGTCCATGTCTGGCACTGAGTGCACAAAGTTAGTGCACCATATAGTTGGTGCGAACAGCTCGTTTTCAGCTACCATTTTATGTGCATGTTGATATTCTGATGTCTCAAAGTGTTAATTTATGTTGTTGGCCTTCTTTTTTTTTTTTTTTTTTTTTTCATTTCTCTGTCTAATCCACCATCTTCAGTGAATGCACCGCCTAGGTACTTCAGCTCTTAGCTTGTTTTAATGTCTTTCCTTCATCGATGGTAGGAGCTGCCCTAGATTAGCGACTAGACGCTCGCTTGGGGATCGGAAGGTCGTGGGTGTGGTTCCTGAAGAGGGCCGGATTTTTTTCAATAATGACCTTGGCTCCCAGGTCGACCCAGCCTTGAGTGGGTACCAGGTACAGTCCTGTGAAGTAAAGGCGGCCGACTTAATGCTGACCACATCACCGAGCAAGTGCCGTTTGGTCTACAAAGTATAGGTCTGGCCATAAACACCCAATACGCCTGAAAGAGTTCTCTACTTTTTACTTTATCAGTGATGATATTTTGAACTAGTGTTATATCTACAGTCAATATTTCTGGGTGTTTATCCATTATTTTTTCTCATATTCTTGCAACAGGTATAGTGGATGCTTATGGGGGGGGGGGAGGAGGGGAAAGGGGGTTGTCAGAGGTTATCCTTATCTTTGTATAATAGGGCATGATTGTCAGCAACTATTTTCCTGCTAGGCTTCTCTAACTGTCTTATCCCTGTGGTTAATAAACTAGTGTGTAGACACTATAAACCCTTGTCGTACCCCAGATAAAAACATGGTACCAGTTCAGCGTTCCTACAGTTGTTCTTATAACACATTTGGTTGTGCGATACATAGCTCTGACATTGTCTAGCAATTGTTCATTAGCACCACACTCTTCGAGCACTGGCCATAGCTTGACTTGATTTACTTGGTGAAAAGCTTTTTCTTCTTCAGTGAAAGCCACATTTAGTTCTTTGTTATGCTCTGTGGTTTCTCACTAGTCTTTCTCAGTGTAAACAATTCAGAGCCTAATTCTTAACTATTTAAAGATTAGGTTTGTTCGTTCTGAGAATTATATTTCAATGATCCCTATTCGATTCTCTTTACCCCCCCCCCCGCCCCCTTTTCCCTTTTTTTTAAACACATCCCCCTCTGCCAATTTTGTAAAGAGAAATTAATGTGAGCCAAGTCTTTTAAAATGCATGGGCCTGAAAGTGTTAGGCTTTATCATCAGCATCATCATCACCAAGTACCTTGCCGACTGACGTGGTCGATTATGCCTCTCCATAATCTGCTATCTCCTGCATCATGTATCAGACATATATCATTATTGTCGAATATAAAAATTATCCGCAACTGGGAGCTGCCAGGTAGAAATAGCAAAAAAAAAATCTTTCAAGAAAGGGTCAGGAAAGTAAAGGCAGTCGGCATAATATTGACCCAAAACCCATTAACTGTCCATTGGGCTATAAAATGTCCAC
>CAJHNH020000069.1:196603-211603 GCA_905116865.2 Candidula unifasciata | reverse complement strand
CGATCCCTCCACTCCGCTCTGGTGTATCCAACCCTCTGGATTTCTGGCACAGAGTTCAGTCCAGTGATTTTACCTTCTCTTAATAATGTTTTTTCTTAATTTTTTCATTACACGTCCTATTTTTCTCACACCGTTTGTTTTCACTGTGGGTACCTTTTTTGTTATTCTTTGTTTATTTTGTCTCGGAGCGTGACCAATATATCTCCATCTTCTCTGTCTTTTTGCAGTCGGTACAAGTATTTATCCAAGCATTTCTCTGATCTCAATTTAGTGATTCTAGAGTTTAATAAAAACTGCATCAATCAACGACAACAAAAACTAAATGAAATAAAACTGTCCAGTCTAGATACAGTATCTTTATTTACAAACTGGAAGATTATATAAATTGTTGAAATTAAAATATAGACAAAAACATCTGCTTTTGTTTCAGCAGCGCTTGGACAAGATGCCTCGTGTCTTTACTTTTTCTTCTGAGAAACACATCGATATGTGGGAGTTGTGGAGCAGTTGAGAGTGGGACATCCTGTGCTAATGTACTGACATGTCCAGCCAGCCGGACATCCGCCACAACGGTCATTGGAGTTGTTACAACCGTAGCCTTGACATTGAGTAGGTGGTCGAACAGTCAGAGCACCTGAAAGTAAAGGTAGATGGTGAGTACTTGTGGATAATATTTTGTTGGGGTTCACAGTCGTCTTGTGGCGAACTTTTAAAGTCATTCTTATGGAAATTTAGAGGTAGTCGGTTCCTTTTCGAATTTTATTATTCAGGTCGTAAGTTCAAGTGCTTTGAAGATCTCTGGCTGTCTTTACATGAACATTACTGGTTGTATTTGTGTCGTGAAATGATAGCCATTACGCATCGGTCTGTAAGGCTGATAACCTGTCTTACCTGTAATCTGCACAAAATTCAAACTTGGACTCGCCCAGAAATATATAGTCCCTTATATCTATATATATAGGCCTTTATTGGACAACATTATTATGTCTGCCTTTTCTGGTTACTTTAACTAAACTCCACTTTTAAATGTATATCTCTTCGATATATATTCAGGGCGTTATTTGAGGTTTCTTGGAAACCGATTTACTCCTTGCCCAAGTATACAAGGGACTTCTTTTGTTACCAACGCCTGAAGTGTCTAAGTGACGCTATTCTCCTTGCCAGCTTCTCAAGCGTTCAGACGTGTTAATCTATGCCTGTATTATTTCATTTTTCAAGGCAATCTGGAATGTCTCAGTTTTTACATATGCTTGGGTAAGTTAATTATAGTTTACGAGTACCTAGAATGATGTCTGTAAAGTAGTCACTGCTGTAGAGAAATCAGTATCGGCTGTGTGATCCCACTTAGTTCGACCGTTCTTGATCGCTAGAGAAGCGGATTCGAACGTAGACCTTCCCATGTACAGACTAAATAGCTTATGCCCTCAATAAACCACCCATACTGATAAAACTTAATACCCTTACAATTGTGTACGTTTTAAACTATAGAAGTTGTGCATACCAAATGGGGCCAGAATTAGGTCGGGACTGTGTCGTCCATTGTATGAGTATGGTTGACCCAGATCAGTGGATGGTAAGACGGGCGGTTGGGAAAGCTAGTGAATGCAGGTACTGACAGTAAATATTGGTGTCTGTGTGCAGAGTGAGGGGGAGAGAGAGAGTGATATATGTGTTAGACCACTTTATCTATCTCCACTGTATATCTGACTTGCCTTCTCTTGCACTAAACAGACAGATAAATATAGGAGACTTATGTCTCTTGGTCTGGAGAGGCAATCTGAGGAATGAAACAGGAGAGCAGGCGGGAGTCAGCAGATAGGGGTTGATGACTGATGCTTGTTCTGTCTTTCCTGTCAAGATGTTACCCTCTTGGTGATGACTAATGTTGAGTTATTTTCTTGACAGGATGTATCTTTTGTGAAGAGCTGGCAGAAGATTCACAGTCCAACCAACACCCACCAACCATCAAACCACCAGAAACAAACTGTTACCCACCAGCTAACACCTGTGAAGGTTCCTGACATCTCCAACATGGGGGAGATGGTACCTCAAACAGCCTACCAGTGCTAGAGCTTAGGTTTGGCTCACAAACAATTTGTGTTATACTTGGTGATAGAGACTTGCTAAGTACCAGTGCAGTATTGTGTCCTCTATGGTGAGGTACCCTCTGACTATTTGATCCAGTGGAGCAGAATTTCCAGAATCAAAGACAGTCGAATCATCCGGAGCTGAAGGAGGCATCATAGACAGAAAGGATAGAAGCTAAGTCTGATGCTTCGCATAATGTTGTTTTTCTCACAGCTCCTTGGTTCCAATGATGACATTTAGTCACCTCCAGGACCGGCTGTCTGTATAGGTTCCTTAGGATCTAGACATTAGTGCTGAGATTCTTTCACTGATAGCTGGAATTCACTTCAATTGTTTTTGTACAGATATTATACTAAATACATGCATTCATTTTCATGGCTGACTTAGGTTTCTCTATGTCACCTTCTTAAGTGTTTAGCAGTTGTATGTGTATGTATCTTCATTATATGTGTTAACATGGTTATGATAATGAACTATCATAACCTGGGGGCTTTCTTTAGTAAGTAGTGGGGGTGTCCAGCCAAGTGTGCCTAGAAATATGGTATTTATATACTGATATATTTTGTAGTGCCAATACTTGAGTTGCCCTACCCCAGAGATAAGTTGAGCGTATATTGGCCACGGGGAATCCCTTAGACCAATACGAGCCAAACGACTCAACATAATTATCTCTGAGTGCTGTTGGTTCTGAAGGAGAAATCCTTACATTAGGCACGCGACAGGAGTGATATGTGACAATTTGCTAGAACTAAAGAGCGTCATTTTAATTTTGACACTTTAAACAGTCTCATCACTGAGAGATATCGATCGTTTTAATACCTGGTGCATTGAAATAAACCCCCATGCGTATAAATATATATTTTTTAAAGGGCGGAAATAGGCTGTATTTTTGTTTTTCTATATCTATGTAGTGTGGAAAAAAGTGCCAGAACATCACTACAAAGTGCAGTTGCTAGAAAATGTCCTTCCCTCCCGAAAGTATTGAGTTCAAATTGAAACCGAGACGGAATTATATAATAGATCTTAGGACTTAGGAATATCTAGACTAAAATAGGTACCAATATATGTCATAGAGAGGCAAGGTAACTGGCATGATGATTATTACTTTTGAGTGCTGATTGGTTTCTAAACGTGTAAGTCTAGCACCATACACTTGACGTGCTCAAGGCGTTAAAACTGTCTTTTACTGACTTGACTTACATTGGGGAAAACTGTCTTTTACTGACTTGACTTACATTGGGGAAAACTGTCTTTTACTGACTTGACTTACATTGGGGAAAACTGTCTTTTACTGACTTGACTTACATTGGGGAAAACTGTCTTTTACTGACTTGACTTACACTAGGAAAAATTGTTCTTTACTGACGACTTACATTAGGAAAAATTGTCCTTTACTGACTTGACTTACACTAGGAAAAATTGTACTTTACTGACGACTTACATTAGGAAAAATTGTCCTTTACTGACTTGACTTACATTAGGAAAAATTGTCCTTTACTGACGACTTACATTAGGAAAAATTGTCCTTTACTGACTTGACTTACATTAGGAAAAATTGTCCTTTACTGACGACTTACATTAGGAAAAATTGTCCTTTACTGACTTGACTTACATTAGGAAAAATTGTCCTTTACTGACTTGACTTACATTAGGGAAAACTGTCCTTTACGGACTTGACTTACATTAGGGAAAACTGTCCTTTACGGACTTGACTTACATTAGGGAAAACTGTCCTTTACTGACTTTATTTACATTAGGAAAACTGTCCTTTACGGACTTAATTTACATTAGGAAAACTGTCCTTTACGGACTTGACTTACATTAGGGGAAAAAAATCATTATTGGACAGCAAACACACGTTATAACCCTGAAGAAGATTCCCTTAATCATCCGAACAGAACTCAAAAGTGAACTTTTTCGCGAACGTACTTCACACTGCGGACTAAAAAAAAAAAAAAACACTTACATAAATTAGGTGTGAGTCAAAATGTCTGTCAGCGTCTTCATGCTAAACAAGTCCTGTGTTATCTTCTTGAGAAACTGTGTAGCAACACGTGGCCACTCCCAGTCGCCAAGAAAAGTAAGCTCATGTGAAAACCTAAAAACCCATGAGATGACTTCCCACTTTGTGCCCAGAGGGGATTACGCGCATGACAAGAGATGCCCGAGAACTTTCTGGTGTCGACAGAGTTACATCTCAGGATGAAGAGTAACGGTTATATGTTGGCATCTTTTCTTTTTCTAGATGATAGTTTCAAATGATGTGCTTATATGGAGGCATGGCAATCAAAGTCAATGGTAATAGCGACTGGGACTAGCGAGACCCACTCGCTTTAAGAAACGTTTTTAACAATCAGAGCTTGGGATTATTCAAGTCTGTAATATATACGATGAATCTGTGGATCCATCAAACTTGCAAACGGCAGGGAATGGAGAGTGAGACAATGAAATTCATAATATCTTTAAATAAACATTAATCACTGGCATCATGGGGGTCAGTAGACTGAAATAGTTAGGGCATATTTAGAGATTGACAGATGACAGAGAGGTTAAAAACTGTACACAATGAAGGTAAATGGTCATAGACCACACCGCAGACCAATAAGTTGTTGAGAGATAATATGCAGGCACACCTAAAACACTTTGTGTCGCCAACTGGAAAAAGATGACTTACTGCTGCGATGAATGGAGACGGGTGATATATGCAACAATGACCCTCAAGGGCTCGGAATGCTGAAGAAGATGAAAAAGTTATTTATATATATATATATATATATATATATATATATATATATATATATATATATATATATAAATATAAGTTGATAACTTACCCCTGCTTTCACAGCTTGAGCCAGTGTATCCTCTTGGGCATTGACAGTAGGCAGAGGTGCCTTGAGAGACACATCGTCCTCCATTTTGGCAGCTCAAGCTTTGACAGGGATTTTGAACAACTAGCAGAAAAATGAATACAAATTATATTTTATCTGAGTCGGTGTCGGACAGAAGGGGAGAGGGAGATGCTAACTGTGTTATGATGTTTACTTTTGCCCCAACTAGAGAAAACCATCACTTTACCGACTATTCAAACTGGGCCTATCGCATGAGAGCCAGCGATATAATCGTTTGGCCAGCTGTTCATCTGACCTTTTATTTTTATTCTTGTTAGTGCTCACCGAGTCGGCTCTGTGGCTAAGTCGATTCGAACGCTTTGTAATGCCGGGGAGCCGGGTTCGATCCCAGCTGCGGGCCAAGCGCCTTGCATTGGTTTCGACAGTGGTATCAGGGGGCCGACTGTCCAGAAGCAATGGCAAACTACTGACCGTAAATTTCCCCAGAGAAACCAAACAACAGACAGGGGCTGCTGGGGTTGGTTCTGCAACGTCCTGTAAAGGATACGCAACTAACCAGTGCTCACCGACTATAAAGCCCCAACGGAAAGTTCTTGATGTTTATCGTTTATTTTTTCTGGACTTAAGTCTTCTTCAAGAACTTGGGTTTAACATGTAACTTTTTACATTTGTCTTTTTTTATTTCTTAAAAATCATTATGCTGATTATGTTATGTTATGGTGTGTTATGTTATCGCAGAGCACTTTCCCAGGCGTAATCGTGTCTCATTACAGCAGCCACTTGAAGGTACCTACACTGACTGTTCCCATAGTAAGTTGATTTTAGTGTCTTCTGTCTTGGTCTTGACTATGGCGTACGCATGCTTCACCAGGCTTTGATCCCAGGTCAGGAAATCGTGTTAGCATCAGATTCATAATTACTCCCAACCTAGTCTGCAAATGGTTGATGATATCAGCTTTGTCTATGTTTCTTCCCCTATGCATTAGTGCATTACTTGCCAGCTAGTCAGCTCGTTTATTGCCGTTTACTCCTGCATACCCAATAGGAATAAACTCACAGGGAGCAAGTACAGCGGGGATCTACCAGTCATCAGTAGAAATTATCCTCGTCGACACACGTTTCGGCCCACGATTCCTAGACGTATTCGGAGGTGGGCCCTCCTGAGTTCATGACGCTCAGGGCTGGTTCCCCGCTGCACGGAATTACCGGATGGTGTTTTACTTTCGGCCAGAGACAAGACGACTTGGTGGTTTCGAAGGAGGTACTGTGAGATAAGAAGCCGCCACGGCAGCCTAATTAGAACAGTCAGCGTGCCTGGACGACCGAGCGACAAGCTTACTTTGGTTTACCGGACACATGTTGGACTTTTATTAGCAGTTGGCAGAGAAACACTGGCAGACAATTCGTACACGATGGACTTTCAAAGGGATGAGAAACTCGTTTCCACTAGACACCCGGGCCAGCTCACCGAGGCCCGTCCCCTACGTTGTTGCGCTGCGTCCAAAGCCAGCTAGAGGCCCTTTCGGCCACCTCTCCCAGTTTTTTGAGTGTTCGTTTCCGTTCATTACCGCGCAATCCTAGTTCTTTCACCACATTGTAGAGCGAAGTGGAAACGAGGCCTCTCGCTCCCACTTCGACGGCAAATACCCGTACCGTGTAAGCCTCGTTTCTCCTGAAACCGGCTGCTAAATCACTGTACTTCTCGAGCTTGTACAAATGATTCTCCTCCATACGCGACTCAAACGGGACCGTCAACTCAATCAGGATGAGCTGCCGTTTTTGCGCAGAATGGAGAACGATGTCCGGTCGCAGGCCGGTTTTACGGATCAACTCGGGATGCCGTTCATGGCCTGGCAGATCAACCGCCAGTAACCAGTCCCTCGCAGAGTCTAGCACAGATGGAGCGAATGCGTTTTTGTTGACCTTACCAATTGGAACCTGTCCAGCCTTGAGGAAACGAATGGGGGCGATACTAGAACTGGCTCTGGCGTTAGCCCTCATTCTAGCCTGGTCGACAACGGCTGCTAACTCCTTTAGCACCTTGTTGTTGCGCCAGGTATATCGGCCTTGACCTAGGGCTTTCCTGCACGCGGACAGGACGTGCTCAGGAGTTTGCTTCGATTTGCACAACGGGCAAGTCGGATCGTTGGTCGCAGACCATTTAACCATGTTAACACCGGACGGTAATACATCGTACGCCGAACGAACGATAAAGCTCAGTCGCAGCGGGGTCATCCGCCAGATCTCACCCCATGTGAGTATTCTTGGCAATGCGCTCTCCAGGCTGACCCAATGGCCCTGCTGCGACTGCTGGGCTGCTTTCTGGACCCGAACCTCGTTTTCGTTGTCCCTCACCGTTTGTATCACCATGTCTCGGCGTTCTTTGGCTGAGGCCTTTGACCACCAATTGATTTTCCCGTGCCCTAGGCCTCGATGGTCGGTTTGTGTGTATCCCATTATCTCCTTCAATTTTAGTGCGCTCTGAGCAGATTCTATCGCATCGAGGACTCTCCACTTGGTTCCAGTCTTTAGAGCGGGCTGGACAGAGGTGACATTTGGGTCTGAAGACTCGCGCAAAAGCATGGCGAGTCTTACCTTGCCGACTTTAAACTCTTCAGTTTTTGACTTGAACGGAAGTACCAGCTTAGCCTGTTTGCAATACAGAGCCACGTCGGTCAGACAAGGTGGTGCACCAATCCACTTTCTTAAGGCTGTGTTGATTTTCTTTTCCATGGTTTCCACTGCAGTCATCGTCACCTCGTAGACTAGCAGTGGCCATAGAAGCTTTGGAATCAACATGAATTGGAGACACCATACCTTGAATTTTCCGATCAGCCTGCATCGCTCGATCGCGAGCAGGCCTGTAGCCAGTGACTCGTGTATTCGCCGGACCTCCGCTCTATCAGATAACTTTGAATCGTAAACGCGACCGAGGCTCTTCACCGGTTCCTCCAGAACCGTAGGGATCTTATTCCTTGCCACCGTAAAACTGGTCGCCGACACCCTGCCCTTATGGATTGACAGACTCCTCGACTTCTGCGGTTTGAACTGCATACCGCTCCATTGGACCACCGCGTCCAAACTTTTCAGGATCGTGCGGGCAGACTCCTCGCTGCCCGTTATAATAGTCGTGTCATCCATAAATGCGCGTAGTGGCGGCAACCAGTGATCCCCTATTTGAAGGCCCAGTCCGTAGCCGGCCGCCCCGTCTAACATGGTCTGCATTGCCATGACAAACAGTATAGGTGAGATCGTACACCCCATAGCTATCCCAATCTGCAACTCAGTCCACCTCGTGGTAAACGTCGAGGTAGAGAAGCGCAAAGCGAACTTAGAGAAATATTGCTCGATCATTTGACTGATCTGTGTCGGTACGTGAAACATGCGAAGGGCTCGCCACAGTAGCCTATGGGGGACTGCCCCGTAGGCGTTGGCTAAGTCCAACCATATAACGTGCAAATCGGTTCTCTCATGCTTGGCTCTCTGGATAGCCTCCCAAATCATGGTCGCGTGTTCAAGGCACCCAGGAACGCCTGGAATACCACCCTTCTGAACACTTGTATCTATGTACTTGTTAGTCATCAGATACTGTGTGAGCCGGCGAGCCATGACCGAGAAGAATATCTTACCCTCGACATTCAACAGCGAGATGGGCCTGAATTGGGAAAGACTCTTCGAGTCCTGCTCTTTGGGAATGTAGACCCCATTTGCCTTTGACCACTCTGGACATATGTGATTGCGGATCCACGCTTGTCTCAACAAGACGTGAAGCATTTTAAGGATTTTCGGGCAACGCTTGTAAAAAACGTACGGAACACCGTTCGGACCTGGGGCAGACTTGCCGCTGGCCTTTTTCACAACGTCCTCAACCTCAGACCAAAGGGGAGGTACCATTTTAAATGGTACCTTCGGCACCGAAGGCTGTTAAAGACCGCTAAGGATCTCTGGATTGTCATCGAGAGGCTCTCTCCTCTTTTTATCAGAGTACATCTTGGGTAGATGTAGCTCTAGTTCTTCCTGACTGACAACCAGAGTCTCAGACTTCGGTTGCTCGAATAGACCTCGGGCAAACTGATACGGGTCCCTAAAAAATTTCTCTCGCTCCCTTTTGGTTCTACGTCTGTTGTTACAGAAACGCTCGGCACGACAGAGGGCACTGTGTTTGTTCTTTAAATGCACCCACACTTCATACAGCCCCTCCCGTTCGCTGCCCGTAGCGGCTTTGAACCGTTTTCTGAGGGCATTCTTGTCTGCCCGACACTTCAGAATGTCCCTCTGCCTCCTGCTAGTGTTCTGCTTGGCACCCGGCTGTGCCTTTACTACTGTCCCGAACTCGCGGGAGCAGTGTTCGTATATTACATCACCAAATTGTGTAAGCTTGTCGCCTAGCGACTTCTTGTTTAGAGTTTGTTTAAGTACCTCACATAATGTAGCCTCCAACTTACACCACACCACCTTCTCGCTCGCAGGTGGAAACCTGATTCTGGAACGCACTTCTTCAGAAATCATCAAATTTGCTCCTCCGCAGTCGACGTCATGGGCCTCTCCGGGCGAGTGGGGTTCACCCTGCCCGTCGTACCCTGACGACTCAGAAACTTGTTTGCGACGGCGTTTACTGCGTGGAGCACCCTCGCATTTTATTCTTCCGGCATGCGTTCTCAGACCATGCATCCCCGTGAAGCTTTTCCCACATGTACAGAGCCAGCCCGGACGTTGGGCGAGTATCTCAGTCCGGGGGCTAGCAAAGTCGTCACCGAGGGTATCAATTGGATACCCAGTGTGTAGATCCGGCTGATGGGGCTAATTGCGACTTATAAATGCTTTCTACCCTTTCGAAGCGTAAACTACATCCTACGATTTTCTGAAGCATGTTCACGGATTATCTCATATGTCTGTCTACTGTCATTACAAGAAGAGGGTCTTTGCAGCACAGTTTGTAGGTGGACTGTTTAAAAGCTTGGTGGCCCGAATTTTCATCTCTTTTGCCTCCTCTTGTTAGCGCCCCCCTCCCTTTCCACTAGCGCCTCCCCCCCCCCTCCCCCACTCATTACTGTTTTCTAAGATATATTGAATGTTATGGAAATCAACATCATATACACTCACCATCCCGATCCCGGACACCACACCTGGGCCCTCGATATCCTTCGCGACATTGACACACGGGTTCGTCACCACGAGTTACACACCGACCTCCATTTTCACATCTGAAACTTAAGCAGGGGTCTAGGGAAAAGTAAGAATATTTTTTTTTTAATGACGGTTAGCTGAGGCGCGGTAGCTGGTTCAGAAACAAAAGCATTAATTACATAATGCACATGAGTGTATATATAAATATGTATGTATGTATGTATGTATATATATATATATATATATATATATATATATATATATATATATATATATATATACATATACATACATACATACATATAAAACAATACTTGTAACAACATACTACTATTTTTTTTTTTAAATCTGATAATGAAGTATGTCTGTAACAAGCTGTCTCTTCATTTGGAGATTAAGATGAACGATTTAAATGTATATTACCTTACTATTCACTGCACCACTTCAACTCATAATTAGGCAATATCTTCTGTATTTACGATACTTAAAGCCGAATTATCGTAGTTAATCGTTAAACAAGTATAACTGTGTAAAGGAAAGCTGAAACACCTACAGGCATATCAACAGTCTTATAATAATTATAAAAATGATAATAATAATAATTTACACAGTGCAATACCCCACACAAGTTAATTCACAGTTTACGTTTATCTGCACTGAAGGACACACATTGGCAGCTCTCATCTTTGTTCACCTCAACACAGAAGGGACATACATAGGCAGCTCTCATCTTTGTTCACCTCAACACAGAAAGGACACACATAGGCAGCTCTTATCTTTGTTCACCTCAACTTACCGTCTCTGATGCCACATCTTGGACCTCTGTAATCTCGGGGACATTCACAAGATGGTTGCCCTCCCTGGATTACACAGCGACCTCCGTTAAGACACCCAAAGTCACGACAGGGGTCTGACAGTGAAAACAGAAATAAAAATATTGAATGATCTCGCCTTGTAGATTCCGAGCTTTATCTTGGGATAAGGATTGAGAAGTTTAGATTCGCCACCAATGTCGTAAAATGCATCTAATTAGGAGAGTTTTCTTCACAGTCGGAGTGTATCTGTTCAAAAAGGAAGGAACTATCCGTCTGCATACAAATAAGATAGATATGTGAAATGGTTGTGCACCCAAAACTGATTCTGGAACAAGATCAAAGTTAAGAAATTAAAGAACAACTAGAACGTTACGGCAGATGTAACATTGCTGAATGCTGAGAAGAAGATGAGGTAATATTGATGAACCACTCAATTAAAAGACATTAATACATCGCTAAAACGTTTGTCTGTGTTAGGTGTTGCTTTCTTACAGTCCATGTGGGGAAGTATAGTGTCCAATGCATCTATGCCAAAATGACAAACTGCTTACCTTTCTCTTCTCTCTCTCTCTCTCTCTCTCTCTCTCTCTCTCTCTCTCTCTCTCTCTCTCTCTCACTCTGTGTGTGTGTATGTGTGTGTGTCTGTCTATCTTACTTCTTCTTCTTCTTCTTCTTCTTCTTCTTCTTCTTCTTCTTCTTCTTCTTCTTCTTCTTCTTCTTCTTCTTCTTCTTCTTCTTCTTCTTCTTCTTCTTCTTCTTCTTCTTCTTCTTCTTCTTCTTCTTCTTCGTCTTCTGCTACTGCTGTCTTTACACGCTCATTGAATCGTCGGAACTCAAGTAAATGATGTCCATAACTTTGCTGACTTATTGATGATTGTTTAGATAGAAAACAACCCATAGCTCACAAGGTAGCTGTCTGTCTTATTTTTATCTTCTTCATATCTCTACTCCTGGAATGCCTCGCGGCGCCAGGGCAGAAAGAGGTCTCTGAAACAAGCCCTTTACTTCGCTTCGTATATAATACATTTCAGCGTCTCCGATATGTCCCGGGTCCACATTCTGCTTGGTCTACCTCTGACTTTGCCACCAGGGTATATGTATAAAATTGCTCAGTGGTGCCCTATTTGTTGTCAATATTACCAAACCATTTGACCTGTTGTCTACTAATATAGTTCAGTTTTATTTCTGTGCCGATTCGCCTCCTGATACCATCGGTCCTAAGTCGACCTTTACTTTTTACGCCTAGAATAATACGTAAATGATTCATTTCTGTCGTGACTGTTATAATTTTCAATTCGGTTAGATGCTGGCCGAAAAACAAACATCAATATTTACGCCATCTTGACAAAAATTTATGCTGTCTCTTTCATTCTAATATTTAAGTGAGATCTCTTCATTTTTCTGCCAGCACTAAATATAAGTCTATTAGTAACCTTTCGTAGTCACCTCTTACGACATGCATAGTCAGTTGTAATCCTACTCTTATAGCTTCCCTTATGAGCCGCGATAATCCACAGTTGACTTTTTTAGTACTAAGTCAAACTAACGCAAACAACACACATGCAATAATGCTAAAAATACACATAGCTGTCTCTGGTGTTAACGCTAACAAATACACAACTGTCGCTGGTGTTAACGCTAGCAAATACACAGCTGTCATTGTTGCTAACGCTAACAAATACACAGCTGTCACTGGTGCTAAAAAATACACAGCTGTCTCTGGTGTAACAAGTACACACCTTCCCTTGTGTCACAATACTGCCCGGTGTATCCCCGTGTACACTGACAGAAAGCTTGTGTCCCCTGGGTCAGACATCTAGCTCCGTTCAAACATCTCATGTTTTGGCAGGGATCTAGACAAAAAAGGAAACTGTAATGATAAGTGTCGATTGCTATATACAAATATTAGCAGCATTATATGCCCGATCGCTATTAGTTGAAACATATTTCCAAAATTTTTTTCGACTTTGATTACACTTTGGTTAGTGAGTCTGCTACAAAATAGGCTCATAATGGAAAAAAAGGGGAAAAAAAGATGGGGGAAGAGAAGGGAACCTAAATCTTGCTTCAACTCTATAGTTAACATCGACTATGAAAAACTAATAACACACTGCATAATATATATACATAGATACACATATTGATTAAAAAACTGTTGCAGACACATTGTCTCAAAAATAACCTTTATTTTCTGCGTTCGTATTAACACTTTCAGGCCCATGAATTTTGACAGACTTCGCCCACATGAGGGCAATTGTGTTTGGGTTTACAGCTGGCCCTCATGTCGCTTTGAAAAGTCCTAGTTTATCTGTTTTTTTTCAATATCAAGTCAAGTTTACAGCTAGAAAGTAATATTTAGGCCTTTCGGCCTTTAACAGCGTGATTATTAAACGATTTTTTGTTCTGTACAGGACCTTTGCAGCACATGGTAAGCCTAATGGATGAAAGGATATAACAAGACAGGTTATGGATAACATGGTGTCCCAAATACATTGGCATGATGATGTTAGATTACTGGGACCACAGCCTGCCGTATACATTAACAAAACAACTAATATTGTGAGCATTTCGTAAACATTCGGTGACATTATTTACAATGTTTACGATTTGATGTATGGGAAGGGGCTATAAAAAAGAAGATAGACAGAGGGAACTGAATACGTTCTTCTTTATAAAGAATGGCAATATCCATGGGTAGATATCTAGAGCTGCGCCTACTGTTCCTTTCCAAGACGTTTAATGTTAATCAGTACTAGCGTATGCATAGACACTGAGGAAAGGCGGCAACCAATCGATCATATTCATATGATCTATTTTTGGGGTCTTTCTTTTATTTTTATTTTTTGCTTGTACACTACATAATCCTCAAGCTTAATGTTGGTAGCCATTCCTGTGTTCACACAGGTTATTGCAATCAGTTTATCGTTCACAGTTCCAACGATATGATGTCTGGCTGTTGCGCACATGCACAGGTGTCTGAGATAAGCAACTGGATATAACGTAAAGGGGCACTGTCACAATCGTAGTTCTGATTGACCTTGTTCTATTAATCTTTTCGCATAAAATAAAAAAAAAATAAAAAAATAAATAAATTGATTCAGTTTTTAAATGAATGAAACAAGATTGCACTTTAAAGAAAAATGTAGTTTCTGATTTTATCAAGTTTGTGTATAAAGTTTCATCTGACACAATATTGAAAAAAAAAAAAAAAAAAAGACACTAAACAGTAGTAGATCCAAATGATCATTTTGATGATGATGGATGATGATGATGAGGATCATGATGATGAGGGTGATGATGACGATAAACACAGAAGTCCTAAATCTGACCTTGGATTGTCTCACAGTTACGTCCAGTGTAACCCCTGGGACACTCACAGTATGGTGCATCGGCAGGAGCAGTGCACCGACCTCCGTTTTGACAGACGAAACTAGCGCACGGATCCCGAGTTATAGCTGCACAAAAAAAAAAAAATGGCGTTATTGTGTATATAATGTGTGATACTTACAAAGGAGATATTTTATACAAGTATGCTCAAATATGTCTGAAGGCTGCAGTAATAATAAAAAGAGATAAAATCAGGAATGAGATCGCAATGGAAAAAATTTGGCACAAAAACAATTCCACATTACATACAAAAACAGGAAATAGAAGTGTTTGCCCATTTAGAGATAATGCCTTGTGACGCATATAAGGCATACCAAAATAGTACGACGTAGAGCACAATGAGGAACAAGAACAAGACGGAAAGATAACACCAGAGAAACTCTACAACAGCACGATGTGTCTGTGGTCGAACGAACAAACGAACTTTTTTTTCAAAGTGTCACAAATTAGGCACGCAGGCCCATCTTACATTCGGCACTTCCAAACACCCATCGAGGCGACCAGAAGAGCAAGCAGAAGAACCTTACATCTCCCTCGACACCAGAAGCCCACAAGGGGGAAGTGAAGAAAAGGAAGATTCTGGGCGCATCTATAAACGCCGTAATCATGTGCCGTGCTGATAAGCGTAGGCTGTCATGTTTCGCGAGCCACTTCAAGCGGTCACGTGAAGTACGGATCAGGTCAATATTATTGTCTCGCCCCATCTATGTAGCCAAACAATGAAGGTGTTT
>CAJHNH020000069.1:176603-191603 GCA_905116865.2 Candidula unifasciata | reverse complement strand
CTGATACTAAAATTATGACTAGAGCTTTCGACTGTACAGGTCTAAAATCTTCCTTAATGTAGGACCCTTTCCCACCCAATTGGCATATTGGGTATATAGTATTAGAACTAAAGTTTACAGCCCATTTAGCACTCGTTGTATGATTTGGTCACTATCACACAGGACGTCTGTACTTCCAAGGAATTTATCTGGTACCTATTTTTGACTGGGTCGGAAAAAAAATACCGCTGGTTGCGGATTTGAACTCATGACAGTCGGACCCGCAGGCCAGCTTTAGCAGTCACCCAAAATAACACACACAACACACACCCTTTTATACCTTTAAAAACATGTATTTTTTAGAGGGATGGGTGATTTTCAAGGGGCCTCAGCTCCCATGTTCTCTAAACCCTTACGGTACAACCAGATCTGAAGTCGTTGAACCTACAGCTGGGCATGATCCTTGCTTGTTCTCCAGCGCCGGACGACCAACTCTGTTCCTGCAGCAGGTAGCGCCTCCTCTTCCGTCGTCGACACACGTAGATCCCTGTGGACACTCACGAGTGGGTCCTGACCCCCGACATTTGATCTGACTATACCCCAGAGGGCTGCTGGTGGAGACCATCAGGAGAGCTTCCATATAGCCTTGTGCGTGACACTCGGCGTCCAGTGCTGTTGAAAAGCAATCAGATATAAGTAATGCATTCGTATAAGTTATGCATTCCTAAAGTTAGAGCATTATTGTTCGAATTTGTGATATTGTATATTCATGTGATATTGAATATTCATGTGATATTGTATATTCATGTGATATTGTATATTCATGTGATATTGTATATTCATGGGATAAGCTGATAAAGATAGTCTAGATTCAATAGGAACTGGTTCTATCTTTCGCGTGGTTCGATATCTTGTTAAGATATAAGTAAGCATAGTGTAATGCTTCGTAATGCCGGGGTACTGGGTTCGATCCCAGCGGCGGATAATTTGTTGTGCTTTAGTTTCGACAGTGGTACCGAGAGCTGACTGTTAATTAAGCAATGGCAAACTACCGAACATAAAATTTGCCTAGAAAAACCACAACAGCAAAAAAAAAAAAAAAAAAAAAAAATGCTGGGTTTGGTTCAAAAACGTTTTGTAAAGGATACGCAGCTAACTTTAATACGTGTAATATCATTTTTTAAAAATCTTTTATTGTGGCTATACCAGCAGTGGATTAACTAGGCCAATAAGGAGGAAAAACAAATCTGGAGCACTGTGAGTTGCGATGGATGTCGTAAAAAGCGGCTATGCCCAATAGAGCACCAATGTATTCATTTATTTTTGTTTGTTTGTTTGTTTACTTGTTTGTCGGACACATTAAAAAAAAAGTTAACAGTAATTCCAAGGAAACGAATAATTATTAAGAGTTCGTGCTAACCGGGAACCAAGACCTGTGATAATACTCGTATATCTCTTGCAAGACCAATATTTTGTTCATGTTGACCTAGTCTTCGTCTGGAGCCAGTGTATGTTAACGAGGTATTACTGTTACTAATTATACCAGCGGTAAGGCGTTATTTGAGTAAGAACTAAATTCACAGAAGTAGGAGGTGAAGGAGAAAGGAAGGAAAACAGAAATGAGGACAAAGGAAGGAGGAGAGGAGAGATGCGGTGATGAAAACGAAACATGAGCAGGAAATGAAGTGTGATAAAGATGAAAGTTGAAGAGAAGAAAAGACTAATTAACTAGTTGTGTGAAAATTACTTATCTAACAAATAGTTTTTTTTCGACGTTAATGTTGTAGCAATAAATATCTGCATAATATATGGTTATTAAATCTTTACAGTCTAGTTTGTGTGTGTGTGTGTGTGTGTGTGTGGGTATGTGTGGGTTTAACCTACATTTAACCAATATTTCATAACAAGACACATGGTCTGAACAATGTAATAATAATGATTAATATGCAGGTGCCGAGAAAAAGGAAAACAAGTAAATATAAAATTTAGTTCAGAAAGTAACATCATGTCTTCAAATTCGAATGATTACATTAAAGTGAGTGGGTTTAACTTACATTTAACCAAAATTTCATAAGCAAGACACATGGTCTGATACTGGCAAGAGTCGCAGGGCAGACAAATACGACACGAGGTGGCTGTAGAACAGGCATTGTCGCATCTCAGGTTGGTGATAGTTTGTGTGGGCTGGGAGGTTCCCGCTGATCACAGATTCGAATTCATTAATATTTATTTGTCAGAATTAATCACAATACAAATAGAAACATTATTATCTGTAATTCAATATGTAATTTTATATATATTTTTACATCATCTGAATGAAAATGCGAATTCATAGACCCACTGTCTCCCAAACACATATGATGTAGGAGTCAACTAATCTGGAATATCCTTCAAAGTCAAAATACATCTGTCTGAGACTCGAGAAACCAAGAATCTGCTTACAAATAAGTCAAATGTGTGAAACAAATGTGCATGCAACACTCAGGTTTTGAACAAGACCTAAGACCATAGGTGGACGAACATCCAGACCTTCCGTCGGAGTTTACAGATGGTGAACGCACATGTGAAGAATTAAAGTTTAATAACGGCAAACGCAAATTGTTAGAAACAGAATGTAATCCGAACATGACTATGTGATGTAAGTCTTTATAAGGAAAGTAAATTTTAGATCGTTTCCAAAAAACAGACAAATCTGGGTTATTTTAGTGGAGATTCGACATTGCTATGCAAGACCAAAACTGGAACACCTTTCGCAGGTAGGGATCTTTGTATAGAATCAAATTATGGTTGTGATAAGCACATTAGTAACACGCAATTAATAATCTAAGGTAATAGAGAATTGAAGTTGCCTAAACAATTGTAACAGCCTCAGAAATATCTTTGCAAGGAACAGTTTCATAAACTATTTTATCGGTTGCGGTGCTCAATTTTACGTGAAAAAAAAGTAATTGAATGTTTGCAGGAACTAGATATGTTATGTCGAAAGATGCAGATGTCGCAATTATCTGTACACAAACAAAGTGACCGTCACTCTTTTAAAGTCGAATGCATAAAAAAAAATTATCGTTTTATAAGAGAAGTACATAACGATTGATTAACACATGCTTTGATAATGGAAATACTTTTAAATGTATGTGTAAAAGGATCCTTATAGATCATATAGGGCTAGACCTATATTTTATAGAGGAATCGGCACTTAGTGGGTAATGTGGTCAGCATCAAACCGAACGCCTTTACTTACTAGCACTGCACCTAGTAGCCATTTAAGGCTAGTCGACATGGGAGCAAAGGTCATATCTGAAGAAATAAAAAAAAGTCCTGTACCGCCAGGACTCGAAACCACGACCTTCCGATCCACATGTAAGCGTCTAGCTGGTAAACCACCGCGGGTCCCACAATATATGTGTGCTCAATGCTTTTTATATTGATTAAACAATAACATAATCAGTCGGTCAATACCTATAAAGACAAAAATATTAAATGCCTAATGACTTACCCCTGGTCTCGCATTTTTGACCAGAGTAACCACGGGCACAATGGCAATGTGGGCGTCCCTCACCATCGGTGGAGCAGCTGCCGCCGTTCTGACACTGGAAGTTGCTGCATGGACTGTTACCACTACCTCGATCTAAATGTAAAAATATTAACTGGTAGAACAGTGACTGTAATAGGAGATTAAATAGTAGCAGTAAATTGTAGTGTTACTACTGCGATCTAGGTTACGAATAGTAGCGCTACGATGAGGAATTTTTTAAACAGTTATAGAAAATATAATTCAACAGCTACGATCTGCATTTACAAACAATAATTAGTATTCAAACCTTACTAACTGGTATGCCGAAGATTATAATCAAGGATTATATAGTAATACTTATATTCAAATATTTATCTTGGAATCTGATCATCATCATCATGATCATCAGTCAGCAGATCATTTACAGAGCATCGCTTTCTTTATGACATGCCTGCAAGTCTCTCATTCTCTTGTCAATACAACCCTATGTGCTTTCATATCCTAAGTATCCTCAGTGTTCGGTGCCCACATTTGCGGAGGTCAGACTCATTTTCCGCAAATGTGCCCTTCATTCTCGTTCTCTGCGAGCCACTAGGACGCTTAACATGGCCAAAATACTTCAGCTTTGGTCGCTGAATGGTGTTTTTGGGCCCTTTATCCTCGATGATCAGATCTTGTAAAATGTCAGTGTTTTATTATAATTCTTCATCTACGGTATTCTAAGAATGTAAAAAAAAAAAAATTCAAATAATTTGAACGTGAACATTACCAAAAAAACAAAAAAACAAAAATGGCTTTAATGAAGAGATTTAAAAGTTGCATAGTAATACAAATCGTCTAAATCTCTAATACAGTTATCGATTCTGTGACTTGAATTTCAACACAAATTAGTGGTAGTTTAGCACTTCCAATCCACCATAGTACGCTATCTTCTTCTTGTTCTTCTTGTTTGCGTTCACCAGCTGTAAACTCCGACGGAAAGATCTGCCCGCTCGTCCACTTCTGGACTGAAGTCCTGTTCCAGAACGTAAGTGTTATATGTGCATCCTTTTTACTGATCTGACCTATTTGTATGCAGACTGTTGGTTCCTAGACTCTCAAGCAGATGCATTCTGACTTTGAAGAAACCTCCTAATTAGTCGACTCTTACCACATGCTTTTGGGTAGGCAGTGAATCTATTCTTGTTTTCCCTATAATAGGGCCCCGGAACGCCCACGGGGAAGTACGCAATCTGAAAACGATAACCAATACGGCACCTGTTAAGTGTGAACTGATAATTGTAATCTCTGTACCCTAACTATTTCAGGACCAAGAGACATATGACGTTCTTGGCTTGCTTTATAAAAGAAATCGTCACTTTCAACCAGCATCCCCAAGGGGTAGCTCTAGGTTACAGTTTTGACGAGGTTATATGTGTCCTTTAAAATGGTTTAGCGTAGTTCGTCATCAAGTAGCCCTGAAAAGGACTACTGTAGTGTTGATGTGATCAAGGGAGACAGACCCAAGTGCAGTCCCCACCAATGACGAAGTCGTCTATAGGCCAGCCAATGTGCCACCTGGTAGCGGATGATGTCTGACGTACTAATCAAACCTTGTAAATCTTAACAAATACGTGTTATATATTTTTTGTTTTGTTTTTGTTTACCTTATTTATTTTGTCAGTGCCCATTATTACTGTAATATAGCTTCTACTTGGTCATTTCTGCTTCGGTGACATCACTTAGTATTTTGTAAAGGGATTTTCATTTCCTTCAGAAATTTACTGCATAACTTACGGGAATGAACGTGTTAACTCACCTCGATTCTGACAAGTGTCGCCAGAGAATCCAGGAGGACAAACACAGTGTGGCCTGTCGGAGTACAGCGTGTCACAATATCCTCCGTTCTGGCATCGAAGAGCATTACACGGGTTCCTAACCTGGTTTCCTGTAGGGTGTTTTGACAATGGTAGTTATGAGTGTTGCTTAAACGGAATGTTTCTATTTCTTCAACATGGGCAATGAAATCGCCGACAGTGAAGAGAGAAGCATACTATGTAGAAACACAGTGGTCATTTACAAATTTTACACAATTGGTATAAAAATCAAATGCGATGTATGTAAAAGATAGTTTTAAATAGGTATTCTGAATGTATGGTTAAAACCAATATATTTATAGACTATTGGAAGCTCGATGCCTTTTATAGTCGATATGACAACGCCACTTTTAATTTATTGGTATCAATTATATATATTTACCGTGAGCTTATTTATGTCAATGTTTACAAATCTACATGGATACCATTTTAAATGGCACTGAAAGAATAGACAAATGATTAACTTCATGGCATCGAATGTTATCACACATAATTCGGTCTCTCTTCGCACAGCAATTTATCTCCACAAAAGTCATCTGCCCCTGCGACTATCGCCATTGCTATCCCAATCAAATCTCTAACCAAGTGACGGAGCTGTATGAACACGCAAAACGGAACTGTTGCCAGGACCGCTGGAACAAAGTAGAGAACCTAGGCATGTTCAGATAACACACACAGGAACAGCAAGCCACCGTTGCTAGTATAACAATCCATTTAGGCTATTGAACTTTTCGTAGATAAAACTTGGCCATAATAATAACAGACGCTGTTTTCAGCAGGAATAAACGTTAACTATTTTTCTTACATTGTCATTTTCACGGAGCTTGGAAAGAAACCCACAGCCGTCACAGTGTAAGGCACGCGGTTTAACCGCTTTGCTACTTAGATCATTGTAGGTCATTCGAACACATAAAATGAACTGTACGATCTCCCCTTCGCGTTCTCTGTTATATACTCCGGTGGAAAGTCTTGGGTTTGTTCCGGTATTTTACATGTGCGTGCACATCCGTTTTACGTGTCTATTTGTGTGCAGACTGTTGCTTCATCATCTCTCAGGCAGAGATGTTGGCCAGGTTCCCGGTTGGGAGCCTGTTTATAGGATGACCCCATTGAGGTCTTGACCTATATGAGCGCTGATCCTGGTGTAAAAGTACACGAGTTTACCTATAAATCCTATTTAACTGTACTAAAATAGCGAGAAAAATTACCCATGGTGTTTTGTCCAGTCGGGTATCTCCTTGAGTATGATCCCTGCAAGAAATTCACCATAAATGTTAAGTTTTTTATTTTTTTAAAACATGTTTCGTTTTGAGCACAAAGAAGTGTAAAAATCGACTATAGAATAGAAATAGCAATAAGGTTAGCTGTTTTAGGGTTTCATAAACAGCTATATAAATAACTATTGTAGGGTTTAAAATACAGAAGCAGCAAAAACCTTCATTATTTTATTCTTTAATAAATTGAAGCAGCTGCAAGATTTACTTTTTAAATATTTAGTTTAAACATGGACGGCCACAATCTTGTCTGTTTTAATGTTTAATAATACTAAACAGAAATAGACATGAAATTAACTACTTTAATGTTTCAAAAAATACTGTAGCAATAATAATAGTTTTTTGCTGTTTAATAAACAAAACAAAAATACAGTTATATGTCAGGCTTAGTGTGTAACAAATAAACAGTTTCACATCAGCAACTGTTTTACAATAAAATAAACAGAAACAGTCATACGGTTAACAGTTGTGCAGTGTTATAGTCGTTAACATCGTGGGTTATTTTCACGGCTAGTCGTTTAGTTCACGAGTGCAGTTTTTACACAGATTCCTGCAGATCGCCACTGGAGCTACAGAGCTCTTAACTTGAGCAACGCTCATGGCAAGTAGTAGTCATTTTGTGGAAGGATGTCGAACCATTAGGGATAATACCTGCCGCGATGAAGTCGAACCTCTCAAATTATTTCCAACGGTGGTATAAACATTACCATCGTTTGGCAGGTCATTTGCAGAACGTCGCTTTCTTCACAGTCTGCCTGAAAGAAATTTGGTTTTACGCTTGATCCCCCACCTTTCCTACATAAAAAGTAACTTATATCATGTGCCCATCTTCGTTCTGGTCGGCTTATACCCCTCTTTCCTGGGACCATACTTTCTGCTGCTATGTTTACCAATTCACTTTGGCGCAAGATACGGCAACAATATTTAAGTTTACGAAACAAGATATTGTTTACTAGTCAATCCTCTTTGACGTTCAGATCTTTTAGGATTTCCAAACTTTTTTTTTTCTTCCCAGGTCACCGTATTCCGAGAATCTAGTTAAAGTATTTAAGCTTACAAGCCCACACTGTTTTCATTGAGGAATGTTATAAACAGAAATAGCATCGTGATGAACTGCTCAGTGTCAGTAAACCTACATAGATCTCAGATTAACTGACTTCGTAAAGGTTAAGGCTTTTGTTTTACGCAAGCGGCGCATCGGACATGTGATACCAGGCTCATATTTGCATTGGCACTTGATAGTTTATATGTTAACATCACACCCCCACCCTCACCCGCCTTTACTTCCCAGGACTTTAGCTGGTTCCCATGTAAGATTGCGTGGACATAGGAGCCAGTATCAGTTTATTAACTGCTTTATTGCTTTTTAATAAATAAAAACAGCAATATTTTGACTGCTTGCTTTTAAAAAAATAGAAACATCAATATGGTAACTACTTGTTCTTCTTTTGTCAATATCTGCGTATGCCACTATGCGTCGCTGTTTATCAGACAATCGGCAGGCGAGCCAAGGTTTGCTCAAGATATGTCATGATGGTCTGAAGTCTCAAGGTGTCGCTGACTCATTCAAATCTTCTTCTTCTCGGTCTTCCCCTGCCTCTTGATATTTCGATTTTCAAGTTGTACTCTCTTGCTGCTGGTATCGATGGTTTTATTCTCATTAGATGGCCAACCCATTTCATTCTTTGTTTCTCAATAATTTTGACGAACGGTGTTGCTCCAAATGGTCTTGTGATCACGTCGTTTCTCTCTCTATCTTATCTGGTTTTATTTACAGCCATTCTCAAACATCTCGTCTCTCAGGTGGTTACTTTTCTACCGTGTTCTTTGGCCAATGTCCAAGTATGACATTGGCAACCTAAAGTCGGGTAACTACTTTACTGTTTAAAAAGCTGAAAGATGCACTTACCCCACTACTGGATGGGACAGCGGATACACAGGCGAAAGCTGTTAGCACGACAGCCTGTTGGAAAATATTCATAACTGAAGATGTGCACGGCACTTCTGTTCTGTGTTCCTTTAATGCTAATACTGCAATACATTCAAAAACTTTCTCTCTTGTTTCCTACACACTTGATATATGTTTACACAGTCTGCAAGTTGAAGTGGTAAAGTCGTTTGTCTCACGCTCTCGGGATTTTCTTTTCATAGTTACGTCGTTCAGTTCGTAGATATACTTTTTACTGAATTTCCGCTACCTTTCTGTGGTCTGTCTCCACATTGCACACATTTATATGTTTGACTTTACTTGTCTTCGTCCTCTTCTGCATAGAAGTGCAGGTTCCACTGGTCTGGTGTAGACAATTCGGAGCCCTCGTTATAACTTGTTTGGAGTTTGAACGGTGTGTTTCAGATCTCCACGTTCCAGATTAAAATGTAATGTTTACAGTTAGTTACTTAGTTAGTTAGTTATTTAGTTAGTCAGTCAGTTACTTACCTACTTAGTTAGTTAGTTAGTTAGTTAGTTAGTTAGTTAGTTAGTTAGTTAGTTAGTTAGTTAGTTAGTTAGTTAGTTAGTTAGTTAGTTAGTTAGTTAGTCAGTTAGTTAGTCAGTTAGTTAGTCAGTTAGTCAATCTACAGATTATCCTAACTGCACATTGGACAAGTTCATAAACGCTTGGATCGCATCTTTAGAATATCCCCCAGCGTGTGGCGATTAATGACACCAGTTCTGTATTGGTCACATTTTAAAAAAAATATCTGCATGGTGTTCAGGTTTGTCGACACCTCTTACGACACACAGTTTTTGTAGTGTTTTGAGTGTCGCCGATTCAACGTCCACTCCTGAATCATTTTCATCCTACGTCCTTGAGAGCATTAAAAATGTCGGCCCGGTCCATTGTTTTTCCTGTACCTACAATGGCCTTGCCGACAAGCCAATCCGCTTGTTCATTCTCTCTTACCCCATATTTATGTCAAGGTTGTAAACATTTAGGTATAGGCCTAGAAAGGACAAACCAAGCGGTAGATCATACGTGTTGTTGTAGAAGTAAGCTATCGATAAGTAACTGTCACGTGCCACCTTTTTTTTCCTTAAGGCCAGACACCTTCTTGTCTTTTTTAGCCTAATGTATTTAATGGAGAACGAAGGAAAGAAGTAGCCATTGAGAAAACTTATCAAACAGATCAGAAAGAGGCAATTATCATTTCCGGACGACAAAGTAAGAGCTGCGATGTGTGACAACTACATATATTTGTGGATAAGAGAAACATAGACATATTTTTGACACTCGTATACTTACAACCTATTTAACTAGAAAAGAAACAGTAATATATTGTGAAGACTGAAAAGATTTGTGGACAAGAAAACCCTTGGCGTATTTTTTACGTAACGAAGATTTTTGTTCAACGAAGCTCAGCAAGAGATGAAACTATGAGATGAACCTGACTAATACTTTGTGATAACTGAACAGATTTGTGGACATGAGAAACATAGAAAGATTTAACACATACACAAAAGATCCCTAACCGAATAAACTTAACAAGACAAAAAATAAACCTTAACATATTGTGATAACTGGAAGTATTTGCTGACAGAGGCAGCTTTCTACTCACTCACCCAGCGAAAACTTTCAATTAGCCCCATGATTTGTCTTTTCTCAGTAGAAACTAGACTTCTCGTTAGGCAGCAGAGAGAACAAGGACCACACGGAGAACAATCGACGTTTATATAGCTACTGCTTTCAGTGACTAGCTTACAATCCAACACACTGGGGAGAAAAATATTTCAGTATATGTAGATAAGTAAATAAGGAAAATTGACTTTTCCTCCATCAGTGTCAAATACTAAACATAGCATATGTAATTTATACATCCAAAAATCTTGTCTCTCAAACCTTGGAGAAATAATTTCCGCATCAGTATTTGCATAGTCAGCACAAAGTATACTATACAATGAAAAGTCAATGTATAACCAGACGATTTCAGTCCAGAAAAAATATGTTTTAGTGCCCAAATGAGATAAGAATGTTTAATTTTTGGCCACAGTTGAGGGCTGGGTAAGAGTGTGTATGCTGGGCTTTGTGTATGCTGGGCTTTTGATAGTTTGTTCTAGGTTTTTACAAGTATTATGCATTGTAATGTAGTGTACAGCGCATTGACAAGAATTTAAAGTAACTTTGCATTACTGTAAAACTTCGTCATCACGAACTCGCCTAAGAAAAACAATTGGCTGTGGGTTAATGATTTTTTTCCCGTTCTCTTGGAACTGGTGTTAATGGGGAGGTTTTATTGTGATTGCTTATTCTTTTCATGGCGCCGTCAACCAACAGTAGCATTTTTGTGGCTCTTTGTGATCTTACTATAGTCAGGTTTCAAAAGTCGAGTCCTCAGAATTTAAGAAAAATCTCGAAATCTCCTGCACTGATCACAGCGAAACTGTGTATGTGTTTTTTTCATATACCTTGTCTTTATAATTGTATAATTTAAGATTGCACAGGTACTGCTGTTTTCTTATAGCAGCGAATTTCTTTGATCTTTTTTGCCTAATAATGTGAATACCACTTAGAAATAAAACAATAAAAATCTTATCCTTTGTTTTTAAATGACCCAATCAAAAAGCATTATGGCAGCACATAATGGATCCGGATCTTATCCTTTGTTTTTAAATGACCCAATCAAAAAGCATTATGGCAGCACATAATGGATCCGGATCACTAGTAAAAATAGGTGTGCCTTAGTTTCTTAGATAGTTTACCTCCAAAAGGATTGCAGTTTGATGTTTTGGTAACTTCGCCTTAAGCAATTTTCTGTACGCTTTGAATCGGTGTCTGGCTTCATATAACAAAAAAAAAAAAAAAAAAAAAAAAAAAATGTTTGTGTTTAAATTGTAATTTTTGTCTCTCAGGGAAATGATTATTAACAGCTTGCATGCAACACATTAACAATTTACGCTGAACAGTTACTGAGTTACAGATTTTTGAAGTTAGGCACAACTTTTGGAACGGACTATAGGCATTTAAATGTATTTCAACCTGTCAGTGAACGCTGAACAGCCGCCATCCAAATCGTTGTGAAAATGAAAGCAAAGTAGTCTGCCGTCAAATAGACCACAGATGATTTTAAACCCCAGCATGTTAACTCGCAGACACCGACAAAGTAAGAGAATCGTATGATTATCCTGTGTTTTAGGGACCAATGAGATTACGATGAACTTTGTAAGGAACAAATAAAAGAGATGCATGTTATCTGATCTACTATAAAAAGTATTTGCTCAATCCAGTCAATAATTCGTAAAGCCTTCAATAAGTAGGTGCATTTGGTGGTTTTAATTTTTACGACATACTACTTATTCTTCTTTATCGATTTTTTCAGAGTTTCAGTTCGAATTCCTAATTGCTCGTTCGTAAACCATGTCTCTGAACTACTTATTATGGTTTTGTAAACATACGAAGTAATGAATTTCATTTATAATTGTTTTCTCTCTTTAATAATACTGAATTATTTTCATATGTCATTAAAGATATTTTTGGTTATTACTATTCTTTTCCTGATTTTTACAATACTGTTTTGACATTCGACTTCTGTGGAAGCGCTTCGTAATACGAGGTGTCGAATTCAATTTGGCGGAAGACCGTCTTGTGTTGGTTTCGACAGTGGTATCGAGATCCGACCGTGCAATGAGCAATGACAAACTACTGAATGTAAATTTGCCTTTAAAAAAATAGGACTACAGCAAAGGACACGCAACTGACTGACTGACCTCGGTATACGTACTCTTTGCAAAAAGCGCAACTTGGTATACGTCCAGCTTAGACGCGTCCAGTTCTGTTTGGTTTGCAATATTTGTCTGGAATACTGTTTGCGTGCAAGAACTTTTGTGAATCAAAATCAGTCTAGACACCGCTCGATACACTTGCTTACTTCAGTTTTTAAAAAAAGGTACCACCCAAACCAAGCCTAAACCAGCCCTTCACAGCATTGACCGGAAACATTCTGAGCAGAAGGCCTAAGCGAAACTCTATGGATATATTTTTAGTAAAAGTCAAACCTGGTGAGCATCCGTTAGGTCCAGGTAGGAAAAAGAGATAATTACAAGAGAAACAGATGCACGAATTTCAGACTCCTGGGGTTCAGTTGGAAGGCGACTCTCCGTCCAAACACTAACATCTTCTCCTCCTCCTCCCTTTTCAGCACTGTCATAGATGGTACTTGACTCTTCTCAGCCAGGTAAAGTGGGGTTACATTTAATTTTCCTTCAGTTACTTTTGTGTTTAGATATTCTGGAATTCAGCAGTGTTAAAAATTATTTTATACAGATCAGTCAATGTATATTATTCAATAACAACAAGATTTGTTACTTAGGGAATGGATTAATCATTCTCTGTTTTATTCTATAGGGAAAATTCCTTTGGCATACGTCCTGAATGGTATAATTCTAAGTATCTGGAACGGATTAAGGAAGTATACCCAGGTACCACCATATCTGCCTTCCGCCATTACCTGCTGTTGCACGTTTGAAAAAATAGGCAGTTTTACTGTTGTAATATCTCTCAGTTTAATGATATTTGAAAATTATTACGGTTCTAAAACCTCTACGGTTAATTTTATGTGAAATACAGTAACCGGCTGGACTGGATAGATTGTTAGCCTGTTGATAATTTTAGTTTGGCTAGACTTGCGAAATAAAATTGTCAAGTTCACAGAATTAGTGCTTTCTGGAAATTGCCACTGGGTCAAAAAGTTAATATAAGGCACTGCACAGCAGAAAATTATTCTTTTGGTGCTTTGCACTTCATTCTCACCAGTCGCGCTGAAGAAATTTAGTTTTCCTATCGTTGCGGATCAGTACCGGGTTCTTAACGCAGCGAAGGTACGGCGGACTGAGTGGAACGAGATGAACTGGCTCAATGGTTTCGTATATGGCGGTACGTTCAGTAGTTAGATTGTATTAGATCTAAACTTCAATTTTGCATCCAATATTTTGTTGTAGGTCGCTGTAGCGAACTATCATCTTTGTTAGCTAGACTGATAAGCACATGGTCCGTTCGAACACGATGTTGACTGTTAATGTATTGTTAGATGCGAACCATGCTAGTTTCATGTTAAGTAATGTGATGGTTATATTCCATTTGTTTGACTCACAACAGGACTTGAACTTCATGCACGTGGTCTGACTAGGCGTTGTCTATGTAGTTATATGTTGTAGTTTTGTGTGTGTAATTCGCTATTAACATATTCATCTTCTGAGCCGTGCGTAATATTTCATGGTTCATGCACTAGAAGAACCCATGTCTTTTCTTTGGTTTTTTCCGTTTTTACAGTTCAGTGGGAAACTACTCATTGTCCTGACCACATTTTAAAAAATGTTCCCCCCCCCCCTCTTTTTTTTTCGCTTCCGGGTTAGATCAATACCAAGGTAAAGACACAACCCCAGCAAATGCTGCCGCAAGGTGTAAGGTCGTGACCTTTCACACATTCTAGACGACAATGGAATTCAGGCGACCAGTAGTCCCCCCTCCCCTCCTTTTTCCATCGTCGCCTTTCTTATATAGAAAAATTCCATAAAATTTCATAAAATATCTGGTACTGATTTCATCATCAGTCATCAGTTCTCGTTATGCCTAGTGGCACATGAGGCTTCAGAGAGGACTTTCCATGCTTTCCTGTCCTGCGCAATCTTCAGTGCAGTTTTCCATGTCAAAGATGCCGCACTCAGGTCACTTTCCATCGTTCGTCTCCATGTTGTTTTTGGGCGCCCCTGTTTTCTCTTTCCTTCTGGTGTCTATGTGAGAGCTGTTTTGGCAATTATATCAGGATTCATTCTCATAACGTGGCCAAACAATTTCCATCTTCTCTTGGCTATCATACTGTCTTAAGTTTCTTGGTTTGTGACTTTAAGTAGTTTAGTGTTTGAGATTGTGTCTGTCCAGAAAACTTTGATAATTCTACGTAGACATGTGTGGTGGAAGGTGGACAGCTTGTGTGCATCCTTTTTGGTCATTCTCCAGCATTCCGCTCTAAAAAGAAGAACTGGCAAAATGATGCTCTTGTAGAGTCGGAGTTTTGTTCCTCTGCAGTAATTGTCGGATTTCCAGATTTGTCTGTTCCTTCCAAAAGCAGCTTTAGCTTTGTTCAGACGTGACAGTATGTCCTCTTCGGTCCCTCACAGTAGGGACACCACACTGCCAAGATATGTAAAATGTTCTACATTTTCAAGAATTTGGTTATTTATGGTCACTGGTTGTTGGTTTGGACTGCTTATCATGATCTTAATTTTCTTTGTATTTATTCTCAGTCCCACCATTTCTGCTGTGCTGTGTAGTCTGTTACATTTTCTTGTATATGTTCATGTTTATGTGATAGGAGTGCTATATCATCTGCAAAATCAAGGTCCTCAAGCGTGATGAATGAAGTCTTTAGTATGCCTCTCAGTGTC
>CAJHNH020000069.1:131603-166603 GCA_905116865.2 Candidula unifasciata | reverse complement strand
CGAGTCACGATATTGCGGTGACAGGCGTTTACTTACGGGTCTGAATAACTTGGGTTCGCATCTACATCTGGGTGGATTTTAAGTAGAGTGACCTTGTCTCCCCATATCAATCTAACCTTAAAATTGTAGTAATTCATATATTGGAGGTAAAAGCTGCTAAAACGACACTGACAATATCATTTATTCTACAACCAATCGTACCCACTCCTGATTTAATATTTTGTGTAAACTTTGGGAGTTCCCATATAACTGCTATGCAGTTAAGCAGGGTTTCCGGATTTTGTTCCCGGTTCATTCTCATCTTTGAAGTGTTAATTATGCAGACATCAATCCTGAAGAAAAATAAACTGCCTACAAATCGATCATTTCTTCCCCCATCCAGAGTTTGTGTTTCTCAACTAACCCTTGAGCTATGCCAGCGCTAACGTACCTACGAGCCGGGTCTCCCAAGCCGGAAAGGTCAAAGGGTAGATAACAGACAATGAGAAAAAGCCTGGTCCTCCAGGCTTGGTTTGTAAAATTTAATTTCGTCACGATACGAATATCTAAGCCTCGATTTTGGATGAATTTAATCGGACAACAAAACTGGAACGTTAAAGGACTTTTGAGATTTGGAACATTGTATCTACGAACCCTTTGTAGAACTGGAGCAGCTGAAGCACTAACTGACCTGTGAGTTATCAGAATACAGATTGGATATGCCAGCGATTCAAGAAATAAGATGGCCAAGACAACGTACCAAAGAGGAAAATGAAATGATTATAGTGTGTTCAGGAAACACCAAAAACACACAAGAACTAGGGACAGGATTTGTTATCAACAAAAAGTTGTGGGAAATTATTTTAAATTTTGAAGCTGTTTATGATAGGATCAGTAAGCTACGAATAAAAAGAAAATGGAAAAATATCACGATGAATATTATGCATGCACCCGTTGAAGATAAGGAAAATTATATTAATTTTAAAGAAAAACAAAATTCACCGATTGTCTTAGACGATTTCAATGCAAAAACAGAAAGAGAGAACTCCTGTAAAAAATGTAGGAAATGGAAAACATGGAAAGCCTACATATAGTTTCAAACGATAAAGGATGAAGATTAATCAATCTCACAAAAGAAAAAGGAGTACAGATAAGCAGTACCAGATTTCAAAGAAAGGATATACAAAAACAAACCTGGCAATCGTGTGACAAGATAACTTATAATCAAATTGATAGTATTTTAATAAATAATAGAAATGCATCGAACATAATTTTAGAAGCTACAGGGGAGTTAAAGGTCAAAGTGACCACTACCTGGTTGGTGCAAAATTAAAAACTAGGCTTAAGAGATCCTTCTACTCCGAGTTGCAAAGATCACATCCAGAGTACAATAGAGAAAGATTAGAAGAAACATCCATAAAATAGAATTTTGCAGATGAATTAAAACATGAAACTGAAATTTTACAAAATCCGTCAGAAGAAGATGATGACCAAACCGCGAGGATATTAAGAATTTAATACATCAAACCACTGCGGAAGAATGTCTTGGCGTGTCTACCATAAACAGAAGGAACAAATGGTTCAATAAAAAATGGGAATAAGCAGGCAGTAAGAAAAAACATGCCAGTCAGATGTTGCTAAATTAATCTAGTAATATACAAAATCAAGAAAAATATAAAACAGAATGTAAAAAAGCAAAAAAAAAAAAAAAAAAAAGAAGTTAGGCAGCAGAAAGGAAAAAAACATAAACAAAATTATCATAAATATAGAAGCTAAACATGAGAATAACGAATCTAGAAACTTTTTATTTTAAAGAACGAAAGGCTGTAAAACGAGGGCATCAACGCAGCATATAAAGTTTAATGATCACAATGGAAATATGATAAATAATAATGAAGACATACGTAACAGATGAAAGGAAACTTTGCTGAACTATTAAATTGTGAAACTCCACTAAGTAATTATGCACAAAAGGAGATACTAACATGTGAACCAAATACTAAAGAGCCTGATTTTAAAGAAGCTCTGTATGTCATAATAAGGCTTTAAAACAATAAAGCAACTGGTGCTGATGGAATTGCTGCCAAACTGATAAAAGAAGGTGGGTTTTTAAAGATAAATGAATTAATAAAACTAGTTTTGAAGACGGAGAAATAGCCCCATGAGTGGGAAGTATCATTATTAATACCCATTTTTAAGGAAGGAGACAAGTATAAGTGAAAACTTTAGAGAAAACTTTGGTATCTACAAGCTATAAAATACTATCAGCTGCTATACAGACTAAAGCAAAACGTCGAAGACATATTGGGAGATTACCAAGCGGTTTTCGGGTTTCGGACGAAACAAATCAACAATAGATCAGAAAAATTCTTGCCCAGACAGCTCTTTGGGTTACTCTGTACCGTCGGAGCCCTAGATACCTCTTATGCAGCGGAACAGAATTTCTTAAGCTGTCCCATTATGGGACGCATTTTTTTTTGGGGGGTGGTAATTTCAAAGCACCACTCTGGCTTAAGCCGGGGGGCCCTAATACAACCAAACGGTTCAACGGTGTTTCTGGGACTTGCCCCCGGGTGATTCTCATCGGAATAGTGGCTTTTTGTGTCACCGTGTGTTTATCGCTCGTTGTGCGGTCCTGGTTGGTTTGAACGTCATTCATTCAAGGAGATTCTAGGAGGTGTACCTGTTTGATTACGATTCAGTGCTATGCTTTTATAGCCCAATGGGAACATGATTGGTAATATCGCCAACATGACGTCGACTGCCTTTACTTCATAGGACATAACCTAGCAGCCATCTTCGCCCTGGTTGACTTAGAAGCTAAGGTCAGTTCTGAAGAATGAAAATTCCCAGTTGTGCGTGTGTGTGTGTATGTGTGTATGTGTCTGTGTATGTATGTGTGTATAAACATCTGTTATTTATCTCCATAAACGAACACATACATATTGTGGATACTACTGATTATGGATACTATGTTTAATAATATTGTGTTCACTCATTGCATTTCGATACACAAATAAAACAGCTTAAAGTACAACCCATTAACCAATCTCTGCAAATAATTAAAAAAAAACATAGGTATAAGTGTTAATAAAACTGTACAAAGACAAAAATACCAACTATAAGGAACGCATTTACAAGAAATATAAGCATACAAAGTGAGTGTCACTAAGAGAAAACATAATGCGACAGTGTTTTTATAATTTTTTTTCTATGGTAAACTAAATATCAGAACAAATAAATGGCACTATGCCTTCTGCACTTCCAAGCGCTATGGCGCTTGATATGACCACGATTTTTCAGGCTCAGAGACAAGATGCCAGTCTTCCTTAATGTTCAAGTTTTTTTTTTTTCTTTTTAAATCAGTATTTCTTTTCTTCTTTGTCGTCCATATTTTGAGAATCTTTCTACAGCATTTCAGCTCAAAAGCGCATATTTTCTTTTTTAAGGACAGTTATAGCCAAGAGGATTGAATACATTGACTCTGTGTGTGTTTTGGGGCACATTTTGGAAGAAACAAGTACAGACCAACTGTCTCATAACTAGCATATTTTAAAAAGCCACAAACTATGGTGTTTCCTAAGTAATAAGAGTGTATCTGTCTGAGAGGCAAGGAATAAACAATCTGATCACAAAAAAGCCAGGTCTGTAAAACGGATGTGCATGCAGAAATTAAGTTCTGGAACGGGACCAAAGTTCAGAAGTTAGCGAAAAAACAGGAGTTTACAGCTCGTGAAAGCTAAGAAGAAGGAGAAGAATTTATTGCACCTAGGTTTATCTAATATGTTTCGGGCTGTCTCCATTAAACAGCTATCCGACCCTCGAGAGCGTCGCGCAAAGTAGGAACTATGTAGCTCAAGGGACGATACCTAAGAATCTGCACACAAACTGCACTCCTAAACTGTGAACGAACCCACGACGTTCAGATCTTTAGGCTAATGGCTTGACCCTATCTTTGATGATAGATAGATAATTGAAAATACGACTTGATGATGTTATTTTGATGACTAAATTAATTCCAACATTAAAGTACTTCTAACCAATTACAATTCAGCAATGATATCTAAGCGGATAAGTAATTCAATTGAATAAGTAATTCAGTTTAAACTGAAATGTTTATATGGATGTTGCACATGTGCACTGAAAAGAAGAAAAGTATTTGGATAAAGTGCAAGCTGGGCTCCTGTCCATGTCCTCGCTTCAAATCCACTTTCGTAGAGTCTGCTGGTCTGTGTCCATTTAGCCGGATTAGGCGGGATCGGCACAGAGGCTGGTACATCCATTGCAGCATAACTGTTTTCCTGGACAGTCATTATCCGAAGAACAGGACTCCCCAGAGCACATGACGCCCTGAAACTATAAGCAATGTGATTTTTAGGAATAGCTAAACACAACACAGAGTATTAATGCAAAGCGCTGTGGAATGATAGGAGATACAAGCAAAAATACAGCAAATGGTTTCGACAAAAGCATTTATCAAAGGTCGAAATAACAGTCAAAAAGGACATGGAAATGATAGCAAGAGGAAAATAGGGTGATGAACACTAATATGAACACTCACAAAAAGAGAAGAAATATGGAGAAATTACAAATTTCAACATTTAAAAAAAAGATATTTTTTGGCAGTTTAGTACAGCCTGTGATTTTTATATGTGCACTTTAACCTTGGCTTTGGAGTTAAAACGCGGTTTATAATTCCACACTTGCCAATTTAATTTAGTTGCAGGCAGTCTGGGAACAGAACACTTTGTATTGATTTCAACAATGTCATAAAAAGCCGGCTGTGTGTAAACTGGCAAACGAATTACCAAAATAAATTGTCTGGTAAAACCACAAATGGCTAGCAAATGCTGAGACTGGTTCGCAATCTCCTTCCTATGAAGGATATGCAAATTTATATAAAGGATATGCAACTTCATATAACGGATACGCCACTTCTTATAAAGGATACGCAACTTCATATAAAAGATACGCAACTTCCTACTAAGGATATGCAACTTCCTAAAAAGGATATGCAACTTCTTATAAACGATACACAACCTCCTACAAAGGATACGCAACCTTCTACAAAGGATACGCAACTTCCTATAAAGGATACACAACTAACTGTTTTGCACTTTTCCTGATATTATCTATGGATTTTGTGAAAAGTTAGATCACATTAGGAAAGCTCTCTGATGTCTGAAATTCTCTTAAAATAAATCGTTACCCTCATTCTTCGTTAACTTTTATGAAACCAATTTTAAAAAGTTAACTTTTCCTTTATATCTTCTGTTTTAAAGAGTCCACAAGCATTCCTGAATTTATTAACTAATATGTGGTTTGACATGATCAGATTCTTTAGCTATCTATATAACAGGATGCTTATACCGTTGCCAGAATCAACATACCATGGTCTGCTATTAAATGTTTGCAACAGAGGTAGGTTTATCGTAAAGAATCGTTAATTTATGTGGCTCTTCCGAAGTAGATTAAAACAGTATGCTCAAAAGTTCCACTATACACTTTTTTGGGGTGGGGGAGGGTGGGGTGGGGGGGGGGGGCCTCTCATTCCCATCCTCCTCCTTCTGCCCCTGCAGCGTCCGTGGCTTAGGAATTGCAAGTTTGACTCAATTGCAACGTTCCGTGATTAAGACCCACTGTTGGCTGCGTGGATTCTTATCATGGTATGGGACGTCGCAGGTCGACCCAGCGTTAAATGGGCACCATAATTTTTTCCTAGGGAAGTAAAGAGAGTCGGCATAATGCTGACCATATTACATAACTAGTGTCGATTGGTCTGCAAAAATGTGGGTGCTCTTCCCATGCCTGATGCGCCTTCAGGCGTGGAAATGGATCTATAATTCATATGTGTGTGCCTCATCAATCAGTCACCACGTACTTAACAGAACGTTGCTCTCTTCACGAAATACCTGAAACTCTCTCTCTCTCTCTCTCTCTCTCTCTCTCTCTCTCTCTCTCTCTCTCTTTCTTTCTCTCTTTCTCTCTTTCTCTAGCCTTTCTCTAGCCTTTCTCCAGCCATGTAACCTTTCATAGCCAGTGCTATCCAGCTTCGCTTTGTTTTCCAGAAACTGCCTTTCCTAATACTTTCTTTCCAGACCAGGGCGTTGAATGTCTGTCTATCTATCTATCTATCTATCTATCTATCTATCTATCTATCTATCTATCTATCTATCTATCTATCTATCTATCTATCTATCTATCTATCTATCTATCTATCTATCTATCTATCTATCTATCTATCTATCTATCTATCTATCTATCTATCTATCTATCTATCTATCTATCTATCTATCTATCTATCTATCTATCTATCTATCTATCTATCTATCTATCTATCTATCTATCTATCTATCTATCTATCTATCTATCTATCTATCTATCTATCTATCTATCTATCTATCTATCTATCTATCTATCTATCTATCTATCTATCTATCTATCTATCTATCTATCTATCTATCTATCTATCTATCTATCTATCTATCTATCTATCTATCTATCTATCTATCTATCTATCTATCTATCTATCTATCTATCTATCTATCTATCTATCTATCTATCTATCTATCTATCTATCTATCTATCTATCTATCTATCTATCTATCTGTCTGTCTGTCTGTCTGTCTGTCTGTCTGTCTGTCTGTCTGTCTGTCTGTCTGTCTGTCTGTCTGTCTGTCTGTCTGTCTGTCTGTCTGTCTGTCTGTCTGTCTGTCTGTCTGTCTGTCTGTCTGTCTGTCTGTCTGTCTGTTTCTGGACCTATCCGCTCCTATCTTTTCCTCATTCTTGAAGGGTTAAATGTTGGACGGACCTGCATGTCAAATTTTAAGTTGTAAGCTCTTGAAAATTCAGTTTTCTCTCTCTCTCTCTCTCTCTCTCTCTCTCTCTCTCACACACACACACACACTGAGAGAGAGGGGGGGGAGTAGAGAGAGAGAGAAAGGGAGAGGGGAAAGAGACAGGTATAGGAATAATTATAATCTTATGATATCACTACTTGGTTAAATGAATAATCCCACCGTTGGACATGTTCCTGGTTTCTTTATTTCTGCGCTTCGCTGTCTTTGTTGCTGCAGTTGTTGTCCTTGACAACACACCCCTTGACCACTTGCAGCATTAACACACACCGACCCAAACGGGCAGCCACTAGACCCAGAACATTGCAGCTGATTCAAATGACCCACATTATTGGGATCCTCAACAAGAATGACTTCCGAATGTCCTTGGTAAAGACATGCTCTGTCAACACCTGTACGAGGAAGACAAAAGCATTGTTTTCTGGTTGTGAATTTGAATAGCTGGGAAACTGCAATACACCGCAAAATAAAAAATTTTAAAAATATTCTTTGGCATATTTTGCGTTTCTAACTCGGCGGATACCAGCGATGCAAAAGTGACGAAATAATTGTGAGGAAAAATCATAAGTTTGTCACCTTCAAAGTAGCAATATACATACTGATAGTAACCATCGGAAAGCCAGATGTATTAAAATCAAATGTTTGAAGTAAGACCCACATTAGGATATGGAGGAAACTCAAGGGGTATAGTCATTCACACTTCAGGCGTTGTTTTGGGGACTCAAAGAGCTAATACACGAATAACTACACCCCAGATAGTCGTCGTGGTGTATCAGCTAGACACTCGACTGTGGATTCGAAGGTCTTGGGTTCGAATCTGAAAGGAGCCGGATTTTTGAAAAAGTGACTATTGTTTTATGTCGACCCAGCCTTGAATGGGTACAAGGTAAAGTCGTGGAAAGCAGAGACGGCCAGCAGGATGTTGACTGCACCGGCTAACGAGTGCCGATTAGTCTAACAAACATAAATCTAACCCTTTACGCCCAATACGCGTTAAGGTGTGGACAAGAGTTTTTCACTTTGCATTAATTAGAAACATGACTAGCGCTAGAAAGGTTGAATCCCATTAACTCGGTGTGTCACATTGTGTTTGCAAATTCAACAGGAACAAGTTCGAGACCCGCTCTACTGAATGAAACCGTTATATTGGATTATCTAACGTTACAAAACGGAGGCTGAAATATTTTACAATTTCAAGCGCTGTGGTGCAATGGAGAAGGCGTCGTGCCATAAATGTTTATTTCCTAATTTTAAGCTACAAAAAATAAAAATTAAAAAAATAAAATAGATATTGTGTTATCATCATCATCATCAGGTGCCTTGCCGACTGGCGTGGGCGATCATGCCTCTCCATAATCTGCGATCTCCTGCAGCATGTATCAGTTCGTGTGCCGACACACCTCCATGCCATGCAACAAGACTGTCAAGCATCTTCTCTCGTTGTCTTCCTCTATCTCTCCCTCCACATATCTTTCCAGTGGTCACAACATGTTCTATTTTCCCTCTTCTCATAACATGGCCGAAAAATAATGACTGTCTCCTTCTGATGTCTGTGATAAGTTGTCTTCAGGCTCCCGCCTCTTTCAAAACCTCTTGGTTGCTCATTTTGGCTGTCAAAGGTATTCTAAGCATTCTTCTGTAAAACAACATGTCTGAGGCCTCTAGAAATTGTTTGGCCTGCCTACCGATTGTCCAGGATTCACAGCCATATGTTAAATTGTGTTATACAGACACGAAAAATACCGTACTTGGTTTGCTTTGCGAAAAAAAAAATCGTTACGTTCAACAAGCATCTCTGAAGAGGGAGCTGTGGGTTATACGTGTGTTTATGTTATGTAAAGTTAAGGCCCTTTTCCACACCTTTAGGTATATAGGGTATATAGTGCTAGATCTATATTTTAAAGACCAATCGGCACAAGATGGATGATGTGGTAAGCATCACGCCGGCCGCCCTTACTTCCCTGGACTGCACCCGGTGCCTATTTAAGGCTGGGTTGACCTAAGAGTCAAAGTAATTTTTTGTGTGAATGTCCAGCTCCGCCAGGGAGCTAACCCACTACTTTCTGATCAGCACTCGAGCGTCTAGCCGCTACGCGAGACTCCCGAATAGGTTATGTGCATTTAAAAAAACGGCTTAGTATTGCTCGCCACCAAGTAGCTCTTTAAAAAAATGTCGCAGTGTTGGTGCGATCAAAAGAGGGACTAAATACTGTCCCCACCAGCGTCAAAGTCGTCTACCGACCAGCCAATGGGCGAAACGGTCGCAGATGGGAAAAATCTGGTAGTTCTGGACCTAATATTTGCATAGATCAGTCAGCGCTCGATGGGTCACGTGACCAAAACTCCAACTGACGTTATTTCTTCCCACGACGTTTCATGCAGTCACTTGCAGGTTTGGGCCACCTGTGAGTCAAGGTCAGTTTTGAAAACCAATCTGTTTCGATGTGGATTTGAACCCTAGATCTTCGGGCCGGCAGGTGGCGGTCAAGCTTCCTTATATTATGCTTGGAAACTTCGAAAACACTGTGAGAAATGAAAGCAGCCAGTGTGTTTTTGACCGCATTGCCCAGCGAGTGCAGATTTTTCTAAAATATACCGATCCTAATGTACCCATAGTGTACGATTATGTGCACACAAAAAAGGGAGCTCATTCAATATTTATCGGTGTCCGTAGCTTAGGCGTAGCGAGTCCCACGTGTAATTCCAACGTACCGCGATCAAAACCCACTGCTGGCTGCGTGGATTGTTATCATGGTATGGGGCGTCGCAGGTCGACCCAGCCTTAAATGGGTACCAGGATGGCTGTCCTAGAAAAGTAAAGACGGCCGGCGCAATGCTGACCACGTGACTCACCTAGTGCCAATTGGTCTGTAAAACTATGGGTGCTCTTCCCATATGCCGGATGCACCTAAGGCGTGAAAAATGATCGTTACTTACTTCAGTAATTTATGAAATAAGTTACCTATAATATATGTGAACAAAGACGATAATCATTACCTGGTCCAAACTTCTCGGTTGGGACACATCTTAGCTGCAGTGGACACGTAGGACACGTCATAACATGGCGGCAATCAGATCCTCTTCGGCATTGTTCATTGTCACATTCTAGCAGAGTCACTGCGCCACCTAGCATTCGGGAAACAGAGATAATCATTATTTTAATATAAGGTAAAAGGTGTTTTAAAAGAGTTCAAATGCTGAAAAGATAAAGATTTAAGAATTTAGAAATTAGAAAAATTATATTTAGGAGAAATAGAAGCTGCACAGATGCAATCTTCAAACTTAAACAGTTAATAGAAAAGAACATTGAATACAATAAGAACTTATTTGTGGCATTCGTAGACCAGGAGAAGGCATTTGACAGAGTCGACAGACAATTATTATGGAAAATAATGGCAAGATATAAAGTAAGCGAACACCTCATCGAAGTGTGCAAAAGTTTATACAGGGATTGTAGTAGTGTAGTTAGAATAAATCAGGGAACATCTCATCCTTTCACAGTGACACCTGGAGTAAGACAGGGGTGTGTCTTATCACCACTGCTGTTTATCACCTACATCGACAGTATATGCAAGAATGCCAAGCCCATGAATGAAGATCTTAGTAAGATCAACGAATTACTCTTTGCAGATGACCAGGCCTTGATAGCAGATACAGCCATGAAATTGCAACAACATCTAGCATCCATGTATGAAGAATGTAAAACAAATAGTATGAGAAACAACACTGAAAAGACAGAAGCAATGTCAATAGGAAAAAAGAAGACAGATCTAAACATAGCTATAGAATACAAAGGCATTAAACAGGCATCTGAGTTTAAATATCTGGGAACTACATGTACCGAAAATGGGAAATTGGATAAAGAAATTGACATTAGATGCAGTAAAGCAAACCAGTATTACAGCATAAGACAATCCTAATCAGCACAAAGAGACATCTTATTCAAAGCATATTTATTCCAACTCTGTGCTACCAGTGCCAGACATGGTCACTCACAACAAACCATAAAAGAAAATTAGTAAACACGACAATGAGATGTCTGAGAAGGGCTGTAGGAGTGACCATAAGAGATAAGATCAGGAATGAGATCATAAGAGAACAAGTCGGCACAGAACCAATTCTGGATTACATACAAAGACAGCAAGTGAAATGGTTTGCCCACTTAGAGAGAATGCCTTGTGACACCATACCATACAAAGCATACATGGAAAGAGAAGAAGGACGTAGAGCACGGGGTAGACCAAGAACAAGATGGAAGGATAACATCAGAGAAACTCTACAACAGCACGATGTGCCTATGGTCGAGGCAGCCAGAAGAGCTAGAAACAGAACCTTATATCTCCCTCGACACCCACAGCGGTAAAAGAGGAAGTGAAGAAGAAGAAGAAGAGAAAAATGATAGGATAGAAACAACTAAAAGCTTTATTAACAAACAACAGGCCCGGGAGTCGGGACCCGGGCCGGTCCGCCCCGTCCCCTAAAGTGTTTAAGGGGTAAGGGACCAAAACTTTGCTGAAGAGCAACCTGAACTGTTTATCTGTTTATCTGAACTGTTGTGTATGCTGCCCCCGTGGAGTACCTTCTTTTCGCATTCGAGTTCATCACTTTCAGGACGCGAGGCCAACGTTTTAACCTTAAAGCCACGGAGACACTGGAAGATATATCATTCAGTAGCATGTCTTCTACAGAACTTTGCTCTCATAAAAACCCTCCGAAAACTTCTCGATCACAAGCAATATGTCCCCCCCCCCCCTCCTCTCCCCCTTTTTTTTTCTTCCGTGGACTTACAGTCTCACTTTACTACACATATTGGTCACTAGAAGCATAATATACATTTATATGTGTGCGCTTTTAAATGGGTTGCAGATAATTTTTTTTTTTACGACAGAGAGACAGTCAAACATATACACTCAGCAAACGAACAAACCAGCCAACCAGTAAGCCTAACTATCGAAGGGATAAGAATTGGACACACAATCCCGTCTTACATTTTGTCATTTTGGCATTACTCATTTCATACTTTCTTTTCTTCATGCTTCATTTAATAGACAATAGTAGTAGTAGTAGTAGTAGTAGTAGTAGTAGTAGTAGTAGTAGTAGTAGTAGTAGTAGTAGCAGTAGTAGTAGTAGTAGTAGTAGTAGTAGTAGTAGTAGTTGTAGTAGTAGTAGTAGTAGTAGTAGTAGTAGTAGTCGTCGTCGTCGTAGTAGTAGTAGTAGTAGTAGTAGTAGTAGTAGTAGTAGTAGTAGTAGTAGTAGTAGTAGTAGTAGTAGTAGTAGTAGTAGTAGTAGTAGCAGCAGCAGCAGCTGCATCAATAGTAGCAATAATAATAGTAATAATAATACAATTTTTCAGCAACATCTAAGTCTGAGTACAACCACTGGCATTTGTTCTGATTATGCCTACATTTTTAGAGTAACAAACGGGCATCATCACCTCGTGCCATTCTGACTGGCGTAGACGTTCATGCAGTTCCACAGATCTCGGTCCTTTGTCCTCTGGATCGCTTCCACAGATGAGATCCCTTCGTGCCACCGTCTCAATCTATACGTCGCCATCTCTTTCGGTCTGCCTCTCCATCCTCTACCATTGATCTTTCCAGTCATCACAATATTTTTCCCCTCACCGCCACCACCCCCCCCCCCCTCACCCCATCCCCCCGACCCCCACCCACCCGTCGTCAGCTGATCAAAGAACTGTGCTTGTCTTTTCCTTATAAGTGTATATATTGATCTGCTTTCATTTGCTTTTTTCAAGTAATCCTCGTTAGTTATTCTGGCAGTCCAAATTAATGTTAACAGGTAAAGGTACATAAAACGGGAAGGGCAAGAAAGATAAACACATAGATAAACACAAAGACGCATAAACAATCGCAAATGCATGGTACAGTCAGACGCATACATGTACATAGGCAAACATAAATGCACAAATCATCATCATCATCTTTATCAGGTGCCTTGCCGACTGGCATGGGCAATCATGCCTCTCCATAATCTGCGATCTCCTGCAGCATGTATCAGTTCATGTGCCGACACACCTCCATACAATGCAACCAGACTGTCAAGCATCTTCTCTATTTGTCTCCCTCTATCCCCCCTTCCACAGATCTTTCCAGTGGTTACAACATGTTATATTTTCCCTCTTCTCATAACATTGCCGAAAAATGATGACTGTCTCCTTCTGATGTCTGTGATGAGTTGTCTTCGGGCTCCCGCCTCTGTCAAAACCTCTTGGTTGCTCTTTTTGGCTGTCCAGTAAGTACACAAATATACAGACAAAACAGATAAACATACATACCCAGTTACCTAAAGGGGAATGGGCAAAGACACGGCAGACACAAAAAGCACAGAAATAGAGGCAGACAGAAGAGTTGGTGACAAAAAAAAAAAATGTCAGAAATAGTAATCAGTGAATACTGCATATTGTAAAGGAATAACAAGAATACTCACAAACAGAGTGTGACTGCTGAGGAATACAAAACGTACAAAATAATGTGTTAGTTAGTGAAACATTACAATTATGTAAACATTACATTTAGAGAAAATAACTTATAAAGAGGTTTCAAATAAAAAAAAATAATTTTAAAGTTTGTTAAAAACTGCAGTCTACATACCATCATTTTGTAACCTGCCAGTATTGTAGTTAAGGGAGTCATGAGTGTTAAACACGTGACATCATAGTGCAGACGAAAACGATGACGCCATAATGACAGTTTAAAGATGGCTGCCCCACTTTGACATGCACCAATGTGGAGCATTGTTTTATCATCTGGTTTTATTTTTTTTTATCAGTAAAGTAGGAAAACTCTAGATATACATCAGCGACAGAAGGTCCATTACGAGGATGCATGCATGTCAATCCAGTAAATGTAGCAGTGGAGTAGTGAGTCTGAAAACGGCACAAATTTTGTGACAAAATGTTCAGGATACAGTTTAGCACAATGGTTGCCAAACTAAACAGGAGTGCCGCGAATTATTCGTAGACAAATATTTTTTTTTTTTTTTATTATCTCTCACATATGAAAAGTCATACTTTTACTTAGGTTAGGACGCCGTGGACAATTTTTAATTAAAAAAAAAAAAGGAGCCGCGACTAAGAAAATTTTGGGAAACACTGGTCTACCACACACACACAGAAACGATGTCAGAGTCGATTGTCACGACGTTTTAAGAACGTCCTAGTTCATACACTTGCTGCATTGTCTGACATTCATCACTATACTTAATAACAATATTAACACGTTACAAAATAATGGCATGGCTACTGTAATTCCCATTACGCTTTTGACGTTTTTACTGAAGCCCCCTGATATCTTTTCAATAGCCAGTTGCACAGAATTATTGGTTCCTGCTTGTCTGCCAAAATGATGCTTCTGATATAACATGGATACAAGGAAATGGTTTAGGAAGTAGGGGCGGCCGGCGTAATATTGTCTACATTATCCAGTGTGTCTTTTTATGTATGCAAATATGGTGCAATAAACATTGTGCACTATAACCGTGTTAACAAAGTCACTAACAAAGAATTTTTTGTTAACACTGACAGGATCTCTGCAGAAATACAGCAATTTATGTCTCCTGTTAGAAAGAATTTATTCACTATTTTTAGACCCTTGAAATTGTGTTGACGAGATATTACTGTATGAGGCGACGAACAAAGCGAAAAGACATCTTGTCAGAAATAAAGAGAAAACAATAACTATTGAAACAATATACATTGTTAACTCAATGAGAAATGAAGGGAAAGCCACTTTTTACCTTGTTGAACCACTATTGTTCTGACTAGCTAGGGCACAGAAAAATGTTGAACCGCTATTGTTCTGACTAGCTAGGGCACAGAACAATGTTGTACCGCTATTATTCTGACTAGCTAGGGCACAGAACAATGTTGAACTGTCTATTGTGCTACTTCAAATGTGCATATAAATACGACACGAAGATTTATTTGGCCAGTTGACTGTTAGTCAACGTGTACCTGTGCATTCAGACACCTAGAGGCCTCCCCCCCCCCCCCCCCCCTCCTCCCTGCCATGTCTTTACTGTCCCGCCCAAAAAAGTTGAAAGATGTTAGGCACCTCGTTCCCCAACAATTTCTTAGAGGTGGACAGAGCCTTAGTCATTCTTAAGAAAGTTGCAAGGCGGATAAATGTTTCGCTTAACCATGTACTCTTTAAACGCTCTTTTATGGCACATTTCAACAATGCTTAGGGCCTTTCAGTTACCCTGCCCTCGATCATGTATAAAGGGGTTAACTTTCCCTTCCTCCCTTATTGGCGTCTGTGGCCTAGGCGTTGCTAGTCTGTTTGTTTGTTTTAGTATCTAGAAGCCATGAGTTGTTAACCCTTAGGCTCGGTATTATGGATATCGCAACCCTTCGGCCTAGTCTAAAATGGGTACCAGGATGGCTGTCCTGGCAAAGTAAAGACGTCGTAATGCTGACCACATTACCCACCTAGTGTCGACAGTCTGTAAAAATATGGGCGCTCATCCCATATCCCCGATACACCTAAAGGCGTGAAAAGGGATCTTTACTTTTACTTTACCTCCCTAATTTTTTTTATACGCGCCCCTAATTCAGTTTTCAGTGTACTTTTCAAACGAGAAACACATCACATGTTGTGTTTCACCAAAGTAGTAATCGCTGTTTCTGTTTGTTGATTCTCTCCCCCCCCTCCCCCACCACCCCTTGCATGAAGATGGTGGACTGTTTTGTGTAGTTTTAGTTGTCTAACATTTCCAAGACATTGTCTTTACCCACTCAGAACTGCAGGTTAAAGCAGGCAGATGTTGCTACTGATTGTTCTAATCAGAACTTTTTGGGAGGTAGAATTTATTATCTCTTGTGCCCTTATTTATTATGTGCCCTCTTGGCTGCCATCCAGATTAAGATATTGTTATCTCAGTTTTGTGAGACCTTCTCTTAGCAGCCTAAGGCGTAGAAATCTGAAAGAATTACTATTTCTAACTTTCCTCCATTGGTTGCTGCAGTTGGGTTTAGTTAGTTAGTTAGTCTTTCCTCTTGTGTCGAGTGCGGCACATAGGGCAGAGGTCATGACTTTCCATGCATGGCGGTTAATTGCAATCTCTTGTAGGTCTTGGATGTTTGAGTGGCCAATGAGCGAGCCTTCCCTGATGATAGTTCTACGTAGGGTTTCACTTGGTCTTCCACGAGATCTTTTCCCCTGTGGTGTCCAAATGAGGGCTTGGTAAGGAAGTCTTGATTTATCCATTCTAAGGTCGTGGCCGTCATAATTCCAGCGACGTTTTCGTATAAAATTAGACACATACTCTTGCCTGGATTCTTGCCTTATTTGTGCATTGGTTCGGAAATCTAACCATTTGAAATTTAGTATTCTTCTAAGGCATTTATTTTCAAAACTGTCTAATTTTGTGTCTAGAGTTTTCGTTGATTTCCAGCTCTCGCATCCATAGGTTAGTACTGGAATCACACAAGAATTGAAGATCTTGAGTTTTGTGTGTTTGCTAAGTGTCTTTGATTTCCAGATGTTGGACAGTTGGGTAGTACTTAGATAATTTCGATTTCTTTATTTCTTTTTTTTTAAACATCTTTTTAAACACCTTCGTCTCTTAATTTCACAAAATAGTTGATGTAAATTTGACGAGCCCATTTACGAAACCAGACAACGGCGGTGTAGATATGCTTTATGTTAACATTATATATATATATATATATATATATATATATATATATATATATATATATATATATATATATATATATATATATATATATATATATATAAAGTCTTATAATTTCTTTAGTTCCTGCCGTGCTGTCTTTGTAATGCTGTCCACCCAAAATCTTTAAAAAGTTCTTTTGTATTTCTCTACGAAATTATACCACATACTGTTCTAAAAGAGATTATTGCAGTTACTTACCTGCAATATTATGACAGTCTGCACAAAAAGTAGGGCAGCCTAAAGTAAAGGAATAAACAACGGTATAGTGAATTAGGATGAATAATAAATTACTATTATTTTTCTTACAGTCCATGCCGTATGGTATAAATAATTATGTGTAACCACAACTTTTTGTTTCGTGTACTTTCAGTCAGCTCCGACACAAGATAATCTTTCATGCAATCGTGACAAACTGTCCACAGTCTTCTCTCTGTGTCTCTTTTTGCCTATTGAACTGTTCACCATCTTCTCTCTCTGTGTCTCCCTTTGCCTATTTCCCCTCCAGCATAAACACTGTCACGATGTACTCTAGTTTTCTCCTCTTCATGCACGATCAAAGAATGTAGATTTTTCTTGTCTATTGTGAGTTTCTTCCATGACATCTTCATTTCTCTTTTATCTATTCAGGGTCTTTATGAAGCCATTTTTCCGCCGATTCGACATATCATTTTTTTACAAGTCAGAAATAATGGAACAAAGAATGATATAATGAAATAAAGGTCAATAACAAAATAATATTACAAGCACTTTTTCTAGAAAATGGGATTTGAGTATTAACATTAGAGCACTTAATGTATTCTCAAAAACACTTAACGTTATTTTATCACAACCGACGTCACTGCACATTGGGCATTCTCGGGCGTGCTCAGTCCTCCGATGCAGCATCTTCTCCATACTACTTCGACTAATTATTGCCGTGATATGTTTGTTATGATGTCTCCTATCTCGGTCTCGAAGGTGGCATAGACGTGCTTCACTATGCTTTACTGCCTTGTCACGCAATCGTGTTAATTTTAGAGATTCTTCATTGTCCACTAGAACAGTCCGTACAGCGTTGATAATGTCGCTCTGTCCACGCTTCTTCCCACATGTTTGGTGCATTGCTTGCAAGTCGGTCCGCTCGCTCATTACCGATTAAGCCAGCAGGACTAAGTGTGTAGATTCAAGTTTTATACCTATATTCAGCAACTAAGAAATGACTTACATTATTGATTATATGTTACTTTTGGCTTTCTTCTGAGCACTAAAGGTACCATAGCCTTTGATCATTAACATTTGTATATTTTAGATTGTAACTTACTTACTTACTTTAACTATCTTTTCTCTCTTCTGGTTTGTTCATCTGCTCCCAAATGTCCTTTATCCCACCTGGCTATACATGTTTCAATGCACGAGTCAGGTAGTTCAATGAGTGACATTCAACCTCACAATGACGTCACAATGAGCGATAAACACCCGGTGACACAAATGGCCACTATTCAGATTAGAATCACCCCGGCAAGTGTCCCAAAAACCCCATTCAACAGTTAGGTTATATTAGGTCCAGGAGGGCAGCGAAGGTAAGGCTTTTAAAAAAAAAAACACACACACACTCTAAATGCGCCCCATTTTGAAGTGAAGTTAACCCAGTATTGCAGAGTCAACCAAATATAAATAAAATAAATTTAGGTCAACTGATTTAGACTGCTAGTTTAGAAAGTTATCATGCATGACAAAAAGTGACACACCCCAAGGAAGAATGTGACAGGAGTTTCAAATGTCATTACTTTTTCAGGGTTACACGTAAACCAGGTCAGGAACTCCATATATTTTACAGTTCCTTGTTTACTTCAAGATCAGAATGCATTCATAGTTAAAGCAGAAATATTGTTAAGGCTTTTCAACTGGCTGGCTTGATGTAGGGAAAGGAATCATACAAAGTCAACAACAGAGTTAACAAAGTATACGGTAGCTGCTACTTACGAACGGCAAGAACAAAACTGACAAATAAATAGCAAAATGAAAGAAATAATTTCGTGAAGAGAACTGATTCCCCTGCACCAGAAGCAGACAATTTACATTCTGTGCGTGCGCATTCAGAAAAGGAAAATTGGGTTAGTTTGACGTTTATCATCATCATGTAGCAGTTCCTTTACAGAACGTCGCTCTCATCACGGTCTGCCTGAAAGAAACTCGGTCTCTCGCCAGCTCTCCCGTCTTGTGCATTTTCATACTCAAGGAGTCACTTATATCCTGTACTCATCTTTGTGTCGGTCAGCCCCTATCCCTCCTTCCTGGCACCAAGCCTTCTGCTTTAAATTTTTCAAATCCGTCATGGCGCTTGACCAGAATATTTCAACTTCTGAGACATAATGCTGTTTATTAGCCATTCTTCCTTAATGTTCAGATCTTTCAAGATGTCACTATTTCTCCTCTTCTTTGTCCAAGATATTCTGAGAATCTGTCTATAGAATTTCAGCTCAAAAGCCCTTATTCTCTTTCTTAAGGATTTGGAGATAGTCCACGATTCGCATCCGTATGTTCTCACATATAAGATGCATGATCTCAAAATTTTAATTTTGATCTCCTTCCTGGTGCTTAACCATAGACATTTTAGGCGGTTTAATCTTTGTATTGCTATGGACATCCTTCTTTTAATTTCCGGCAAACAGTCTCCATTGCTATTTATTACAGAGCCTAGATATTCGAAGTTTGTGCCTTTTTCAATTTCTTTATCATTTACTATTGAGTTATGAGTTAGATTATCTTCATAGCACTCCGAACACATCCATAGGCGCTCAGATTCCCCTTTCAACATATTCATCAGCATCGTACCGTTAATAGTACCAGTCCTATGTTAATTAACAAGACTTTGTGTGCGTCCAGTGTGCTTCTCATGCTTGGCTGTGCCGATCTTTACTCCAAATTTGCGTATTCTTAGAAGTGATATGAACACGTTGCTTCCAAAATCCTCAGAACGTCCTATCTCTCTAAGGGCAAGGACAATGTCTGCGTGATTCATGGGCCGGCCATCTTCAATTAATGCAGTGCCGGCCAGTATATCAGCTCTCTCGTTACCAACAACGCCTGCATGCTCTGGGACGAAAATGAAAGTACCGGACACACAGGAGAATTTTGCAATGACTCAAACCACTGTCTGCGTAACCAGCCTGCCTCGACCCGCTGGATCATATTCAAAGAATCACACAGCACACACACGCGGGAAGAGTCCTGTGATTCTAGCCACATGAAAGCTTGTGTCACCGCTATCACCTCCATCGTCATGCTGCTGGTAGTCATGGAGAAGGCACCGCTGGCTTCCTTAACTGTTCTACCTGAAGAGCGAGCTGGAAATGCCTATGCACTCTTATGTCCTCATATAACGAACCGGTCTATGAGGATCACCACATCTGTCTCATCTGACTCGTCACTGATAAGCGCGCATACCTCGGCATTGACAGCAGCGGGATTCTGCTCCCGACAATTCCTATCGAGCGTCACGACACAGGAGAATGTGAGATTGGGCGCTCTAGACTCCGGTATCCACTCCTCACCTGGATGAATGTCTGTAAGGCTGCAAACCTGCATGATGTCATCCTCTGCCCAACCCAGCCATGATTTGCCCCTTTTAAGCTTATCATTTACTGTTATTTTTTTGATGGCAGCCAGTTTTATCTGTGGACTTTATTTTCGTTTTCTTTAAATTCTAGAACAGAGTTTGACGTTAGTGTTCCCAAATAGAGTAGGTCACTTTTCATTCACAAGTTTGTTGGACTAGTCGACTTTCCTGAAGATTACGGATGTGTCCCGCTCTGCTGTTTGGTTTCTGCAATGTCTTGCATTTACGTTTTCATTCCGAGAAAAATAATGCCTGTGTCACGGATTGCAGACCTCTCTAAGGGGAGTTGTGTTAGACCCAGTTTCTCCATGTTTTTGGAGTGTTAAGCGCGCTGGTGTGTTGAAATAGACAACACGCGATATCAATGGCATTGCGGAACACCCCCGTAACCGTGTGCGAAGGCCACCAGGCTCAGAAACTACCAATCAGAAGTTAGCTAGTGTGTAAATGGTCGGGGTGTGGGGCGACTAACCTCGAACTAACCGAAAACACATACATGAACGTTTGAGTTAAATGAGTGAATGCAGACGAAGAGAGACAATACTGACTCGTTTCGCATCATTGCACAAAAGTACATCTGAGACAGAGATTATCGATAGTACAGGAAACAGCAGGCCATGGATAGACATAATTACCAAAACAGCAAGTTAGTGCATTCTCCGGTTTTTTTTGTTTTTTTTTTTGGGGGGGGGGGGAGAACAATGAACATAACCAACCGGACTACTACCCCCTCAACCCCCCCCCCCCCCCCCTTCCTGTCTCCTTCAAGGCCGGAGTACATTTGACTCAGAGGCAAGGAACTAATAGTCTGCATACAACTAGGAGTGGCCCGTACAACGGATGTGCACAATCTCGAGTAGTGGAACAAGACTAAGTCTAAAAATAAATGAACAAGCATAACTTTCCTGCAAGTCTACAACCGGTGAGGCTAAGATGAATATTTTGATAATTTTCTTTAATACGCTGTAAACAAATAACGTTGAATTAATGGCGTTGTCAATTTTTTTTTTTAATTCAACACACAAGGAAGGCAATGTCACATCAGCGGTAACTAAAACTAATCTAGAATTTACCACTGAATTCATAACAGACATCTTGAAGACTCATTCAATAAAATGATGAAGTCAAAGTTCACGGCTGGTTAAAGAAAACTCTGTTCATAATTTACGTGACAGCAACTGGTACATTTATATATATCTCTCTTTTATTCAGAACCCGGATGTGGTTATTCGAGCGAATTATCCGGCAAATGTTTTTCAGTAGTTAAACCGTGGCGCATGCGGGGATTAAAAAAAAAAAACTACGGGGACACTTTGCGAAAATCAGACAACCATGTTTATTAATTATCCAAATCAAATATAATTTACCCCACATTAATTGACAGTGTGGTGTAGCCCAACATGTCTCCTTATCAAAAACGTTTGTCTTCACAGTAGTACATAGGGACAAGTGAATTAACTGCTGCTGCTACTGCTACTGCTCCTGATAACGCTACTATTGCTGCTGCTACTACTAATACTGCTACAGCTACTACTTCTATTGCTACTACTATTTTACTACCGCTGCTATTAATGCTGCTGCTGCTACTGCTACTATTACAACTACTACTTCTTCTTTTTCTACTATCTCTTTTTCTTCATTTTATTTTTCAATTTTTTCTTCATGCTCTTTTTTTGTTCTCCGTCTTCTTCTCCTTCTTTTTCTTCTTCTTCTTCTTCTTCTTCTTCTTCTTCTTCTTCTTCTTCTTCTTCTTCTTCTTCTTCTTCTTCTTCTTCTTCTTCTTCTTCTTCTTCTTCTTCGTCTCCTTCTTTTTCTTCCTCTTCCTTTTGTTCTTCTCCTGCCTTTTCACAGAATATAACAATAATAATGAGTTTACTCGTTCCTTACAAAATGTAATAAATCTTCTTTTTAAATACAGCAATGTCAGTCGGGTAACTTACCATTAAAAAAAAAAAAAAAAACATAATACATGATGACAAAAAGCAGCCATTAGGTACGAACATTAACATTTCAGAAGCCACACTTAAGCTCTACATTGACAAATTGCCTGCTATTAATACAGAAGCCACCCTCAGGCGCATTGGGCACATAGGGCTAGAGCTATATTTTATGGACCAGTCGTCGCTAGGTGTTTGATATGGTCAACACCACTTCGGCCGCCTTCACTTCTCAGGACTTTACCTGCAAACCTGGGTCAACGTGAGAACTAAGGTCATTTTTTGAAGAAGAAAAAGAAACACATTTTCGGCTCCGTCATCAAGGTGTGTGTTCACGAGTGTGTGTGTCTGCATGTGTGTTTGTGCTTGTGTGTAAATGTATAAATGTGAGTGTATGTATGAGTGGTTGTGTGTGTGTGTATATATATATATGTGTGTATGTATATACATATATATATATATATATATATATATATATATATATATATATATATATATATATATAAATATATATATATATATATGAGTGTGTGTACGTTTGCTTATCATGATTGTGAGTATCTGTGTGTATGTTTATTAGTGTAAGTATGTGTGTGCGTTAGCATGTGTACGTGTATAAGAGTGTGTATGTGTATGTTGGAATGTGTAAATGTATGAACTCATGTATGCGTAGATATGATTGTTAATATATGCATATGCATGTGCATGTATTTACTGTATGCATGAGTTGGTGCATGTATGTGTATGTGTGTGTGTGTGAGAGAGAGTGTGTGTGTGTGTGTGTGTGTGAGAGAGAGAGGGTGTATATATTTGTATGCGAGAGTGTATATATATATATATATATATATATATATATATATATATATATATATATATATATATATATATGTTTGTACATGTACCTGTCTATGTATGAGTGTTGGTGAATGTGTATGTATGATTGTGTATGTATGGATATATTTGCGTGTATGCATGTATTTGCGAATGTCTCAGTGTGTTTATGTGGGTGCGTGTACGTATGTGTAAGTGAGTATTAGCAATCGTATCTGTGATTTTATGTGGCTGGCTGAATGTATACATGCACATGAATGTGTAAAAGAGTATGTATATAGAAAAAAACGTGAACATGTGTATGCGTGTGTGTGTATACGCATGTTTGTAGCCTAAATGAGTGTCTGTGTTGTGTATGCATGTATGTAATTATGTATGAATGTTCACATTATGTGTGTTTGAATTTATGCATTTATGTGTGTATGTAATATGTAAAGTTTACATCCTTTTCAAATACGAATGAGCTACCGAATAAATGAATGAATAAATAAATAAATGAGTGAATGAATGAATGAATGAATAAAGAATGAATGAAGGCAGGTAGAAATTAATTAATCAAAAATAGACATCACGGCACTCAGGACATTCCCATGCGGGCTCTGTCCCCTTCATCGGTGACCAAAGAAGAGTTGACATGCTAATAGTACCAACTGAAACAGAATCAAAAGTCCACCTTTGTTTCCGCTTCAATGCTGAATATCTTCTAGAATGTGTAGTCACCCACCGTTGAATTAGTCTTTTAGAGTATGGATTCCTCATATGTGTATACTATAAGTCTGTTACAATCACAACATGTCGGACTGTGCTGTTCTCAAGCCATCGGAAAACTGCAGTTACTGCCTCAACCTCCATTTCCATACCTAATGAAGTCACTTGGTACGCGAGGCTGTCTATTTGCAGGCAGTGTCCATTCACCTTTGCAATAAAACCCCACTCACTTTTTTTACCTTTCGTTGTCTCTCATCATCATTATCATCAGGTGCCTTGCCGACTGGCTTGGGCGATCATGCCTCTCCATAATCTGCGATCTCCTGCAGCATGTATCAGTTCGTGTGCCGACACACCTCCATGCCATGCAACAAGACTGTCAAGCATCTTCTCTCGCTGTCTTCCTCTATCTCTCCTTCCACATATCTTTCCAGTGGTCACAACATGTTCTATTTTCCCTCTTCTCATAACATGGCCGAAAAATGATGACTGTCTCCTTCTGATGTCTGTGATAAGTTGTCTTCGGGCTCCCGCCTTTTTCAAAACCTCTTGGTTGCTCGTTTTGCCTGTCCAATGTATTCTAAGCATTCTTCTGTAAAACCACATCTCCGAGGCCTCCAGAAATTGTTTGGCCTGCCTACCGATTGTCCAGGATTCACAGCTATATGTTAAAACTGGATGTATGTAGCAAGCAAGTATTCTTTTTCCAACTCTCAACGACAAGAATATATTGTCTCTACCCATCTGAAAATAATATGATATCACCAGGGTGTGAATATTCATTGATCACATTTTGCACCACTGACTATTTGACCAGCTATCCATCCCTGGCAAACTTTGTCCAACTAACTATCTCTCTGTGCAAGTCTGTTTTGCTTTTCGCAACTGTAACTTATTCATCACCAGCCACTATCTTGTCAGTAGCAAAAACAGTTCTGATTGTGACTTCATGCCTGTTCCATCCGAAAGCCACTTTTTTTTCAGCCGTTGGCCCCTGCTATCCTCTAAGACAGTGGTTCTCAAACTTCCTAATGCAGGGACCCTTTCATACAGTTCCTAATGTTGTGTGGACCCTTTAATACAGTTAGTCGTGTTGTGGCGACTCCGAACGGGTGAATATGTGTTTTCGAATAGTCTTAGTCGACCCCTTGAGAAAGGGTCGGTCGACCCCCATAAGGGTAGCAACTCATAAGTTGAGAACCGTTGCTCTGAGGCTTCATGCAGAAGGTGTTCACTGTCCATTTCGAATTTAAGGTAGATTTTTGCACGTAAAACCGAGTGTCCCTCACATATGGATGGCAATGCAAGTATGTGCCGTCTGCACACAATTGACGTATCTCGTGTACACCCCCAAACATAACTCCTATGGCTCCATTTTGTATGCGTCCCAACTTCTCTATTTGGATAAGAGATAATGTCTGCAGTCCTAAAATATATTCCTTCACCGAAATAATAAGTTGTTGGTAGAGTCATAATTTGTCCACATAAGGTTTTGGTGTTGGTCAGTACTGATTTATCTATTCTGCAAGAGCTGTGCACGTTGGAGTAAATGCTTTGCCGTAATTTTACATCTCCTTCAATACCAATTGATCACTTTCAGCCACTAGAATCTCTATTTGCTTCACACACACAAAAAAGTAGTCCTAGAATCTCCATTTGCTTCCAAAAAAGTAGTCCTACTGCAAATGCTAGGGCTAATGTACAAAGCTTGAAGCCTTCATATTTGAGGCAACGACTTCTAAGATGGTGTGAACAGGTCCAATATATCGACGTTTTTCCTCCAGAAACAACTCATATAAAAAATGTCTGGCAATAATATAACACTGTGTCTAATCTAGGTCAGTAGGTATTCCAGCTTTATCAGACAAGTGGTATTTCAGCTTTTATCTTGAATGGATATATACTATTCTTCCTTGTTCACTTTATAAAAGGCAAAGACCCTTTTTCACGTCCTTATGCGTATTAGACATATAATGCTAGACCAACATTTTATAGACCAATCGCAAACTTTAGATAATGTGGTCAACACCACACCGGCCGCCTTTACCTCCTAGGATGTTAATTGGTACCCATTTTATGCTGTATCTACCTAGAAGCAAGTGTCATTTTAAAAACATTCAGCTCTGTTTATATTTTAATTTAAGACCGTCGAATATACATACATACGTCTGAAGATTGCCAAATTCTGATTTTCACCAATTTTTACAAGAGCTTTTCTTTTTTCTCTTAGCCTCATCATAGGATGGGGGGGGGGGGGGGGGGGGGGGGGGGGGGGGGGGGGGGGGAGGGGGGGGGGGTGGTCTCCATGCATGTTGTCCGCCTCGACTGCTGGAGGATCCGGGTTCATGCCCCGGTGAACGCTGTGATTTTTCCACGTTGACCTCTAGTAATTTTCCCTCCCTGGTCTCTGTGTACTAAGATCGTACGCCCGTCTGTATTGTTGCTACGTAAAAAACATCTTTTGGCAGTATCCAAACGGTGATCGCTGAGCACAATTTTGAGTTAAAAAACTACCCAAAATATTTTAGAATCCTCGCCGGTGATACGGAGTTTGTGCACTGAGCTGAGATTCTTCGGACTCAGGCTTGAGTTAAAAGTAGAATGGAGCAATTATGGATTACTTCCCTTTGCCATGATGCTGATCCGTTGTTGAAACCTATCCTAAACCTATCCTACCATCATAGGTTATCACTACTGGTTACAGTTTAAGTAGGGGTTAAAATAACAACGGCAACAGTAACATATGTTGGATAGGATATAAGGAGTTAAACAACAATAATGCAGGCTCTAGATATGGAAGACAAATAAACATAGATTTGGAGTACTTAAAAAATTAAAAAAACTCTAGCCAAGTGTTGATAAGAGACGATAGAGGCAAAGACCCCAACGTAAAAGTCATGTTGGTGGAAGTAGGGATAGGCATGGGCTCATCTCTTCTCATATTTTCTAAATGCCCTTGAGAAGTCGTAGCCTTTTGTAAAAGCCTAATAATAATAATGTTCTGAATAGGTGGGTATAATACCATATCTGAAACAATATAATATATCTGCCTCCTTGGGTGGGCTTGATCCTAACCTTTCTATTTACAACTGGATGGACTAGCCTATTGCGCCACAGATATAGATTCGGGAGCGAAGTGGTCATGCCGTTTAGCCTCGCGCTCTGAGGGTCATTGGTCTTTCACCGCTGCACCGATAGCTTCACGAGTTCAGTGTTTGGGAAGATCCGTGAGGATTGTCACTGGGGATGCAGGCTTCGTGATTTGTGTGTAGCCGAACAATTTGGGATGTAACTGGGTCCAATGAAGTCGATTTTCTCTAATTGAGGGAATTAAAACAAGAATTTAATGCATAATCAAGAAGAGGGGCAGCTTAACTGCCCACTAGTCTGGTGGACACTATTGGGCAGGGAAGGATGTCAAAGTGTCCAGACCACAATGTTCCGGCGCCCTTGGATAGATGTAAAAGTACGTAAAGTAAACAAGCTTTTTCACGCCTTCAGGCGCATCGGGTTTATAGGAAGAGCACCCACATGGTTACAGACTAATCAACACTAGGTGGATAATATGGTCAGCCTCACGCGGGTTGTCTTTGCTTCCCCCGGACATACATCCTAGTACCCATTTTAGGATTAGTCGACCTGGGACGCCCCATACATTTCTAAAATTTCCACGCAGCCAGCAGTGGGTTTTGATCGCAGCATGTTTGAATTACGAGTCGGACTCGCAATGCCGAAGCTTGGATAGATGTGCCTGACTTTATTCCGTACAGGATATCCGATAGATCACACAGGATATAATATTTGACGTCGTAGAAACACTACAAAAGGATAATGAATAAAATATACCATACAAGAAAAACAAACCTCGACATCTATTCACTGTCAAAACACCAACATCAAAACAAAACACGAATGTTATCGCTGTCTCATTTACATTTCATAAGCGGAGATTTTCAACCCAGATTTGCTCCGACTACTTTACATTTGTCTGTATATTCGCTGGTGCTGAATTAAAAGCCGGAATGATAATTATTCAGCCGTCAATGTCTTCTTCTTGTGCTTCTTTTGAAGTGCGTATTTTGTGAACTGTTGAAGCCAGTAAACATCTGTGACAATAGCTGTGTTTAATCCATGCTGGAGCATATTGTAAAGGAACTTTAAGAAAATTAAAGTGGGCTGGTAACACCTGGCAACAAGGCTACCAAGCACTCATATCATTTGCCAGGGAACATGGTTGCAGTAAAATAAATGCACTGTTTTCATTTTTATTGTGTTACCGAATCTCATGAAAGGGTTTTTAACTTTTCAGGCCCTCACTGGGCTTTAGGAAATGACAATTTAAAAACAGTTGAAATAGTAAGTAGGTTAGTCGCTGGTTAAACTACATATAGATCACATCTTACTAGGTTTGGGATAGGGCTGCTTGGTTCTTTTCGAATGTACCATGTTTGGTCGTCGGCGTCTGTGGCTTAGGCGTTGCGAACGCGCTTTGTAATGCCGGGATGCCGGGTTCAATCCCAGCTGCGGGCCCTGTGCCTTGCATTGGTTTTGACAGTGGTGTTAAGAAACCGACTGGCATACTACTGGATGTAAATTTGCTTAGAAAAACCACAACAGCCAAAGCATGCTGGGCTGGTTCTGCAACGTCCTGTAAAGAATACGCAAACTAACTACTACCTGTGTTTAGTCATCATCTCCCCGCCTCTTCCTCCACACCCCTGAAAAGAGAAAAATTAAGGGATGGAGTGGTATTGCTTCAGCCTCTGTGCGGTGAATCGGTTGGTGCTTGATGAGACAACAAACAGGCTCGTTTACGATGTAATTAGATAACAAACAGGGTCATTGAATGATAAAATGAGATAACAAACAGGGTCGTTGGATGATGTGATGAGAAAACAAACAGGGCCGTTTAATGATATAATGAGATAACACACAGGGTCGTTGGATGATGTAATAAGATAACAAACAGGGTCGTTGAATGATATAATGAGATACGGTACAGGGTCGTTGAGTGATATAATGAGATAACAAACAGGGTCGTTGGATGATGTAATAAGATAACAAACAGGGTCGTTGAATGATATAATGAGATAACAAAAAGGGTAGTTGGTTGATGTAATGAGATAAAAACAGGGTAGTTGGTTGATATCATCTCCAAAGATGTCTATACGGCCTTGCATTCAAGCAAACCAGCTAGATATCTGAATCTTTCAGAAGCGTTAGTGAAATCAAAAGGACTTACAGTTTTCTCAATGAATAATTCACTTTTCTAGAACGCACACACATCACACACAGGAGAGAGGATAGATAGATAGATAGATAGATAGAGAGAGAGAGAGAGAGAGAGAGAGAGAGAGAGAGAGAGAGAGAGATAGCCTTTTTACGCTCAGTAACGCATCCAGTTATCTATCGATTAATCGATCGTTTGTCCTCTTAAGTCTGCTACATAAAGCTGTGCCAGGCCATCCTAAGATTTCAAAAATCTCAACAATGATGGTAGACCAACAAGACAGATTCTAGACACCCCTTTCAGCCTCCAGAGACATTTTAATTAAGAAACCCGTAATTTTTACATCTGAACAATAACAATTATTAAATACAAAAGCTGTCATAATTTAAAATAACAACCCAAATCCAGCTGGATACACGTGCAATTTTAATAAAGTCAACTACAAGACTCTAAGTAACTCTAATAATTTAATGGGAAATACAATTTACAACCTTCTCGGTTCTGTTTTGCAGCCAAGGTAACCCCCCTCCCCCCTTTCTCTCTCTCTCTCTCTCTCTCTCTCTCTCTCTCTCTCTCTCTCTCTCTCTCTCTCTCTCTTTCTCTCTCCCTCTCATTCTAAACGAAGTAGTTGTTATTTAATACTTGTAAACATTATCTTAGGAAATTCAAAGATAATATATAATGGTCAAAAGACGCTAAAAAACGCAAATAGCTTACAGGGGTTATGATAACAATAGAATGAAACACACAAAAAATGTAAAGTGCTACTGATTAAAAAAAAAAAAAAAACACATATTTAGTTTCCTGTTACTTAATAAGTTTTAATCAATCAAATAAAAAATTTGCAGCGTTGTAACTTTAGTCTGATATCACGAATACTAATAATAATTTAAAGATACACTACTGAAAAGTTGCAAAAGTAAGGTTGCAACCTGAAAGCCAAGAAACTACAGTACACTTTGAGGTACATTCAACTAACATGAAAAAAGTGCGGATGTAGATCAGCTGGTCTCTTTACTCAAGATTATCTAAAGATAGTCGAAAATTTCATTTTCTACAACATGGTCGAATTCCAAACAGATTCCCTTTGCAGTTCTATGTATCATTTCAAGGAAGATCTTTCCATAAAGACATCAGTTAACGGGAGGAATGCATTTATAGCTGTAAAAAAAAAAACAACACCATAAACGTGTTTAACAGTATGATATATAATATGCATTAATAAAATGATTGAAATCATAGGCCCCTATTAGTTCGTCGCTCAATGTTTTTGTCCATTTTTGCGAACTGTTGTTGACATGCATAAGCGAAAGCAGATAATAAGTCTTGCAGCTCTTTCACTGACTGGGTCGTAGTTCCAGTATTGTATGCAAGGAACATCACTCTGATGAGTTTTTTTCCTTTCTATCGCTAGTCTTGGCTTTCAATGCACATAGATTGACGGAGATAGGGAAAAAGAGAAAGCGATCACATATAATTTACTTGTTGAGCGTCTGAGCGTCTGACAATAAGCATCTTAACTACACCACATTGCCTTAATGGTTTCGAAATCCTATCCTCATATTGTTAAAGAATAATCTTGAAGCGAAACTTCCCCCTCACCATCACAATGAATTTTGATTCCTATGTCTGCCTCAAGCACCATATAAGACTTTTGTCTAGAACAGTGCTTCCCAAAGTGGTCACTACCGCCCCCTGAAAGCGCTAGGCGATCCAAATTTGAAAACTGGGCGAGAGGGGCTTTGTAACACCGGGAAGGGGAAAAGAGGGGGCGGAGGGGGGGGGGGGTTACGAAGAAGAAAAGAAATAGAATTTAGAAAATAACATTCTGATTAACTGAATATATGTCTCAGTATTGTGCAATTGAATAAATTCGTAGTGATTACCTAATTTTAAGAATCATCATCATCATCACCCGTAACACAACGAGTGGTTGGGTCACCAGTTTCTGTTGACGTTCTGATCAACTCGCTCCACCTTTGGCGGTCAGTTGCGATTGACAACATGGTTGCATACCTGAAGCCTGTCCAGTCAGTTAGTTTCTGTAATCAGGTCTTTCTTGCTCTGTATCTTCTCCTCTTTCCCTCTACTGAGCCCTACAGCATTGTTTCTGAGAGGCCATTGGATGTTATTTCATGACCATACCATTGCATTTTAAGCCTTTTCACTGTAGTTTAAAGAGGTTCATTATTGCCAATGTGCTGTATAATTTTGTGGCTCAGCTCTTCGTTTGTAATGTTGTCTCTGTATGATATGCAAAAAAAAAAACATTTCTGAAACATCGCATTTCTAATGTTTCTATCTTTCTTTCATATTCAGCTGTAAATGTACTAATAGCTATTGCTCTGAGCAATCGAATCTTGGATAAAACAATTTTCAGAAAAAATAAAGGAATTAATAGTAAACTTCAGTCAGGGTAATCCTTTTCGTTTACATTACTTTAGATATGATTATGTTAGTTACTGCTTTTAATGTTACCATTCCCGTCCTTTCCACGCACTGTGGAAGGAGGGTCTGAGCAACACGAATTTACAAGCAGGAGTTACCCGTAAAATGTATTTTTAAATAGTAAAATTATGTTATAACGATTGGCTTTTGTTAAAGTAGACAGCCAGTAACTGAGAGAGAGAGAGAGAGAGAGAGAGAGAGAGAGAGAGAGAGAGAGAGAGAGAGAGAGAGAGAGAGCTCCTCACATAAGTATAGAAGCGCACGTCCTAATCGTCACTAACAGAGCATGCTGAGAAGGGTAAAGACAGGTTGCTCCGTGAAGGATCGCTTCAAAATTCCAGGATTGATAGCGTCCTTTTGATATATTCACCAGGTTATTCCTGTGTGTTGGGTAATGAGCAGGCTAAGACTAGCTGGTTCTGCATGAACTGATGTCTGACAAGTTAGACGTTTTGAGGACCAAAATTTATAGCGAGTGAATAGTGTGGGGGCACAAATAGATCGTTACGGCCTGCGGTGAATGGCGCTGCGAGGAGTAACTAGGGGATCTGGCCGACGCTCGACACTCTAGGGAAAGGTGAGATGGGTACACAATCAGACATTTTTGGTTCCATCGGTATTGGAACTCTTTGCTTGCTGCTGGAAATCGGTATGGAGCGCTTAAATGAGTATCCCGAGTTCTGTTATGTCGATTCATAATTCACCATTCAACATTTGTATTTCTATCATAGGTGTGTAGATATAAATAATATAGCTGTTGTTTTGTTACAACCGGAAAATACTAGTGTCTCCCTATATAATACTAACAGCATTACATTACCAATGTGTGTAATCTCGTATATAACACAGCCCTTGTACTGTGACAGTGGGAATATACCATTGAGTCTAAACACATAACAGAGTATTTTGTATTGTAAATATTGGGGGTGTGTCCACTTATTTAACAATGCTGTTGTATTGTTACAGTGATATCAGATTGCTCACTTTTATAACATTGATATTGTACTGTTACATTGAGAAAATAACTCTGTATCCATTTACATAACATATCTGTTGTACTGTAACAGTGGAGAAAATACTAGTTTGTCCACTTACCCAGTAGATGTTTCCCGACAATCTTCGTTGTATTTACATTTGCCACAGTCAGCAGGGACGCAGGTTTCAATAACAATCTGAATGCAAAATTTACCCGGAGCACACGGGTATGGCTTTAGCACGCAAATTTCACCTAAGACGCACCACAGAATTTCAATTCTTTGATAACCAGCAAACTTAATTTAGTATGTCCTCACATGGAGATCCGCCATGGTCTAGCGGCTAGACGTTCGCCTGCGGATCGGAAGGTCAAGTGTGTCTATTTAGATTAGCCCTGTATATCCAATACGCATGAAAGGTGTGGGAAAGGGTCCTTTACTTTTCTACTTTTTAAAAAAATCTAACAAATAGCGTTGTGCTGATCACATGACATCCCCCTCCAAGTGCCGATGTGTCTATCATATACAGGTCTAGCTCTAGATTTGACAAATTAACCTCTCTTCTTCTTCTTCTTCTTCTTCTTCTTCTTCTTCTTCTTCTTCTTCTTCTTCTTCTTCTTCTTCTTCATGGTGTTTGTTTTTATTTCTTTTTGTGCTTCGGGAATCTAGGAGACATTGAAAAACGACTTTTATGGCAAACAACTGAATGTAAAAGTTCGCAGTAAAACATACCAGATGTATAATAGTGGTGACAAACAGACTTTTGTCCTAACCTGATCTTTTAAGCTGAAAGGTTGAAGGCAACGAGTTATTTACTAGCAATAATAATAATAATTACAATACTGTGTTTAACTGCGTATTATGTTCTTCTTCTTCTTTTCCACCATTTACCTCAGCGAGATTTTGGGGGAGATATAATCATCGTTTGTCCGCTTTTCCCAATGAATTGTACAAGCTAGTGATCATTTCTTTGAGGTGGCTCCTGAAGATGTCGCTCCATCTCTTGCGTGGTCTTCCCCTTGCTCTGTGTTCATTATATTTCTCAATTGTGGCTCCCTGTGGCAGTTGGTACCGGGGCGTTCTCGTCAAGTGGCCAAACCATCTCATTTGTTGTTCTATGATCTTGTTTGATAAACTTAGCCCGCACACTCTTACATCTTCTGTCAGATTAAGATTTCAGAATGAGATAATAATATATATAAAATTGAAAAAAAAAATTTGGGGGCTAATGAATTTTGAGGTTAATTTATGGTGCCATTAACAGGACTCGCAACTAATTCTTGACGTGTAAAATACGTTTTAGAGTTCGTTGGTGATTTGTGTATGACCTGATACGAATTATATACCTATACTAAAGAACGTTACTTTTGTGTGGATAGTCGACCGCTCCGAGGCAATGGCAAACTACTAAAGGTATCAACATATCTGTGGTTCTGTTAATCGTGTGAGGTTGGACAAAATGACAGCCTACGCTCAGTGGCACTTTACCTGATGATGATAAAGACGATTATGTGAGTATAAAGCAGTGTTTCCCAATTTTTTTTTTTTTTTTTTTTTGGGTTCTTTTAGAAAGGCTTAGTGCACCCTATATTTCTACTTCTGCACCCTATATTTCTTACGCTTCCTATGTAACACAACTATGGAAGAGTCAATTTTCGAGCTGGCTCCCCTTTAGAATCAAATGCCCACTTTGAGAAACACTTGTACAAAAAAAGGCTTTCTCACCAGGTTTACATTCACTGTCCCCACACTTAAAGATTGGATAGGAACAAAGCTTGCTTCCACAAGCAGGGCAGCATTTCTGGAATCCTGGACACTGATGGTCGCTCTCACACAGGATACCACCGCAAATAAGGATGTTCTGTGGAAAAACAAGGCAATGGCTTTACAGTCCTCACTTGATTTGATTTGATGTGATTTGAATCAAAAACCGACATCACAGCACTTGGGGCATTCCCATAAGCCCCCGTCCCCATCTCCAGCAGCCAGCGAAGAGCTCCGATACTAATGGTGCCAGCAGCCTTCTGATTGAATGTCCGTCTTGCCTTTCCTCTGAGCCTCGAGCATTTGCCAGAACCTCTCGTCACTCCCCACTGCATCAATCTCACTAGACTGTGGTAATCCATCTGCTCCTGCAAACTGTACACGCTCTCCCACAAGGCACTAATCACGTCTGCCTTATCATGCATCAGTATTCCATCAAGTTGTGCGGAGCAAGCCAGTCTATCCGCCTGTTCATTTCCCAACACACCAGGGTCTCCCTATGAAAAAATCCAGACAATACTCCTCACCCGTGTCCTCCGCACGAAGCACGCCTGTCCTGATCTTCCTCAGCATGCTTTCTGAGTCAGTTAAAATTACGATGTGTGTGTGTGTGTGTATGTGTCGTGTTCTCTAACCAGCGGAAAACTGCAGTGATCGCCTCCACCTCCATTCTTAAACTGGAGGCTGTTGTATCATATGCTAGGCTTTCCTGCACCAAACATCCACCATTAACTTTAGCTAAGAAACCCCAAGCATTTCTTTTGGCTATCGTTTTAGTTTAAAAACACACTTGACTGTTTAGACAAGATCTATTGTTGCTTTCTTCTTCTTCTTTTCTTCTTTTTCTCATTTTTCTTCTTCTTTGTCTTCTTCTTCCTATTCTTCTGCGTTCGTTTTCAGCCAAGCTAAACATTCAGTCACATCTGTGTTTTCAAAATCGGGCACACCTCAGCAACACATTTCATCTTGTGATGT
>CAJHNH020000069.1:81603-129103 GCA_905116865.2 Candidula unifasciata | reverse complement strand
TTATGTGGTTAACATCATGCCTATTTTCTGGTATTGACAGGCTTAATTACCTCAGGACAGTCACCAGGTCTTTCACTGCTCAGAGACGTCTGGTTGTTGGAAGGCGGGTCGATGGAAGGCTCGCTGTTGGAAGACGGTTGATCTAGGCAGCAAATTCTCTTGCGCTTGTAGGTCCCAACACAGACTCCTCCTTGGGGACACTGAGAAGATGTTTTACTGCAGCTTAGTTGTTTGTAGAATGTCTTTTTGTGGAGCAGAATCGCCTGGCTATAGCCGTGTTGTTGACATATGTTGTCAGTTCCTACATAGGCAAAAGTGACATTGAGAAAAACAAAGTGAATTGTGTATGTATTTCTCCAGTGTAGTTAAATGGCCCCATTTGGGTGGTGGGGAGAACTGAATATATAAGCTGTCCCATAATAAACATGTTATAAAAGGCGACCAATTGAGAGAGAGATTACCCAGATGAGGTTACCTGAAAGGCTGTCTGACTGAATGTCTGCTGTTTCGTCTTTCAAGTCGTCCGTCTGCCCGACCATCGGTCTGTTTTTTTTTTTTTTTTTTTTTGGGTCTTGTCTTGTCTTGTCTGTCTGTCTGTCTGTCTGTCTGTTTGTTTGTTTGCCTGTCTGTCTGTCTGTTGGTGAAGTTATATCGATTTGAATTATTTCCTGTTACTTCCCTTGAAAATTTAATTTGTAAAAATTATTTTACGCTGTTATCTTTCTTGAAACCACGTATCTAAATGTTTCTGTGAAGTACGGATGCGCTTAGTCATCATCATCAGTTCTCGTTATGCCTAGTGGCACATGGGGCTTCAGAGAGGACTTTCTATGCTTTCCTGTCCTGCGCAATCTTCAGTGCAGTTTTCCATGTCAAAGATGCGACACTCAGGTCACTTTCCATCGTTAGTCTACATGTTGTTTTTGGGCGCCCCAATTTTCTCTTTCCCTCTGGTGTCCATGTGAGAGCTGTTTTGGCAGGTATATCAGGATTCATTCTCATAACGTGGCCAAGCCATTTCCATCTTCTCTTAGTTATCATATTGTCCAAAGTTTCTTGGTTGTGACTTGAAGTAGTTTAGTGTTTGAGATTGTATCTGGCCAGAAAATTTTGATAATTCTACGTAGACATGTGTGGTGGAAGGTGGACAGCTTGTGTGCATCCTTTTTGGTCATTCTCCAGCATTCCGCTCCATAAAGAAGAACTGGCAAAATGATGCTCTTGTAGAGTCGGAGTTTCTTTCCTCTGCAGTAACTGTTCGATTTCCAGACTTGCCTCATCCTTCCAAAAGCAACTAGCTTTGTTCAGACGTGACTGTATGTCCTCTTCAGTCCCTCCCGGTAGGGACACCACACTGCCAATATATGTGAAATGTTCTACATACTGTGTTTTTTAGTATCCAATCAATCACAAGGTTGAAGAGGAGAGATGACATATCACATCCCTGTCTTACACCTGTATTTACTGGGAAAGATGTATTGTAATTTTTTATACTGCAGGAAAAGTCTGTATAGAAGAAAGCAATTATGTTGACTATTTTTTCTGGAATTATATAATGTCGTAAAATTTTCCATAGACTGTCTATATGGACGCTGTCAAAAGCTTTCTCAAAGTCCACAAAATTTACATATATACTTCTCTGCCATTCATTGCATTGTTCTAAAATGTTACGAATGGCGAAGATGTGTTCAGTTGTTCCTCTGCCCTTTCAGAATCCTGCTTGTTCTACTCGTAGGCATTTATCTACTCCTTTTTCAAGCCGCATTATGATGATTTTGCAAAATATTTTGCTTGGTACTGAGAGTAGAGTAATTCCCCTCCAATTATTGCAGTCTGTTAAGTCTCCTTTTTTGGGGATTTTGACTATTGTTCCTTCAGTCCAGTCATCAGGCAACACTTCTTTTTCCCAAATATCCTTGAACAATGGTTCCAAAATGCTAGCAGTTGTGTTGGGATCTACTTTGAGAAGTTCTGCTGGCAGTTCGTCTTTGCCTAATGTTTTGTTGTTCTTTAAAGTGTGGATAGCTTTAAGGATTTCTTGTTTTCTTGGTGGTTCAGTAATAATGTCAATGTCCTGAGAGGCTGGTTGAATATCTGGGGTATTTTCAGGATCAGGTCTGTTCAAGAGGTCGGAGACGTGGTAAGTCCACTGCATGTCTTGTTATTGTTCTGTGGTGAGCAGTCTGCCTTGGTTATCTCTGATGGCTATGCTATGATAATTGTTTCTGCTTCCGCAGATTTGCTGGGTAAATTTGTGTAGGGTTTGTAGATCATGTGCTTTAGCAGCATTTTCTGCTGTTTCTGCTAGATTTTCCATAAATATTCTTTTGTCAGCGCTGGCACTTTTCCTTGTCATTTAATTTAGTTCGCTATATTCTAACAATAGTTTGTCTTTCTGACGTTTTGATTTAGTGTGATTTATGAGGCTCTTTATTCTTTTTCGCTTGGCAATATAGTCCATGGTTTGACTGCTTATCCATTCTTTGTGATGTTGTTTCCTAGTTCCTAATATGTTGTTGCTAGCTGATTTGAATGTTTCTTTGATCTGGTTCCATCTGTCTTGAATGCTGATTGCAGTTTGACTGTCTTGGTCACTTGATAGGGTTTGAAATCTATTCTTGAGTTCTGCTATAAATTTAGTGGCAATGTCTTTTTCTCTTAAAAGGTTAACATTGAAGCGTGCTGTCTGTTTTTTAACTTGCGTGTGAACTTTTCTTTAGTTTGAGTCGTAGTAGAGCAACTACAAGGTATGCGCTTAGTGGTAATGACTAAAGATACGGCAGCGGTAGAGAAAAAAAAAAGATGAAGTAAGGGGTAAGATATTCATTATATGGCTTTAGTTAGACCCCTATTTCCACTAGGCCTACATAAAAGACAGCGATGAAGACCAAGATAAGGCTAAGGACGGGAGAACGAGACATTTTTTTTTTACTATCGCAGGCGAAGCCAGGCAAATAAATCTTATATATATAAATATACATATATACACACACGCACATATATACAAACATATATATATATATATATATATATATACATACATACATACATACATATATGTGAGTGTGTATATTATATATATATATACACAGACACATACATACACATATGCACAAATAGACATACACATATATACATATATATGTGTGTGTATATGTGTGTGTGTGTGTGTGTGTTGGTGTCTGTGACGTACGCTCTACGTATTAAGTGCTCTAGTTAAAAATTCGTCTGTTCAATATTTGAACAAGAACCTAAGTTGGATATTCGGCTGTCCAATATTCGAAAAAGTATCTTGGATGTTTGACTGTTCAATATATCAACAAGTAACTTAGTTGGATTTTCTGCTGTTCAATATTCAAACAAGAAGCTTAGTTGGATATTCGGCTGTTCAATATTCGAGCAGGTACCTTAGCTGGATATTCGGCTGTTTAATATTCGAACAAGTACTTTAGTTGGATATTCGGCTGTTCAATATTCGAACAGGTACCTTAGTTGGATATTAGGCTGTTCAATATTGGAACAAGTAAATTAGTTGGATAATTGGCTGTTTAATATTCGAACAAATACCTTAATTGGATATTCGGCTATTCAATATTCGAACAAGTACCTTTGTTGGTTATTCAGCTGTTCAGTATTCGAACAAGTACCTTAGTTGTATATTCGGCTGTTCAATATTCAAACAAGAACCTTAGCTGTTGAATATTCTAATAGGTACCTCAGTTGGATATTTGGCTGATCAATTTTCGAGCAAGTACCTAAGTTCAGATTGTGGCATGTTGCGATTTGTAACAGTTGCTACCCCTAGGTGAACATAACTTGGCATTAAATGCAGTACGGCAGGGACCTAGGATTGCTGAACAAATATCGCCGTACATGTCGATCCTTTTTTCCCCGGTCGGTCTGTCTATCTGTATGTATGTTTATATTTATATTATATATATATATATATATATATATATATATATATATATATATATATATATATATATATATATATATATATATATATATATATATATATATATATATATATATATATATATATATATATACATACATACATACATTCTTTTTCTTCTTCTTCCCTTCATATTCAGATGGATAGGCCTACAACCAACTCACGCCTCTCGCCAAGGCACTCTATTTTGTTTAATCGCATACAGATCGCTCTCTGTAACCCCCGTCCTGTCAATTTCATTCTTTAGTTGGCTGCTTCAAATGTCTATTTTTTTTTTTCTTTATCTAACGATTATAATTCCCTTCACCTTATGGATATATTTTTTTTTAATTTTAAGTGTCTTCTATCTAACGCTAGCGTTTTTTCCTTTCTTCTTCATGCAATGAAAGTTGCCACTTTTTTTTTAGCAAAGCTTGTATTAGTGACCCAGTTGTTCCGTTTCATTCTTATCTATATTGCATACAAGAATACACACATAAAACAGCCATATCCTTACTCAGGTCAACTTTAGAAATGGGAACACGCTGGGCTTCTGCAGGACAAGTGGCACAGGCGGCAACACAGCGAAACACTGTGTCAGTCAGGCACGGAATAGCTTCACATCCACGCGGAGATGGAGGATTTGCTGCAAAACACAAAGACACATTCTCACATTTGTACACGCTGCTTCAACTTGTTTCTACACATGGATAATGGGAGTCGTGGTAGCGCTATGACGACAAGCTAATTCGCCTTTCTGACCGTCCTGAATTTGAATCCGCATTGCGTCGGTTGTTCTTAAAATAACTGACCCTGACCTCCAGATATCAGAAAACGTATGCAGTGAAAACGACAGGAGTGATGTTGGCCACATCATACATCGAAAGAAAAGACTATAACACATGAATCTACCACCATTTATGCGATACGCCAATCGTCTGAAAATGGTCCTTAATTTACCACATAGGATATTTAACCTCCTAGAAGAGAGTTCAGTGTCCCCACCCCCACCCCCACCCACCCGACCCTTTTTTCATTGTCAATAGCTGCTTTGTGCCGCTATCTATCACAGTGGAATCCTCCACTTCTTCTGCATTCTCCGAAGACGCAAATGTCCGTCTGAAATGTACGCCTTTCTGCATACACATCTGACATCTATGCCCATTGGATCCAGGGTTAGTCTTCCCGGATGCCTCGCAGTTTAAAACGGATGATAGGTAGCCAAGTACTCCGGTACTTCGTGTTCTGTGATGCTCTTTGGTCTTAAGTTGTCAGTTACTCCTTAAATCCCTCTTCTTGTAGATTTTTTTTGGTTGTTCCCTTTTCATGTTGTACCCAGTCGCTGCCGGCATCTTTGAGCTCTTTCTCAATAGGCGGCCAGACTATTTCAGTGTTTGTTTTCTCCCTAATTAGGTTAATGATGGGTATTATTTCAACAGTTCCTGTGTCTTCATTTCTCACATGATCTCTTTTGATTTTGTTAGCAGCCTTTCACAAACATCTCATGTCAGATATGGTTAGTTTTCTTAAGTGTGTTCTTTGGCTAACGTCAAAGTATGACACTAATAATTCCAAAGTATGAACATCCAGGTGTAGAAAGATTGCAGTTGGCTGGTACTTAACAATACTATACTTGAAATGTGAAAAAAAAAATTAAAAAAAAAAAAAAAAACTTTTATTTGCATATTATTGATTCATGTTTTATATGTGCATACACTGTGTAATTATATAAATATTTCTATGAAAGACGGCTACGTTTTTTTAGTGTTTTTTTTAAATTGTGATATAAAATTGTAAATGAATTTATTATAGTGAAAAATACTATTCTCTCCTATCCATTCAGCTAATAATTAATTATTTGTACAGGTTTAATTTTAATGTTTAAAAGAAAATCTTATTTAACGAAACAAAATTTTTTCGATATTTTTAGTGACAGATCTTTTTTCCTAGCGTTCACGGATAGTAAACTCCGGCAGAAACTTTTAGCGCTTCTTCCAAAACTGGTTTTGTTTTAGGACTTTGCGTACTAGGAACCTGTTTCTGTGACAACCGCAGAGGAGTGGATATGATCCATGGGAGGCTTAATGTTACAACACCAGGTGTGGTTCAGAACCTCCCTTCTCATTTTCAAAGTTGAAATGGAATTGGATCAATGACAATGACAAACATGTACATATAGGTGAGAAAAAAGCAAGTTTTAAAAACAAATATGATTAAGACCAGAAGGCCTAAAGAAGTTTGAGAATATGGAAAAACTTAACGGCGCATACGGAAAACACTCCTGATATTTTACAAACATGAAGAGCTACTCACATATAGCGTCTTTCTGTGAACGAAACAGCATATATAATATATTTTATGAATATATATATATATATATTACAATCATTAATTCTTTATCATAATCATCATATTCTTCTTCTTCTTCTTCTTCTTCTTCTTCTTCTTCTTCTTCTTCTTCTTCTTCTTCTTCTTCTTCTTCTTCTTCTTCTTCTTCTTCTTCTTCTTCTTCTTCTTCTTCTTCTTCTTCTTCTTCTTCTTCCTTCTCTTCTTCTTCTTCTTCTTCTTCTTCTTCTTCTTCTTCTTCTTCTTCTTCTTCTTCTTCTTCTTCTTCTTCTTCTTCTTCTTCTTCTTCTTCTTCTTCTTCTTCTTCTTCTTCTTCTTCTTCTTCTTCTTCTTCTTCTTCTTCTTCTTCTTCTTCTTCTTCTTCTTCTTCTTCTTTCTTCTTCTTCTTCTTCTTTTCTTCTTCTTCTTCTTCTTCTTCTTCTTCTTCTTCTTCTTCTTCTTCTTCTTCTTCTTCTTCTTCTTCTTCTTCTTCTTCTTCTTCTTCTTCTTCTTCTTTTTGTCTTTCTTTTTTCTTAGTCTTCTTCTTTTCTTTATCTCTTTCTTCTACTTCTTCCCTCATTATTCTTTTTTTTCCCCTTTCTCCTCGAAACATGCAGACTAGTGATAAGTGTTAAAACATCAAAGTCTGTGCTTTTCTGGTAATTTCAGCACCGGAGTTAATAAACGTACTTCACGAACATATTTAATGTTGCAATATGTAACTAAATAGTAAGTTTTGGAATGGCACATGTTTTGTGTGTGTGACTTTGATTATTTACATATCGACTGACACACATCACCTTGCTTGCTACTGGTGGAGATAGAACACCACGCAGTACAGAAAATAACTACACTAGAACCTTTTCATTAGCTTTTAACATGACTGCTGTTGATATGCTGTTGTCTGGTTCTCTCTCTCTCTCTCCGAACTGCTGCCTCAGCATACAATTATATGATCCCGCACTCTTTAGCGGACCTAAAGAGTATAAGTCCAGGTACCTCTTCAAACTCCAACACATGTTCTAATTGTGGCACCAGTAATGTCCCCACCAGCCTGTCTAACCCGAAGTCATGTTTGGGTAAGCTGTCTGGGTGTCGGCTTTCTCTTCAGGGCTGATCCGTAAATATTTTGAAACCCCGGGATCAGAAGACCCGGTCTGGAATGACACACGAACAGAATCTAGACTTGACACATGAGACTTACAAATATCAGTGCTGATGGCAGACCAATAGGATCTAGGCTTGACATAGTGAGACTATAAAAGTCTCAGTGCTGATGACACACCAACATTGTAAGCCCAAGATACCCTCCCTGTTCAACTTCCATGAAAGTTATAATTAGTGCACCCGTAATGGCCATTACAGCCATGTGTAACCTACATAACTTTACAAGTCGTTGTTAAGAATGAGTATGATGCTTATATAGGCTTGTGTGGCTTAGGCGTGGCGAACGGGCTTCGTAATGACGGCATGCCGGGTTCGATCACAGCTGCAGGCGATTAAGCAACGGCCCGTCTTGCGTTAATTTCTACAGTGGTCTTAGGAAGTAGTATGAAAATTGTTTTATGTAGGCAAGAGTTGCCTGAGTAAAAACCGCCATCACAGCACTCGGGACGTTTCCATAAAAGCTTTGTCCTCATCATCATTATCAGCCGATGAAGGCTTCCATTCCCAGTGGTATATATGTGGACACAAAAGGGACACAATTATTAGTCTGTATCAGTAAAATCGCGACCCTAACAGGACTGCAGGTTACGCTAGCCTTGTCCCACAATTCATTATATCCTGGACAATCATCTTGATTTAATAAAGGAAATACGTTCATCCTATGGCATCTCTTGTGTGTCCTCGCTTCCTCAAAAACGCTGCCACAACTGACAACATAAATTGTGAACGACCCTTTCTTTGCACGCCATCGGTCAATTTGACATATGGTTCTAGATACACATTTATAAACCAATCAGTACTTGACGATTAACGTCATCAATATTCGCCAACCCCAATTATTACTTTGTCATATAACAGTTCTACTTTTTAAAATATCTTTCAATGCCGATTTGAACCTAGGGCCGGGAAAATTGTCATCAACGTCTTCTTCATCATCGTTATCATTGTCATCAATCTCCACTTCTGTCGGTAAGCGCCGTGGGGAGGAAAAGTTTGCGATCCATTACTTGATAGACAGCAATGTCTTTCGTCATTCCGTGTTGATGTAGAAGCTCTTTCATATGAAAAAATCCATCTTCTCCTTGGACGACTTCTAGCTGTCACTTTAGATCTTTTCTTTGTGGCTCAGCGTTTGTAGTTCTGACTGCATTCTTACTAGATTATCAAACCATTTAATCTTCTCCTTGGATGTCCTCTTGCTTTTACTTTAGATCTTTTCTTGTGCGGCTCAGCGTTTGTAGTTCTGACTGCATTCTTACTAGATTATCAAACCATTTAATCTTCTCCTTGGATGTCCTCTTGCTTTCACTTTAGATCTTTTCTTGTGCGGCTCAGCGTTTGTAGTTCTGACTGCATTCTTACTAGATTATCAAACCATTTAATCTTCTCCTTGGATGTCCTCTTGCTTTCACTTTAGATCTTTTCTTGTGCGGCTCAGCGTTTGTAGTTCTGACTGCATTCTTACTAGATTATCAAACCATTTAATCTTCTCCTTGGATGTCCTCTTGCTTTCACTTTAGATCTTTTCTTGTGCGGCTCAGCGTTTGTAGTTCTGACTGCATTCTTACTAGATTATCAAGGGACTGAGCTTCGAGAGGCAGGTTGTAAGAAGTGTTGGTGTTGTGGGTAGTGGGTTCCCCCCCTTACTTCACCCTAGGTCTAGTGAATATCTGTTCACGAAAGGAGCGTCCATTGTGGTGTCAGCCTCTTGACCTAGCAAAACCTCTCTTACCTCAAGACCATTGTGCGTGGCGAAGAGTCACAGCCTTCCCGAGGTAGTCCCGGTAACTGGGGGTGCGAATCCCCAGGCAAAACACAATGGATCTAGAGGAGCAAACCTCGATAATAAACCCGGTGCACCACACCGTACTGCCCCCTGTGGGAGGGAAGGAGCCAGAGGTGTGCTGAACAGTCTTAGGAATGGAAACAAGTATGCTAACCCCCCTGAATACCAGAAACTATCGTGAAGGCACAGGGACTCAGGACGTGACGATCCAGTTGCCCCAACTACTCATGCTTAGGCCATGCTTAGAGACATGAAGAGCTCAGCGAAACCTGCAGGCAATCTGGTGGCGGGGAATGAGCACACTGTGAGCCCCACCTTAGCTACGTGATAAAGGGAAAGGCAGAAACACAACCCATATTTCCTTTAGAACTGGTACAGGGCATTTCTAGCTGCTGCCCGGGGAGGTAGGTAATCCACAGACACCCCAGCACCACAATGCCATGAATATTGGGCCAAAGGGCGAAAGCTCATGCGCCGCTGGATCGATAACAACAACAACAACTAGATTATCAAACCATTTAATCTTCTCCTTGGACGTCCTCTAGCTTTTATTTCAGATCTTTTCATTGTGGCTCAGCGTTTGTAGTTCTGACTGCACTCTTACTAGATTATCAAATCATTTGATCTCCTGTTTCTCAACGAATTTGCTGCATAGTGTATGTCTGTTAATATCATTTCTAACGTGGTTACCATGGTAATCACATGAATGATTTTGAATTTCTGGCAGACAGATGTACAGCAGCAGTTCAACAATGTGGTTTATGATTTCAGCAAAAAAAAAAAAGGATTATTTTGTGCTTTATTTTATGTTGACCTTACTCTGTAGTAATGCACCCGACAACGTATGTTTGTATCCGCATTATTTAGATTTCTAACTTAGTCTGATGGTTAAGTTGGCGGTTTTTCTCAGACGGTATGTAGTAATTTATTCTTAAGACAAAAACAAAAACGAGCAAATAAATACCTGTGACAGTACAGTTCCTGTAAGCAGTAGAACCTGTTCAAAACCCAGCAAAATAAGTAAGAAAAGGGCATTTTCCAAATCAGTGTTGCTAGATACATAATTTAATAGATCATCTGCAAACAAATAAGCCAGTAAAACGGATGTACACGCAAAACTCAGGTCAAGGTAAAAGCCAACAGTCCATTTTGGACGAACAACCGCGACTTACCGCCGGAATTCACAGCCGGTGAACAAGAAGAAGAAGAAGAAGAAGAATTCTTCCCTCGCTAGTTACTGTGGTAAATGATACTTGGTCGCTTTCATCTCCCACGATTTTTCCTTTATTAATTTCAAGCAGTGCTGATTTAAGAGCCTCGACATTTTTTTCTCTCTCTAAATCTTTAGAGTGTGGATTCTCAAACAGCTGGAATCTGTTATTATTTCATAACATCATCATCATGTGCATTGCCCGTAAGCATAGGCTGTCATCTTCGAACTCTCACGTCATCACAAGAGACACACAGAGACTAACACAGAGACTAACTAATTAGTTGCCTTTCCTTTACTTGGCTTAGTAAACCATCCCCGGCGGGGTTCAATGCGTGTTATGTGGCCTTAATAGATAAGATTTGTCTCAGTATCTATTGTGCATTGTTTTCTAAACGACATCACGCATGTAACATTATTTTCAAAAGTTAGCCTAAAGAAGAATGATACCAAATCACCTGTAACAGACTGCGGACTCTGGTATGTAGGGAACATAAACTGCCTCTACAATCATTATGCTGACTTTCCTATAATAATTTTTAATTACAATATACAATAGTTAAATACCGTAAAACAATTACTGGACATAGTTTAAATTTTAACTGTAACAATGAATGCCAACATTTAATACTTAAAATTCCCTCGGTAAGAAAACTCTAGTAAAATAAATTGAAATTAATGCTGACTTTGCAAAAGTAGCTGTTATAATAGTCTTTTAGTCGCTGTAATGTCATAGTAATGTCGCACTAATATGGGACGCAACTTTCTGTTATTTTAAAGCCCCACCCAGACTGTGGTCAGGGGCCCTAATATAAATCAACGGTTGAATGGGGTTTCTGGGACTTGTACCCGGGTTATTCTCATCTGAATGGTGGTACTTTGCGTCACCGGGTGTTTTTCGCTCGTTGTGCGGCCCTACTGGGGTTGAAATTCACTTACTATAATGTCCAATTCATACATTTTTACATTGTCATCAAGTGCCTTGTTGACTGCCTTGGGCGACTAGTAACATTTAACAGCATGTATAGTTTCGTGTGTTGACATTCTTCTATTACATAACAAAAGGCTGAGAATACTCTTCCTATAATGTCTTCCTCTCTCTTTCTCTCTCTCTCGCTGACTCTCTCTCTCTCTCTCTCTCTCTCTCTCTCTCTCTCTCTCTCTCTCCCTTTCTCTCTACGTTTCACATATCTTTGCAATTTGTCGTCAAAACACAAGCGTATACTTATCGTTGTCTTACGTAAGGATAGAAATTGTGCATCTTTATAGATATCCGTCTTTTAGATAAATTGAAGTTTAACACATTTAAGCACCTCTGTCACAATTTTGAAGTTTAGCTAGTCTTTTAGTCAATTCTCCTTTTTTGTTAGCTGTCAGTCGGAAGCGTATTTAGGCCTTGCACTCTTCGAAAACAACTTTAAACTTGTAACCTGATCTGACATGTGGGATAAAATAACTCAGATTTGTCGAGCGATGTGTGGGTGTGATTCCCCCCCCCCCCCCTAATATTTTTTAACTTTGATGTTCCTTTGATAGCCTTTTCTCCCACTAGGGGATGATGTTATCGATGTCCCATTTGTTGTTGTTTTCTTCATCTGTCCTATTGATTGTTTTTGTCCTATTTTGTGTTTTATTCTCCCCCTTCCCATTTCAACCTCAAGGTCACCCACCTACTTCCATTATTTATTTTCAGTAAATTCCTCATCCGCTTTTTAAATAATTCAATCTTCTGCCACTATCCAATGATCTCATCTTGTGCCTGCTGTCCTTTTCTTTATGTTTATTTTTTTTTTCGATGTGTCCATTATCTTATAACTTTGTTGGTTGTCATTATTCGTCATTTGCTTTCACCCTTTCTCCTTCTATAACTCTTCTTTCATAAAAGAAATCCATCATCTATTCAATGCTTTTTGCTTGCACGTGTTGTATTTTTCTTTATCCATTTCTCTCTGTATGTCCCTTGTCTTTCAATGTCGTCTCCATCTTACCCACCTCCTCATGGTTGTCATTCCTGTCCTACTTGTGTCCTTTCTCCCTCCTAATGCTTCTTCTTCTTCTTCTTCTTCTTCTTCTTCTTCTTCTTCTTCTTCTTCTTCTTCTTCTTCTTCTTCTTCTTCTTCTTCTTCTTCTTCTTCTTCTTCTTTTCTTCTTCTTCTTCTTCTTTTGCTTCTTCTTCTTCTTCTTCTTCTTCTTCTTCTTCTTCTTCTTCTTCTTCTTCTTCTTCTTTTCTTCTTCTTCTTCTTCTTCTTCTTCTTCTTCTTCTTCTTCTTCTTCTTCTTCTTCTTCTTCTTCTTCTTCTTCTTCCTCTTCCTTTCTTCTTCTTCCTCCTTTCTTCTTCTTCTTCTTCTTCTTCTTCTTCTTCTTCTTCTTCTTCTTCTTCTTCTTCTTCTTCTTCTCTCCTCCTCCCCCTCCTCCTCGTCTTCCTTTATCATGCAGTGTTTCTTGGTAATCACATCTTTCTACGCTTATTGTGTAACTGCTAATCCTCTGCAATGCCCAGGTTCTTCCCTGCCATGACTCCAAACTGTCCTGCATATTCTCTCTTGGGACCTTGCACATTTATTTCCATCTGTCACATATCACTCCTGTCACGTGCCTGATTTAAGGATTTCTCCTTAAGAACCAACAGCACTCAGAAATAATTATGTTGAATCGTTTGGCTCGTATTGGTCTAAGGGATGCTCCGTGGCCAATATACGCTCAACTTATTTCTGGAGTAGGGAAACTCAAGTTTTGGCACTACAAAATATATGTGTATATGAATACAATATTTCTAGGCACACTTGGCTAAACGCCCCCAATACTATAAAAAGAAAGCCCCCAGGTTATGATAGTTTACTATCATAACCATGTTAACACATATAACACTTATTATAAACACACAGACATCAATGCTAAACAATTAGAAAGATGAAATAGAGACACATAAGTCAGCCATGAAAATGAATGTATGTAATACGTACAAATAATTTACACAAATAGAAGAATAATGTTCCAGAATGTTCCTATAATTAGGAATCAGGACTCAGGATTACGACTCAGATATTGAAGCAGCCAGATGGCCTTGATGAGTATCACAGTGTCATCCTTGGAATACTGTGGAGCTGTGGGGAATAGAGCATGATAATAACACAAAAACTGGCACTTATCAGAGTTCTATTGTTGATGCTCCCCTCCGCTCCTGGTGATTCGACTGAAGTTGCCTCTGGTCACAGAGGAGTACCTCACCATCGAGGACACAGAAACTGTATATGGACTCAACAAGTCTCTCCCATAGGTCAGGTCACAAAGCTGTCTCGGAGCTCAACCCAGCTCCTGAAGACTGGTACACTTGATTATGGATACAATCTCTGCCAATGTTCACTCGCCCTGGAGCTCACACATACGCTCTGGTCATGTTAAGGTGGTGGTGTATATGGCACAACCTGATGAGGCCAGGTACATTCACTGGTGTTAGCTGGTGGATAGTTGGTTGGTGGATGTTTGTAGGACTGTGATCGATCTGCCTGCTCTTTACAGAGGTTTCATCCTGTCAGGAAAAAACTCAGAATTAGTAATCACCAAGAGGGTGTCATCTTGACAGGAAAGACTCAGAATAAGCAATCAGTTTCCATCACACATCAGCCTACTCCACCTCTGCTCCTCTTTTACATTCCTAAGAGTGTACTCTCAAGACCAGGAGACAATGTCTCCTTTCATTTATCTGTCTGTTTAGTGCAAGAGATAGAAAGTCAGATATATATAGTGAAGATAGATAGACACTATCACTTGTATCTCATTCTCTCCACCCCCCCCCCTACACATCTGCATTCAGACACTAATGTTTACAGTCAGTACCCATATCTCTTCCGTCTCCTCAGGCCATTCACTACACATCCATTGATCTGTGTCAAACACACTCAAAGCAACGCGCTAGCTGCCAAGCAACTGACCTACATTCTCCTTTGTAACCCTTTGAAAATAAAGTTCGTTCGTTCGTTCGTTCGTTCGTCCCCATTATTACTGCACAAACTGTTGCTAGTTTAAATGATAAACACTTGTAGGTTCAATATCTTTACCAATGGTGTGGGTTATTTAGGGCACAAACCATTTAGTCTGTATAGAATAAGATCTAAGGTTCGGATCCGGTTCTCTGGAGATCAAGAACGGTCAAACTATGTGCGATCACATAGCCGAGGCCGGTAAATCTACAGTAGTGACTCTTTTAACAAGACATCATTTAGGGTACTCGTAAACTTTAATTAACTTACATAAGCATAGGAATTGTCCTAGACACTACAGGCCGCCTTTTCAAAGTATAAATTTATGAGGCGCCGATGAACACATCTGATCTCTAGGAATGCAGGCAGAAGAACATACGCTAGGCGATAGTAGAAAAGAAGTCCCTTGTATACATGAGCAAGGAGTAAACCGGTTTCTAGGAATTTTCAAATAAAACCCATTAAATCGTCAACCTACAGTTGCAAATTTAAAATGACGATAATTCAAAGCAACTAGAAGGTCTAGAAACTACTATTTTATCCGATAAAGGTATAGATCAATATAAGGGACTATTTACCTTTCCGGACGGGTCCAAGTTGGAAATTTTTTGCCGAGGGGGGGGGGGGGGGGGGAGGCGGGATACCAGGTCCTGACTCGACGACTATGTGTAGTGGCGGTTCATTCCTTGACACCATCTAGCTTTAAGTCTTTTTAAACGTTCAAAGTAAATCAAGGTATTTGGGAAGTGGATATTTTTCAATTTTTTTAAAAATTGCCTAGCTTAAAAACAAAAACGAGAATGAACGTCTAATTATGTATAGAGGGCATACATAGGAGCTGGAACATGCGGCAGATCTGATGCGCTCCAGCATTATTGAGGGTGAAATGAGGGAAAAGAAATTTATAGATTACGACAAATTTTTAAAGTCTGTGAAAAGAAATGAGAGGAAAAACAGATCGATTTACAGGAGTATGCATGGATGTTTGAACAGGCGGTCTGTTAGATACAGATGCAGTGAAATATATATATAGAAAGAAAGACATATAGAAACAAAAACAGAGGGGCACACAGGCATCCAGACAGTCAGGCAGACACGCAGGCAGACAGACAGACAGACAGACAGATACACTGACTAACTGACACAGACAGACAGACAGACAGCCAGACAGACAGACAGACAGACAGACTGACAGACAGACAGACAAACAGACACACAGACAGGCTGACTAGTTGACAGGCTGACAGACAGGCCGACAGACAGACAGACAGGCTGACAGACAGACAGGCTGACAGACAGACAGGCTGACAGACAGACAGGCTGACGGACACACAGGCTGACAGACACACAGGCTGACAGATAGACTGACAGGCTGACAGGCAGGCTGACGGGCAGGCAGGCTGACAGGCTGACAGGCAGACAGGCTGACATACAGGCAAGCTGACAGGCAGAAAAGCTGACAGGCAGGCTGACAGGTAGACAGGCATACAGACAGGCTGACAGGCAGACAGGCTGATAGACAGGATGACAGGTAGACAGGCAGACAAACAGACAGACAGACGGGCTGGCTGACAGGTTGACAGAGAGACTAACAGACAAACTGACAGACAGACTGGCTGACTGTCTGACAGACAGACTGGTTAACTGACAGACAGACTGGCTGACTGGCTGACAGACATATTGACTGACTGACTGACTGACTGACATAGAGACTGACATAGAGACTGGCTGATGGCTGACAGACAGACTTGCTGACAGACAGACAGACATGCTGTCAGACAGGATGGCTGAGAGACAGGCAGACAGGCTGTCAGACAGGCTTCCTGAAAGGCTGACAGACATACTGACAGACAGACTGACAGACAGTCTGACAGACAGACTGACAGACAGATTGTCTGACAGACTGACAGACAGACTGGCAGACTGGCTGACAGACAGACTTGCTGACTGGCTGACAGAAAGACTACCTGACAGACAGACTGGCTGATTGGCTGACAGACAGACTGGCTGACTGGCTGACAGACGGACTAGCTGACTGACGGACAGAGAGACTGGTTGGCTGGGGGACAGATAGACTGGCTAACAGACAGACAGACTGGATGACTGGTTGACAGACAGACAGACAGACAGACAGACAGACAGACAGACAGACAGACAGACTGACAGGCTGACAGAAAGACAGGCTGACAGACAGACAGGTTAACAGACAGGCAGGTTGACAGACAGGCAGCCTGACAGTCAGGCAGCTGGACAGACAGGCAGGCTGACAGACAGGCAGGCTGACAGACAAGCAGGCTGACTGACAGGCAGGCTGACAGACTGACAGGGAGGCTGACTGACTGACTGACTGACTGACTGACTGACAATCAGTGTAGTTAACTTATTACTTTAAGATTGACTCAGCCTAGAATGTTTCCTTTTATTATCATTATTTAGCAGGTCCTTTACAGAGAGTATCTCTCGCCACAGCGTGACTTAGAGTCTCTCTTTTTCTAGCCAGTTCGCAGCAATCAGTGCTTTAATAGCTCGTTCCTCGGTAGTGTCTTGTATCCATATTCACGCAGTATCCACATTTATACAACTCCTTTCGAGTCAGACCGCTCGTCCTCCACACTGTTGTTAGCTATGCATGTCTTTCCTTCTCTTTCTTGGTGTTTCTTTCTGGCTTAATCTCCCACCGATTTCGCCAAGTGTATTTCGTAGGAGAGCGTTCTTTTTCTGCACAACGTCCTTTAGACCACCATTTACAGTTTAAAAATTTTGAGTATTTTACTTTGCCAAGAAGTATTGAAAACAGTTTTTGATTTTGGATAGTTCCGAAATGTGAAAATATTCTGCGTGTGACGATAGTGGTCTTATAGTAGTCTTCCTGCAATAAGAACGGCTTAGTCATGTTTTGGATATGTGTGTGCAATGTTAGGTGAATCCTCAAAGCGGTTCTATTCGTCATTTGTTATTGTGTAATCAGGTTGTGTCAGTCCGGGTTGGCAGCTAGGCTCCGGTGTACGTAAATATCATATACCCTTTGCACCAAGCTTACGCTTTGAGATCCAAATGTTCGGCGATGAGAATTGCTATGGCATGTTGGGTATCGAACTCAAGTGCTCTCTTTGTGAATAGGATGGGGGATTACACTCACAGTACATCCGAAAGAGGTAGGAAAGGGTGAGGGAAAAGGGAGCGGGAGGCCATTCAGTCATTTCTCGTTGTTGCCGTCTTGCTGGATTCTAGCGTGGCCTTTAGTCGGGATTATACGTATCACGTTACAAATGTTTGCTATCAGCCCACTGATGGGGTGGTATTGGTGGTTAAGTGTTCTAGTCCTGTCAGTATCGATTCACTTGTTTTCCCTATTTGCTGTCAGTCATATCTTGTTGTGAGCCCCACCGGTCATGTTTATGTTGTATACATGATTTTGAATGGGATGGTTTTGAGTCTGAATCCCCGGAGTATATGGACGCACACAACTAAGTGTATGCGTACATGTATCCGAGCATTCATACACGCTGACAACACTACATGTGTGCACTTCCTTTCATACTTATCCCTGTACATACCTATTTGACATTCCGTACACATGCATACTCTTTTATATGTGTCTACTAAAGCCTACATAAATGCACTTACATTCATGAAAAACGTGTACATCCACACGTAAGGACACTCACACTTCCATGTCTTGCAAGTTATTTGGTGTTGCTATGTCTGTAATATCGTCTGGTCGTGCCACCTTTTTAAGTTATGTCCCGTTCCAGGTATGTGACCTGTCCGTTGTGTTCTTATCATGTTCTGGTGGATGGTGTGTGTTGATGAGGTTCTTGCTAGCGTACACACTTCATTCCATTTCTTCTTATTAACAGGTTCATGCGATTTCATACGTATGTGTGCACTCGTTCACGTATAGTCCCATGCAACCGCTTAAATGCAAAATAGCGGAAGTCAATTAGCGGAGTAATCGTTATTTATAATAAGACAACAGAAACAGGGAGTGGTGCATTGTTTTGGATTGAAAAGTACAAGGATTTTCTGTCAAACGGTGACGTTGAGCAACCCACACACACCCATTTATAATCAAAATATCTCAGTTTCTGTTAGTCAGATTTTAAAATTTTCAACTGCATATGAAAATTGACATGTTCATTTACAAGGTTATTGGCATAGAATATGTAAAAGCAAAAATATGATATTTTTCACATTTCGAGCCAGACTGCCTCCCCCCCCCCCCCCCCCCCCCCCCCCCCCCCCCCAACGTGATAATAAATTGGGAAAGCACAACAAAGATAGAAGCCACAAATAAAAAATAAAAACGGAGATAGGCAAAAAAGAAAGAAAAAGGCCAAACCGAAAAAAAAATTAATTGGGGGAGGGGGGGGTGGTCTTACGCCATTACACATGTATGAGGCGGGGGGGAAAAAGCAAAAAAAAAAAAAAAAAAAAAAACTAGAGGTTAAAAATGGGACCCTGTTTTGGGAGAGTGCGCATGGTGGCCGCCCTGGTGCAGTCAGTGACGACGAGCTTGGACATCCAGCAAAGGAGTCAGCCCCGACACCAACAATAGCAAGGAGAGCAACGTAGCACTAGATCAGGCGTATCCACACGTCATAAAACGCACAAACAAACCCCAAAGAAACAAGAACGCAAATAAAGCCAAGCCCTAGTGGCTGGATGGAGCAGTATGATTTTTTTTTTTCTATTGAATTGAATTAAGGGAGGTGGTAATGGAACAACATCTAGTGCCACCAGACAGCTAAACGGAGAGAAGGGAAGAACATAAAGTGCATGCAGAAGGCTCAAAGAAAGGTATAGAACGACGTAACGTGCGACGAGACAGCTCAAATAAGAGAATGGAGCAACATAATGTGAATAGAACAACATGTCGAACGACCAGAAGCTAAACAGAGGGACAGAGGGGATGGGAAATCATAAGATACGACTAAAATACCTAATTCAGCAAACGTTTCCAGAAGATATATCGGTATCCATCTTAAGCTAGGCAGTCTTAGAAACTAGGGTCATTTATGAAGAGTGTCATTGTGCGCAGTCTTCGCATGACTGATTGTAGACACATACACCTGCAGGCAATTTGATAGCAACACATTTTTTTTGAGGGGGTTGGGAGATCATATCAGTGTAGTATAATTATGAAAGCAATGGCAAACTACTGAATGTATAATGTTTTTAAAATCAGCTAACCGCAAAAAAATTATAGATTTAGTTTGCGAAGCCCTAAAATGGATATGACATAACTACTCACATGTAATATATACTTGTAAATGTGCTATGTTTATGACATGATACGAATTAAATCCTAACTCAAAAGTTCTGGTTATAAGGGATGGGGGAATGAAAAACTTAGCTGATAAAGACTTTTTTTTAATGAGGACTAGTGCAGGCGTCGACGTACCCTTCTCTTCACAGAAGGGCATGTTTAAATTCAAATATGGCAACACTACATGTTAATAACCCATGTTCAACACTCCCTGATAATAAGAAACGATTATCAGCATCAACCTGGTGTGCTGTTTATCTGTCAAAGGAGGCCTAAAGTCCCCACTCCTTTAATGTCTAGTGCAATCTCTTCGATATTTGATGCAAACTTTTTTAGCACCATTCTCCTCTCCCATCAATGGTTTTCTCAAAGTTTACCCCAGGTGCCCTTGTTTTCGCAATGTAGTTTCTACCTGCTGATCTAGTGATCCCGCTTTTTTTTCGAGATGTGTCCAACATCTATATGGCGATCTACTGAATGTAAAACTATATAAATTAAAGGTTTAGTTTGCGAAGCCATGAAAGCATATGAAAGCATCTACTCACATGTAATATAAACTTGTAAATGTTCTATGTTCATGCCATGATCATAGCGCTGTAATGTTGTGAATTCCCGGGGAAATCCCAGAGAGTTCTCGATGGGGAGGACAAGGTCGAAGGACCAGTGATACAAGAGAAAAACGGGATTAGTGGGTCTCGTGTATCTGATGGTGAGCGAAGTGAGGGACACAAGAAAAGCATGAGATGTGAACGGAAGACGTGAACCGGAAAACCAGTGATACAAGATAAAAACGGGATTAGTGGGTCTCGTGTATCTGATGGTGAGCGAAGTGAGGGACACAAGAAAAGCATGAGATGTGAACGGAAGACGTGAACCGGGAGACAGGAGTAAGAAAGTTGAAGTTCGGACCTGGCTGAGAGAGGTCGCATGAGTGGACGCCTGAGAAGAATAAACGAATTGTGAAACGAGTGTTATATTTTGAAAGGAGGATATAATGTTTTCCTCATGTCCTAATGTCAAGTACCAGGGCTCGTAAAGGATGGATGGATGGTTCCAGAGACGCTGATGGGTTCATGTAGTGTGGAGAAGTTGACCAGGTCGCCAGAGTCAGCCGAGCAAGACGAACACGAGGACGCGAGAATGTATGCATACGATATATTGTGATTCATCGAATAAAAGCACGCAACTCAATATTTGTTCCTGTTATGTCTTTGCTACTTACTGTTCGTCTGAAAACAATATGGCTTAACAACACATACCCCTAGCAGAGCACATTACAAGTTGGGTGCTCGTCCGGGATAAACCGGGATAAGTGGGTCTTGTGGCCCTCACTTCGCTCACCATGAGATAAACCAGACCCAGTTATCTTTTTCTCTTGTATCACTGGTCCTCCGACCTTGTACTCCCCACCGGGAACTCTCTTAGATTTCCCCGGGAATTCACAACATTACAGCACATTAACATAATGGTGATGTCCAACATATCGCCGTTTTTTTTGTTTTGGGGGGGGGGGGGGGGGGGGTTAATTGTTGATACTAACTGTTGCTAATCACACTCGCCATCGCCATAGTCTGTGAGTCTCATGCCTCTTCATAGCGCAATATAACAGTATCGTCTGGAAAAACAGAAAGGTGCCAGTCGAATCAAAGGTAATCCAGATATTTCTCTGATTTATTAGGCTGTAATTTATTTCTAATATTTCATAATTTTCTCAGACATTTATTACTAAATGCTTTTAACTTTCTTTTAATGTTTAAAACGATCATCCAACTTTTACTAACGTGTTCTAAAGTTGAAATTGGGATAGAACAAAAATACTCAGGTGTTTTAAAACTACATAATTTATTCTCAAGACCTGTTTTTCCTGCCTCTCAGAGGGCATCATAATTTCTTTCTTTATACCAACCAACATACAGTGTGTGTGTGTGTTCGTTTGTGCGTTAGTGTATGTGTGTGTATTTAATAGCCAAATACGTATATTTTAATATTGCAAAACTTTGTGTTAGACGTATTAATATCTAATCCCTCCAAATATTGTAACAAATTTTACAGCGATATATCTTGCAATAAGTGTCATTTACAAAACTACGCTATATTATGTTAAATATTATAATGAATGACAATGAAATGTACACTGTTAAACGGGCTCGTACGAAGCATAACATTCGGCGGTACCTGGCGTAACAAAACGTACGAATCTCAGAACATTGTTATTCCTGTACGGAATACAGTCGAAAATTTAATCCACAACTCTCTGAGTGTGTGACAAACCACTCAACAAATTCAGCTTAGTCACAGAAACACCCAACTTCAACTAAGTATTTTCCGTGACTCAGATTTTTCTCCTCTGAAAATGAAACCATTGATTTCGCTCAGACCTGATTTTTTTTTTTATGAGTAGAGATAAACAAAAACCGTGCACTGATTAAAAAAAGTTAGATACCTGAATGGCTTGACCATACGAATAGAGTGAGAGAAGAACATTGACGTGAATACAATAGTGGTGTGAGATGGTAAAATGTGACAGCTTACTCCAATTAAAAATGACTTAATAGTTTTTCTTAATGCGTAATTCGCTTTTGTAAAACTCACAAACGCATACACACATGCACACACACGGAGAAAGAAAGAGAGAGAAAGAAAGAAAGAAAGAGAGAGAGAGAGAGAGAGAGAGAGCGCCTTTATACGCTCGGTTAGCGCATCCGGTAATCGATCGATTGATCGATCAGTTTGTCCTCTCCGGTCTGCTTCATAAAGGTTTAACATGCCATCATGAGATTTTTAAAATCTCAACACTGATGGTAGACCAACAAGACAAACTCTAGATACCCCTTTCAACTTTCAAGAAATTATAATTAAGACACCCGTAATGTTTACAGCTGAACAATAAAAATATCACGTAAAAAACTGTCACAATTTAAGATAACAACCACAATGCAGCTTGGTGAAATTTAATGAAGTAAACTACAAACACGTTAAGTTAATAGGTTTATAGAGTTTGTAACTTTCCCAGTCTTATTTCGCTGTTGTAGTAATTCTTTACCAAGAAATTGCAGTATATGTTGGGGTATATTCCACTAACATGAATAAAGTGCAGATGTAGATCAGCTGGTCTCTTTACTCAAGATTATCTAAAGATAGTCGGAAGTTTCATTTTCTGCAACATGGTCGAATTCCAAACAGATTTCCTTCAGGGTTCTCCGTGCCATTTCAATGAAGATCTTTCCCTTCAGACATCAGTTAACGGGAGGAATGCATTCATAGCTGTAAAAACAAAAACACCATAAACGTTGTTAACAGTAGATGAAGAAACAACGAATATAACTTGTATTAGTAAAATAATAGAAATCATTGGCTTGTTTTTAGTTCGCGCATCATAATTTATATCCATTTCTCGTACGAATTGTTAAAATGCATCAACGAATGCAGACAGTAAACCTTGTTGCTCTTCCATATTGATTGGGTCGTAGCTGCCGTATGAGTACTTTCCTAAATCTGGTCTTGGCTTTCGATGCTCGTAGACTGACGGAGATAGGGAGAAGGAGAAACTGATCACATATAACCTACGAGTCGAGCATCTGAGAAGAAGCGCCCATACTAATGCGATAGAAGCAATGGTTTTAAAATTCCATGCTCTTTTGCTGAAAGCTTAATCTCAACGCGAAATGGACATGCTAGTGACGATGGACTGTGATTCCTATGCATACTTCGAGCACCATGTAGTACTATCGTCTAGAAAAGGGTATCCGAAAGTATCTACTGCCGACCCCCATGTGCCCCTTGACGATCCAAAGGCGGTAGCGTCCCCTTTCAAACTAGATGAGAGTGGCCTTGGAACACGCTAAAATGGTGGTAGAAGTCCCAGATGCTATAAGGGGAATCTAATCAAATTAAAGCAGCAGTAGGAGTTGGTTTGGATGAGGGGAAGGAGTGGAAACAGAGAAGAAGATATAAAAGAATGGGGAAAAAGAAACGTTTTGTTAATGTTATTACTTGTCTCAGTGTTGTGCAACCGGATACATTCGTAGTGATTACCTAATTTTTTAGAATAAACAAATGAGTTAACTAGTTAATTCCAATTTTCGTTACTAATACTTTACAAGTGTTGCTTGATGTCTGTTTTAATGTAACCTTTTCCTTGCTTTCCACGCTCTGTAGGAGGATGATCTGAACAAAACATTCTACAAGCAGGAGTTACTTGTAAAATACATTCTTGGATAAAAGACTTTATGTAATAACGTTTCGCTGGTGTTAAAATAGAACCCAATCAAAGCAGCGTGGAAGCGCAAAATCCTTTCTTTACTTCCATAAATGGCATGATTTAATGTTTTCAACAAGAAGTGATCAACATTCTGTACTTAGATAACTGCAGTCTTGTGACTGCCACAGAAGACATACTAAGCAAACATCTAGCTACCTTAGAAGTCAATAGAGCTAAAAGAGTACGGCTCATAATTGCAGTCTTACACTAAAGCAAACAATACCCACAGAAACCAGCTATTCTTTCTCCTGAAACATTGAAAGAAAAGCCTAATATTATAAAATCAATCTATACTTCAGACAGATACACTCACATCCGTGGGAGCTGTCCTTTACATCAAACACGGAAGCCAACGTGAAAAGAAAAGAATCCATCCAAAAGTCAAACAAAGATTCATTATATGGGGGAAAACATGCAAGGACCATAATGTGGATCCAGTATAAAATTAGACATGTCTACACTGGAGCAGATGGTTTATGGGATATGCCCCAACCTCCTGGGCTAAAACGACGGGAAAGAAATTGTCATTTAGCAAAAAGAAGATAGAGACAGCATGGTAATATAATAATGACCTGCTGACATATGAAGTTCATATTCACACCAGAACCATTGATTTGTTGTCCAAACTTATCTAGTAGAGTTCTGGTATATAGCATAGCAGTTACAGTGTGAATATGCCACCGTGTCCATTTATATTGATAAAATGCTATTAAAAGATTCTCAGAATATCTTGGACAAAGAAGAGGAGAAATATTGACATCCTAAAAGATCTGAACATCAAGGAAGATTGGCTAATAAACAGTATCCTTTCTCGAAAGCTGAAATATTTTGGTCATATCAAGCGCCACGACGAATTGGAAAAAAGTATAGCAAAAGGCTTGGTATCAGGAAGGAGGGGCAGGGGTCGACTGACACGAAGAGGGCACAGGATATAAGTGACTCTTTGAGTATTAAAGTACATGATTCGGGAGAGCTGGCGAGAGACCGAGTTTCTTTCAGGCAAACTGTGATGAGAGCGACGTTCTGCAAAGGACCTGCTACATGATGATGATGTCCATTTATATAACGGAGCTGTAGTACTGTAACAGTGGAGAAAATACTAGTTTGTCCACTTACCCAGTAGGTGTTTCCCGACAATCTTCGTTGTATTCACATTTGCCACAGCCAGCAGGGACGCAGACACCGATGACAATCTGAATGCATACCATACCTGGAGTACACGGGTATGGCTTCTGTACGCAAATTTCACCTGAGACACACCAGAGAAATTCTTTGATAACAGCAAATATAGTTTAGTAGGACTTTAAATGTCCAGTTTACCGTGAGGCTACAATATTCGCCATTAATTTGTTCCTGAGGGAATGGCGAATATTAAAAACTGAGGAATATCCAACGGGTCTTTTCTCATAGTAATTACTAAAACTGTTTTAATCATTTCCCAGTCCCGAATTTTGATTATCTATGCCTTAGCATAGATAAAGCAACGGGAAACTACCACATTAGTATCCCAAGAAACTCATCATGGAAGCCAAAGATCTGAACATCAAGGAAGATTGGCTAATAAACAGCATCCTTTCTCGAAAGCTGAAATATTTTGGTCATATCAAGCGCCACGACGGATTGGAAAAAATTATAGCAGAAGGCATGGTACCAGGAAGGAGGGGCAGAGGCCGACCGACACGAAGATGGGCACAGGATTTAAGTGACTCCTTGAGTGTGAAAGTTCATGAGGCGGGGGAACTGGCAAGAGTCCAAGTTTCTTACAGGCAGACTGTGATGAGAGCGACGTTCTGCAAAGGACCTGCTACATGATGATGATGATGCCTTAGCAACAATAAATGTTTACTCACAATTGATCTCAGAAATCATGGCAAAACAATTTTAAAACATAATAATCATTCTAGTTATTATTACCTTAATTTTGTGACATAGATGTATGTGTCTTGATGATGTAAATCTCATGTAGGTCCACGTGAATAAATTATACGTTTTTGAAAAATACATTATCTTTTTTGACCCAAAAAGAAAATAAAAAAACAAGTAGCTGTTATTTGGAAGGGTAGTCAACTTTCCTTATAACATCAGGTCATGTCACTTCTGGAAATTCATGTCTTGATTATGGTGTTGTTCGTCCATCACAAGGGATGAAGACCACTCTCAGTCAAAGTAGCAATGATCAATGATTATGAGTACCAAGGTGGCTGATTAGTCCAATATGAGCCAGGAAAGTTTTTGAGCAGGGCGGACAACAGATGGAAGACGCAGTAGGTATGAGATTAGCAATACGATTCTTTCTAGTCTGCCTCCGTTTCTTTGCCTGTGCAACCTCCACTGCCTGGTAGGTTGATGCGCCATGTCTGAGGGACGCATACCATCCAGAACGGTCTTGTGCAGCAGCCTCCCACGTCGCTGTGTTGATGCCAAAAGAATTGAGAGCAGTCTTCAGAGTCCCATGCTATATTGTCTTGATTATAGAGCACTTCCAAACGACACACTAGAATTGGTTCATTTTTCAAAGAATGTTTCTAGTGTTGTTTGCTTTCTTCTGTTTTTTAAAGTGTTCCGAAAAAATCCAAACACTTCGTCAACAATTGAGTTGATAGGTTAATTAACAATAGCGACCTTTGGGTGGCAAGTCTCGTTGAAAATCAACCGTTTTGCTCAAGTAGACAGCCATTCCCTAATTTCAGCACTTGGAACAGACCCATCAACTGCTTTTTTCTCCTATGACTGCTCGACCGCATCGAAACAAAGACAAGTTGATTTTTATGGAGAATTTCAAACAAAAATTTCTACGAGAAACAAAAATGACGAATTTAAAACACAGAAAGACGAATACTGGAGTGGACTGAATATCAGAGTTCCACGGTACGCTGCTAGCCTCTATATTTACAAATTAAAACTGACGATTACATAAAGTCAATGCCAGGAACATCTTGCCAATATGAAGACTAATATATTGCAAATGTCATAGTTTTGCAATAAATAGTGTCACAGACATCAAAAAGGCAATTTTATAGAGAAGTAAAGGTCCCGGCACTCACCGTACAGTGTCTCAAAGGTGTCGGTACTCACCATAAAGTGTCTAAAAGGTGTCGGTACTCACCTAAAGTGTCTCCTACAGTACCGCTGAGAAATTATACCTAAAGCACCGGTCCTGTATACACGCAGACCAGAGAAAAATCTGTTGTAATCATTATCCTTAACGTTTGACATAGAGCGTCCATGGGGAGAAATAGATGGTTTTAATGCTAAGAGTGGGCGTCACTTGATACTGCCATTCAATTTGAAAGTGAAATGTCTTTAATGTTTTCAGTATTTATTCTTCTTATGCGCAGTTTTGCTCCCGCATCACATTTTCCGCACCTGCGTTGATGAATTGTTTCTGCATTCTAGCAAGGCTCCGAAAAATTTTCACTTTTTTGGTGACAGTGTACGTTGCACAAGGTATTAGTCTCCGAAACCTCCTAGATCAGGCGCACTGAGCCCTCAAAGCCTCATCCTTATAACATCTGTTTAAGGAGTAAAGAACACAATCCCTACCAGCAATAGCTACCTATATATATATATATATATATATATATATATATATATATATATATATATATATATATATTTTAAAGTTGTTTCTACATCTTATGTTAGATCAAAAATATTATAATCTTTATCTGCATTTAGGTACATATAATAATATTATTATTATTATTACTTTTATTATTATTATACGCAGTTTGAAAAATTATTTAGACATTTTGAGCGCCACTCCCCCCTTCCCTTCCCCCACCGAAAATGTGTAAGGGGACTAGGTACCTCACCCCCTCTTCGAGCAGCCTCCACCCCCTTTCCCCTCTATGTGTTGGCTTTCATTCCTTTTCGTGCTCGAAGAATCTAGAAGACGTTTCGGGGTTTGGTTTTCGCTACGAAATGCTTAAAAAAAGTTATTTCGGCATTCGGACAGTGGTACAGGAGTGGTACCGTGGAAGAGATTAGGGCCACACAATGTGGAGTTGGTGCTCAAATTTTGTTAAAAGGCATACACTTTGTTGTCTTTGATTTCCGCATTTTTGTTTTTTAAAGAAAGGACAGTGAAAAAAACGCGCTATGGTGAAGCTTGACCTGTTGATCAAATAGCGCATATTTCAGTTTTACTTTGAAAACACAACGATCATTATATTTGTCTTTACATAACAAAACATAAGCATTGATCCGTTAGGGTCATGGAGGTGTATCGATTGAAGCACTAACACGCCAACCCAGGCATCTTTCTCTTGTCTTCCATGTTGAACAAGTGTATGATAATTTTGTCCTTTACTTATCTTAGTCTTGCCATTCCAGGTTTTTCTTTGCCCTCTTTTTTGACTACCCCCCCCCCCCCCCCACCCCCCACCCCCACACCCAAACCCCATGTTCCTTGAAGTACAGTCTTTGCAATCGAATGATGTCTGACCGCGTGCCAGAACCAAGCCAGCTTGCGACCTTTCACCACTGCCAATAGAGGCTGATGATGTCCTGCAAATGTGTTTACTGTGTCTCTGACATACTTATCAGTTTTATGTTCTAAATAACTATATATTTCGTAAATTCCGACTATTGATTTCGCTCAGTTGTGATGGTTTTTCTTGTTGGCTCTGAGTAGAGATGAAAACCACACACTGATTAAAGAAATTAGGCGCAGACAGTCGGTGTTCTGACATCTTAGGAGAAGGAAATCACAAGAATTTAAAAACGACTAGGAGGATTGGTGTCAAGGAGAGCACGGGGAAAATAAAGAGACGAACACCTGGATGTCTTGGCCATGTCAATGGGGTGAGAGAAGAACATTGACAAGATTCGTGATTCCAGTAAACGTGATGGTGAAATGTTACAGCTCACTCTTTTCAGCTCTGCACATGATGATGATGATTTAGATGTATAGTTGTTTTTACCGGGTTTACATACGCCATCCCCACACTTAATGACAGGTTCAGAGCAAAGCTTGCTTCCACAGGCCGGGCAGCATTTCTGGGCTCCCGGACACCGACGGTCGCTTTCACACAGGGTACGACCGCAGTTTAAGATGTTCTAGGGGAAAAAAGAAGACAACATTACCTGTGTAAAATAATTTTTTTTTAATACTCAGATTTGTATACATATATGAATTGCTGTTGTTCTCCTCCTCCTCCCCTTGTTGTTGTCGTTGTTCTCCTTTTCTTCATTTTCTACTTCCACTTTTTCTTCTTCCTCTTCTTCTTCTTCTTCTTTTCTTCTTCTTCTTCTTCTTCTTCTTCTTCTTCTTCTTCTTCTTCTTCTTCTTCTTCTTCTTCTTCTTCTTCTTCTTCTTCTTCTTCTTCTTCTTCTTCTTCTTCCGCTTCTTCTTCTTCATCTTCATCTTCTTCTTCTTCTTCTTTTTCTTCTTCTTCTTCTTCTTCTTCTTCTTCTTCTTCTTCTTCTTCTTCTTCTTCTTCTTCTTCTTCTTCTTCTTCTTCTTCTTCTTCTTCTTCTTCTTCTTCTTCTTCTTCTTTTTCTTCATCATCATCTTCTTCTTCTTCTTCTTCTTCTTCTTCTTCTTCTTCTTCTTCTTCTTCTTCTTCTTCTTCTTCTTCTTCTTCTTCTTCTTCTTCTTTTTCTTTTTCTTCTTCCTCTTCTTCTTCTTTTTTTTCTTCTTCTTCTTTTTCTTTTTTTTTCTCTTTCTTCTTCTTCTTCTTCTTCTTCTTCTTCTTCTTCTTCTTCTTCTTCTTCTTCTTCTTCTTCTTTTTCTTCTTTCTCTTCTTCTTCTTCTTTTTCTTCTTCTTCTTTTTCTTTTTTTCTCTTTCTTCTTCTTCTTCTTCTTCTTCCTCTTCATTTTCAGCTTTTGCTACTTCCTCTCTCCCTCCTCCTCCTCCTCCTTCTTCTTCTACTTCTTCAAATTTTTGTTTTTTTAACCTGCTTCTTCTTTATGTGTTTTTGTACACAGACATCCAAGATAATGTGGATTCATTTTATTAGAACAGAAACCAGTGGTTTTGTCACCCCTAGATAATGATGTGAGCGCATCTTCCCTCCACTACTAAAACAATTCTCGTTGTAAACATGTGTGCATACATATTATATTATGTCACATATTATGAAATGTATTAGGCATTAAGTATATTATTACCATCATTATTATTGTTATTATTATTATTTGGCATATACGGAATGCTTAAGCTCCTAGAAAAAACACAGAGAAAATTGTTAGAAGCTTGGTACGACACTCAGGCTCTTTAACAATGTTCTCTGAAAGCTTGGTACGACAGTGTAAGCTGTGAATTTTTACTTTGCATGCCACCCACCGCTCTAACCCCCACCCCCCCCCCCCCACCCTCAAAACCGTCCGTTGTTCTAGCGGCGTATTATGTGGCGAACTACATTAAAATGTAGGCAGCAGATTAGATTCGAAAAGATACAAATTTCTGGAAAATGCGTCTGCAAATGCCAGTATTTGTAATTGATTTCTTGAATCGGAAGTTAGCAGTAATTCAGATAGGAGACTATTGGTACTGGCACATCTGAAGGCTGCCTTATTTTCTTTGCTTGAACAACCTTAAAGGCTAATTTTTTTCCACTAGTTGTTTAAAGGGACAATAATTGTCCCCCTGTGTGGTTTTTTTTTTTTTTTTCTCTCTCTGGCACAAGAACGGAGCAGTCGTGTGGCAACCAGTCTACATTGAAGTTGAAACCTTGACGGAGTTTTCTAGTAATTCTTTGTGTAGTATTCACTTTGTTTTCAGGTGCACCTCACTGTGGTCACCATTTTCAACGACAAAGAGATTGAATCAGAGAAGACTGTATATCCCTCCCATCTGTAGTGAGCCGCCGTGATGTAGCGGCTAGACGCTCGCCTGCAGATCGGAAGGTCGTGGCTTCAGATTCTGACGAAGCCGGACTTTATTTTTAATAATGACATTGGCTCCAGGGTTCAGCCCTCCGTAAATGGGTTCCATGTACAATCCTGGGAAGTAAAGGTGGCCGGCATGATGTCGATCACATCACCCACCAAGTGCTTATTGCTCTATGAAAAATAGGACCAGCCCTATATGCCCAAATGTTTGTTACTTTATTTTATTACCTACTTGTGAACTGTCGGCTCTGTGGCTAAGTCGATGCAAACACTTCGTAATGCCGGGATGCCGTGTTCGATTCCAACTGCGGGCCATGCGCCCTGTGTTGGTTTCGACAGTGGTATCAAGAAAGCCGACCGTCCAGGAAGCATTGGCAAACAACTGGACGTAAATTTGCCTAGAAAAACCGCAACGTCCTGTAAAGGATACGCAACTAACCTAAGTTGTGTACAATATTTTAAACTACTATTTCACTTCCTGAAATTTGCTATATGAGTACTGTCTCTTTGCAAACATGGGTACTGTCTATTTGTAACTACACTGTTATTACTGCGTCCCAATAACGGAGGCAATCTTTTATTGTTTTAATGACCCACCTTGATTTTGCCAGGGGCCCTAATATAACCCAACCTATGGGTTGAACGGGATTATATTCTTTTCGGACGAACTCCAGAGATTTGACTGAAGCTCTAATAATTAAGAGGCCGACCCTGCGCAGAACAATCTGAGAAGACTCATTCGTTGCATACGCAGGTGTGAGTAAGGCGTGCATCGCTCAGGAGGACAAACACATTATTATTGTTTATCCTTTGTTAAAAGTATAATCTTGTTCTTACGTGCATTCTTTTCAAATGAGAGTGTTTTTGCTTTATTTTGATAGTGTTAATTGTTGTACATATTATTATGGCATCTTTTACCTTCGCGCTAACAATGTATACCTATAAAAATGATCAGTGCTGAACCTATTTGCATATCTGCTTGTTTGGAAAGAATATCACATCTCTTCTGCTTTCTGCCTTTGTATCGGTGAGCCATTAATTGTAATGCCTCCGGCGGCATTGAGGCAGCTGGCTACACGAAAAGTAGCTGCTAGGAGACTTGTCCAGGCCATAAAGCGAAGATTGGGCAATGACAACAGCTCACAGAAGCCAGCTTTAGGCCTCAGAAATGAGATTCTGAGAAAAGTGGTCCAACTGACAACAAGCGACAAAGTTTGCAATCAGAAAAAAAAAGTCTAGATCTTGAAACCCAGGCCTTACAAACTCTAGTGCATCAGTTACAGTTAGGATGGTTTGGACATTTATGCAGAATGGGAGAAAATCGGCCACCATGGCAGGCACGGGAGTCTAAGAACCAGACCCCCAGGGCGAACAGAGCCCCCTGGCGAGACAAAATCCGATAGTTCCAGACTAATAGAGAACTGGAATGAGACAAAGCCAGAAAAAAAAAAAAAAAACTACCGATAGAGAAGTCTGGCGATCTCTCTGGCAAAGCACTACATCCCAGTGTAAAAGAGGAGCGACTAAGTAAAAGAGCTCCTAATTTTTATAAGTAATATATTTGTTTTATATCCCGGATACTCCAAAAATGTATTACCTCCGGGCAAACACCTAGTTTCTCTTTCCTGAAAGCAGGCTGGTTGGTGGAAGAAGTCTGGTCTCGGCAACAAATTCCCTTGCCATTGTAGGTCTCAACACAAGCGGCTCCCTGGGGACACTGAGGGGACACTTCTGTGCAGTCTATTTGTCTGTAGCATGTCTTTTTGTCCAGCAGGATAGCCTGTGTGTAATTGAGTTGTTGACATTTGTTGTCAATACCTGTGTAAATATAAGCCACGTTAAATAAAACCAGGTATGCTTTCAACACTCCATTTTGCGAAACAAAACATTTAGACACACCACTTCAGTATGAAGTATGACGTACACGAGAACTAATTACGGGTAATTCCTTAAAAGTTGCAGTGCATCTGCCTGAGAGGCCAGGAACGAACAGTCTACATACAAACAAGCTAGATCTCTAGAGCAAATGTACTCGCAAAATTCAAGTTATGGAACAAAGCCAAAGACTAGAAGTGGACTAATAACAATAAATTTCCACCGGAGTGTACGACCGGGCAACGATTAGAAAAAAAAGAAGAATACCTAATAATACAGCTTTAACCTGGACTGAACCTTGCCAATCTGTCCCCGTCATTGTTGAATATCTTCTAGAAACTTTACTTAGTCCTGTTGAATAATTCATTCAATGTATCGAATCACATCCTGATCTATTGCACTGTCCATTTGATCCCAGCGAGCCTTCACAGCGTCTGCTTTATAATAAATATAGCAATATGTGTCCTATAATGTGGTGGAACTACTAATGATAAGTCGATACAATGAAATTATCACTGATAGGGCGACAATAACCACTGAGTTTAAATTACTATTATAGAGACCCGGTTTAGCAGCGTAACTGGGTTTAGCAGCGTAACTGGGTTTAGCAGCGTAACTCGGTTTAGCACAGTAACTCGGTTTAGCAGGGTTACTCGGTTTAGCACCGTAACTCGGTTTAGCACCGTAACTCGGTTTAGCAGTGTAACCCGGTTTAGCAGCGTAACTAAATGTGTGTCGCTGGCCTGCTTTGGGTTTGAATTTTGATTGGAGTGGTTTTTCTTTAAAATCGATGGCTCATTCTCCAAACCAAGTTCCCGTGATGTAGTGGATGCATGTTCTATTCGAACCTGAAGGTTGTAGACGACTCTTCGCCCAATATGCCTAATGGCGTAAAAAATGATCCCTTATACCTCAGAACTATTCGATATAACATGGGCACCGTAAACTTCTACCAACCAACTAGTTTTTATAATATTTTTCTCAGACTTTTTTTCTCTCTCCATTTTATATGTAAGCTCATCTGGTCTAGTCATTGATTTCCATTATGTAATAAAATTTAGTAGCAGACAATAATGAAATATAAATGTGACACTAAAGTAATCAATAAAGGCATTATATCGTGGTGGATAGAACTAGATCCCCACCCTTCCCACCCCACTCCCCTATATTTTGCACAGATACACACGGTAACAATAGATATACTTTGTGTGTATGTGCGTGTGTGTAAAAAGGAGGAATGATAGTTTACTAAATCGTGTTTCCAAAAAGAAAGAGATTGGTAAAGTGTGTGTATGTGAGTTTGTGTATTCCAATCTTATTCTTCTGGTTTCCCCCTCACAACGGCGGTTTTTATGGTGTGTCCTGGTTTATCGCTGTACTGCGATGTCTGCGCCTTTCGACCTAAAATATCTCAGAAAACTCCTAATTAGTCGCTTTTTAAGATATTTGTGTTAGGGGACAGGGGGGTCTGTTTACCCCCGCCCCCAACCTCACACACACAAGTGGTTCCTGGGGTGCACCCAGTCTTTAGGTAATGGATAACAGATTTAACACTCTGGGGAAAACGTAGTTGTTGCTACGGAGTTGCGTGTGGACAGCGACACAGGCGGACAGTTTCTTTACAGCTGTCCGTACTGGTGGCAGTGCACTTATGGTTTAAAACCGTGTGCAGTGACGCTGGTTCACATTTTCCGACTTTACCTTTACCTTTACACCGAACACGGAACGAAGACGGGGAGTAACAAGAACACACAGGGAGTACCATTCAGTTCTCTCTATTGATTATACTTTGGTACTTACTTATTAAATGAAGAGTTAAATATCAAAAACACACACAGAAAAACAGCCATATCCTTACGGGTGTCAACTTTGGATATGGGAACACACTGGGCTTCTTTAGGACAAGTGGCACAGGCGGCCACATCGCGACACACTGTGTCAAGCGGGCACAGGATAACCTCACATCCCAGAGGGGGCTGAGACTTTGCTGCAAGGACACATGATTAAGTCTGTTAGGCTACAAGCCGATATAATTTATCTAACTGATCTAACATGAAAGAAGTTTGTTTAGCAAACATCATATTGTCTCGCAAACTGAAATACAATGGTACCTCGGTATACGTACTAATCCGTTTCAGATCATTCGACATATACCAAACAGTACGTTTACCAAAATACTTTGCTTCTGTCTTCTCCTGAGGATGTTTCGGAAATGTGACATTGTCCGGTAGTTTCGGACTTTGCTTTTATGGCTTGATTTGTGGGGTGATACTTCTATGCAAAGTCATTGACATCTCTGTCCGTCGCTTCATCTCTAGAGAGGTAAACAAATATAGCACTTGGTGTCAAGACAAATTTTGACTCATCTAAATTATAGCACGTGGATCGTGTTCCAAATAAAAGTCGTATGCCAAGCAAACAGGCCATATTCCATGTTGAATATATACCAAAGCGAACATATACCAAAGCGAATATATACCGAGTTAACACTGTACTTTCGCCATAACGAACGCAACGATAATTTGGAAAAATCAGTAGCGGAGGGGATGAAACCAGGAAAGAGGACAGAAGCCGACCAGAACGAAAATGGGCACATGATCAAGAGATGCCTTGGGCAGCAAACTACCGGTAATTGGAGAACTAGCGTCAGACGGAGCTTCTTTCTGTTGGGCTATGATGGGGGCGAGATTCTATAAAGGTCCTGCTACATGATAATGATAGCTAGTGCAATAGCCCCAGAATATGCAGGTTATGATTTTATTTTTGCTTATTGTCAGAACAACACACACACACACACACACACACACACACACACACACACACACACATTGGCTTCCATACCGAGGATTTGACCCTGGGTCCTCCAACAGAGAGTTCAGTGTCTAAACCGCTGTGGTGTTACCAATTTATCTATTTGCTTTGCAAAGTAAAAAAATCGTCATGTTCAACCAGCATCCCTGAAGGGGGAGCTTAAGGTTATAACTGTGACTAGGTTATGTGCGCCATATAGAATGGCTTAGCATTGCACGCTATTAAGAGCCACGAAAAGGAAACATGCAATGTTGATGCGAACAGAAGAGACAGACCCAAATACTGTCCCGACCGGCGACGAAGTCGTCTATCGGCGAGTCAGTTGGCCACCCGGTGGCAGATGTCTACTTGCACCAGTGACAAAGTTGGAGTTGATCGTGGAGTTTAAGAGAGACGGACTTTAAGCCTCTACGTTGTTGTTTTTAAAGCTAGATGTTTTTTTTATGTTTTGACTGATGTTAACGACAGGTAGCTTGTGTTAGGGTGTTAGAGTGACGGTATAATAATTCAGGTTTTAGTCTGTGTTAGCAAGAGGTAGGGGTTATTTTTACCATGATCTCCCCATTTGCACACCACCAGTTGTAGGTCAACTCCACTGATAAGTTGGTTGGACTAGTCTACCGTAGTCGAGGTTATGGGTGTCGCAGTCAGTTGTTGTCTAGTATTTACGTTTTTATTTCCGAGAAAAAGACGGCCTGAGACATAGGTTTTGTCACTCTCTAGGGGGGTTGTGTGTTAGAGCCAGTATCTAAATGTTTTAGAAGTGTTAAAAGCTCTAGCATGGTGAAATATACAACACGCGGTATGAGCTCGAATGCGGAATATCCCGTGACCTTGTGTAAAAAGTCTTATCGATCGAGGCCGACTTATCAGGAGTGAGGTGGTCAGTAGCTCGTCCAATCAGAAGCGAGCTAGTGTGTAGCGGTGTGCAAATGGGGAGACCAGCGTAAAATGTACAGAGGTAGGTTATTACGGGTTTTTATAACAGTTTTCATTTATGTATTTAGTTAGTTATCACAATACTTCTCGTCCTTTTTAGGATGAAATTTTTCGTTATTTGAAGCCCTACTCTGGCTTTAGCCAGGGGCCGCAATATAGCCTGGCCATTGTATGGCCTAAAGGCTGAACGCGGTTTCTGGGACCTCTCCACCTTGATCCTCACCCACATGTTGGCACATCGTGTCATCGGGTGTTTATCGCTTGTGTGATGTCCTGGTGGGGTAGAAAGTCAGTCAGTCATGTATTTAGTTAGATGTTAGCGAGGCGGTCCGTGAAGGGTTGATCAGGTTACGTGACATGGTCTGTCCACACCACTCTCGCCAAAGACGTGCAGTAGCACCGCGGTCCAAGTGTAAGGCACAGTAGCGTCGGGAAGAGCTTTAATGGAGTCTGTTGGTTCGGACCCTGGTCACAGCCGTAAGACCGGCAGGTGAGTGTTTGGGTTGGTAACGCGAACCACTTTTCCCTAACTAAACTGACGCATTGATTATTGTAAACTGCATTAACGCGGTTTCTGGGACCTCTCCACCTTGATCCTCACCCACATGTTGGCACATCGTGTCATCGGGTGTTTATGGCTTGTGTGATGTCCTGGTGGGGTAGAAAGTCAGTCAGTCATGTATTTAGTTAGATGTTAGCGAGGCGGTCCGTGAAGGGTTGATCAGGTTACGTGACATGGTCTGTCCACACCACTCTCGCCAAAGACGTGCAGTAGCACCGCGGTCCAAGTGTAAGGCACAGTAGCGTCGGGAAGAGCTTTAATGGAGTCTGTTGGTTCGGACCCTGGTCACAGCCGTAAGACCGGCAGGTGAGTGTTTGGGTTGGTAACGCGAACCACTTTTCTCTAACTAAACTGACGCATTGATTATTGTAAACTGCATTAAAGATTGGTGTGTATGCTGTCACTGTGTTGGTCGATTGTGTTTAGGAATATACCTTTTCTGTCGTGAATCTGCCAGCGAGCTTTCTTGCCCTGACGGCAGTAAAGTAGGTCTCTGACAGTAATCTCGCTTCTTCTTTCCATTTAGTTCTTTTATCCTTCAAACGAACCGCACAACCACCTAAACAATCCAGTATTGGGAACAGCAAAATTGAATGGATACCCACAACGTAACATAAATGGGTGCAGAGTTCGGATAAGCCAGATTGTTTGGGAAAATAGGATAAAGACTGGAGGGCACAAATAAGTTTGATAAGGAGGATAGAAAACGACACAGAGAGAGAGAGAGAGGGAGAGACAGAGAGAGAGAGAGAGAGAGAGAGAGAGAGAGAGAGAGAGAGACAGACAGACAGACAGACAGACAGACAGACAGACAGACAGACAGACAGACAGACAGACAGACAGACAGACAGACAGACAGACAGACAGACAGACAGACAGACAGACAGACAGACAGACAGACAGACAGACAGACAGACAGACAGACAGACAGACAGACAGACAGACAGACAGACAGACAGACAGACAGACAGACAGACAGACAGAACATGATATTTTACAAAAAATAAAGAGTCATTTACCTTGAGCATGGACCTGTGGATGTAAAAGCATAGACATTTTGACAGATCATTGTGACACTTACTATCATCATATTTATTATATGTTCTTACATTTTTCTTCTTCTCCTTCTTATTATTATGTTTATTTTCCTTTGTTATTATCGCTACCATCTTCCACCCCCCACCCCTCTCCACAGTAACATAGGCTGATACCCAACACTTTCTTTTCAACGCTGGCTGGAGGGAAATTATATTTTCTATTGTGCTTGTAGTGTACTTGTATTAAAACTGTTCTTGTAACAAATGTTGTAACGTCAAATTGGGTGTATTAGAATCATCACCAGGGACATATAACGTGTTTCAAAAACAAATGGTAATATCGCTATTGGTAAATACATAATAGCAAGTGTTTAAATACAGATGTGTCGTATCGTATCTGTGACTATGATGAACAACATGTCGATACCAGGCTCACATATGATTTCAGTTCATCAATACTAGACACACAACTGATTTCAGTTCATCAATACCCAGCACACAACTGATCCGGTACATCAATATCCAGCATACAACTGATCCGGTACATCAATACCAAGCACACAACTGATCCGGTACATCAATACCCAGCACACAACTGCTCCGGTACATCAATACCCAGCATACAACTGATCCGGTACATCAATACCCAGCACACATCTGATCCGGTACATCAATACCCAGAACACAACTGCTTGCAGTACATCAATACCCAGCACACAACTGATCCGGTACAACAATACCCAGCACACAACTGCTTGCAGTACATCAATACCCAGCACACAACTGATCCGGTACATCAATACCCAGCACACAACTGCTTGCAGTACATCAATACCCAGCATACAACTGATCCGGTACATCAATACCCAGCACACAACTGATCCGGTTCATCAATACCCAGCACACAACTGATCCGGTACATCAATACCCAGCACACAACTGATCCGGTACATCAATACCCGGCACACAACTGATCCGGTACATCAATACCCAGCACACAACTGATCCGGTACACCAATACCCAGCACACAACTGATCCGGTACATCAATACCCAGCACACAACTGATCCGGTTCATCAATACCCAGCACACAACTGATTGCAGTACATCAATACCCAGCCAACAACTGACTGCTGTACATACCCAGCACACAACTGATTGCAATACATCAATACCCAGCACACAACTGATTGTAATATATCAGCACACAATATAGAACAAAATAGTTTCGTATGGTGCATTATTGTTCTCTTACGTAGTATAAGCATGGACATCATTATCTGGGGACTACTGTTATCATCATCATCCTTTGTCCTCTGTTGGACGTCATATGAGGCTCGCATTGGATTCTTCCACTCCCCTCTATTGCATGCTACTTCCTCGATTTATGAGATGGTGTATAGCCCAGCAATTTTTGCCTCTCGTAATACTGTAATAAGTCATATTTCCCTTGGACGTTCTCTTTTTCTCAGACGGTTTGTTTGTCATTTCAGTACCTGTTTTGTAATTCTTTGCTCATTTCGCCTTAGAGTGTGCCAGATATATCTCCACCTTCTTTGTCTTACTGCAGTCAATACAGGTATTTGTGCATCCATTTCTCCGATCTCCTCACTTTTTTTTTATAATTATTATTTAATCCTATTTTATGTTCATATTTTTTCTCAGGGATTTATTTAACTTTTCTTCCATAACTTTGGTGGTTCTCTAACTATGGCTGTCATGTGTGAGAAATGAAATAACATTATAATTGAAGATTCACAATTTGATCTAAAGCTGTATAACTTAGAGCTACTATTGCACCGCAGACCGCTTTTGTTGACCGGAATGGCATCCGTTTCTGTAACTAAGAAAAATCTTGTGGCCAGGCAGCTGACCATAAGCCCTCCTCTTTTTTTTTTTTTATCCCTGCTTGGGACCGACAAAGGCGGTTGTGCAGAGCCAGCCAATCTGTCCGCCTGTTGTTGGTAATGTATAACAAACAATGACAGATAAGGCTATCAATGTCAAGTTGAAAATATTACCAAGTGTTCCCATGCGGTGGTCGGCGAACATTAGGAGAAAAAGGGTGGGGTGGGGGTGGGGGAGGGGGGGGGGTGTCAGTGAAGTGAATGTATGAGGTCCGTGATATCATGTACAAAATTATTGTGCAAAATATTTAACACTAAAGGGGAAATAAATGAGGAATTTTAATCAGGTTGCAGCTGGTGTTATTATTTGCATGTCAACCTACGCTGGTTCCAGAAGAAGGGGACGGAACACGTATGGGAATGTCCTGAGTGCAGTAATGTCAGTTATTGATTGTTTAATTGATTGATTGGTTGATTAATTGATTGATTGATTCATCCAGTTTTTCATTTATTCATATACAAAAGAAGCATAGAAGCGCCTCACACTCTTGCGAGCTCTGGTGACTGGTAAATAATTTAGGTATAGTCAAAAGTCAGAACAATAAGGAGTTTCGTACGTTGTAGACCTTCAGAAACAAGAAGGTCTAAAGGTCTAAGCTAAGAGTGAACTACTGGCTAGACTGTCGGGGTTTGCTACAGTTTACTGGCAAAAGGGTCTACAGTGAAGATATTTCTGAGTTAATAATTGTATTGGTAGTGTAATTACATTGTCTTTGCACTGGAACCCACAGGGACATAGAAATAAAGAAAGGAACCTCCGCCTCCCCCCCCCTAAAAAAATGTGGAGAAGGGGGCTAGAGATTTAGGTTAATATGATGGGGAGGACATTGGGAGAGCTGCATGCAATATCTAAATGATAGAATGACTGAGGGTGGAGGGTCTACATGCCACTGGGGGATAGAAGGCAGAAGAAAAAAAAATAGATGTTCATCATCATCATCATCATCATCATCGTGTTATACGATATGCGCGAGCATTCATGTTTCATGATCTCATATGATCACCTGTGATGGTTGAGGATTTGTGGAAGGATCCTCAGTGACGAAGCTGTCACGTCGTTTGCATGGCGCTCTGAAGGTCGCGGGTTCGTTTCACAACTGTGTCGCTTATTTCAAACGAACAGTTTTGATGGAGGTCTTTAGGGATCGTCGCCAGACCTACGGATTCCGTGCTTTATGCCACGCTCTCGCCAGATGTTCTGCGGGTAAAGACAAGGTCATATGGGAGTAAACCAAGTGCAAAGAAAATGGTCCTCCCATCTTCAACCTTTTCAACATGGTCACCTGATTCCTACATCATGTGTCCTCATTATTACACGATTATATCCATCGAACAACAGAATGAATTAAATCTTCTACGAGCTAAATAAATGGAAACGCAGTCCTATCTTACAGTCTGCCCTTCTGACATCACACCTTACATATCAAGTCACCCAGGATTTTATTTCCTTGTCTTTCCCTTATTGTACCCAGTCATCCTTGACTATATTTTCAAGTCTGTACCACCAACAAACTAGGAAACTTGTTAAGGCCACCCAGAACAATTTTATTTGGTCCCACAATATTATCAAATGATTTACTATCAAAATAGTAAAATAACCTTTCATGCATATCGCGAAATTGTGCTGAGGGTAATTGTGTATAGATCGCAGTCCGATGTTTTTATTGTAGCATCCAGAAATCATTGCTTTCTGCATTAACTTTCATGTCTGGACTGAAAGTAAATAGTTCCATCGCTTTGCTACTGAGCTGAATGCATGGTGCGACACTTAGCTACCGTTGTAATCTGGAATGCTTTTTTTGACAAGCATAACATAGTTTATGTTGCGAACTACAGATTCATAAAAAAATAGCGTGTGGCGTTTTGCCACATAACTGGTGGTTACCCATGCGATTAATTGCGTGTGCAGCTGTAGATCTATTTTAATTACTGCTTGTGGTGGCACATCTGATGACTGTTTTCTTCTTGTAATGTGTATGTATATTGTTGATTTGCCGAGGCTGCATTCTGTCAAGTTTCTCACAAGAGACAGCGTTGGAAATTATTTTTTTTTTTTTTTGTGGGCGCATAAACGGAGCAACTATGGGATGACCCATTTGCTGTGAAATTGGAACTGAGATTAACTGATAACAGAACATGAGTATGTTGTCAAAATCAACCACCTTGACTGCGCAACACATTTTCTCGTAATGATTTTAGTCTAGTCGACTTGGAAGCCCTACGTCAATTTATAAAACAAAACTCTTATCGAAATTCAAGCACACACCTTCCTCCTGGCTGTGTAGATAGAGTTTAAAATGTGCATTAAAATCCCGTTAACGAGAATTCCAGGGGATCTGGAAAAAACAGATCGTGTTACAAATGGACTAAAAAGTGCATTATGAATTCTGTTTTTATCCCTGCAAGGATGACAATTGTGTTCACGTTAATGAAGTGTTTTTCTTAAGGTAGTTCGTATTAACGAGATTGTATTATACTGTGATAGAATATGAACAGCGAACAATTACCTGTGAGAGCACAGTTCCTGTCAGCAGCACAATCTGTTCCAAAATAAGAATATATAATTATTTTGCGATTAGTTGATGGTGAAGGAAATATTTCAGTTCTGATTTTGACTGCCTATGTCTCTTTCAGTTGCCTCATATTTTTTATACATAAGACTATTATTTTGCTTTCTTTCCCTCTTCTGTCAATATATCCTAATAATTACAATTGAAATCTCAAATAACTTGTTAACAGTAAATCAAGATTTCGTCAGTTATGTTAGCTGCATATCTACTTTAGTACATCACAAACTCACACAGCACTCATAGACTGTTTTAGCGGATTTTCGAGGTAATTTTACGTTCAGTAGTTTTTAATAACCTTTCTTTGTCAATTGCGAGGAGAAAACCAATTCTTAAAAGCCTTTTAATACTATATTGATATATGGAAGTGAATTATGGACAGTTGGTTACTGAGCAAAAATTTATTTGAAAGCAGTGGAGATGTGTTTTTATAGATAAATAATGAGAATACCCTAGACATATAATAAGAGTAATAAGGATGTAATTAGGATATTTTCAGGGAAACTGACTCACGAAGAGAACTGACTGCCTACATCAGAAAGAAAGAGAGTTTACATTCTCTAGTCACATGATTAGGAGAAAACTGGAGTTCATCATGACAGTAGGAAAGTTTGAGGGAAAGAGAAGCAGAGAGAGAACGAGAGAAAAGATGGTGTACATTTTTACCTCATGTCATCGAGGATTTGTCTACGTCTGGGGTTTAGGCGTTGCGAACGAGCTTCGTAATTTCGGGGTGCCGGGTTCGATCCCAGCTGCGGGCCTTGCGCCTTGCGTTGGTTTCGACAATGGTATCGAGAAGCCGACCGTCCAGTAGTGACAAACTACTAGATGTAAATATATGCCTAGAAAAACCACAACAGCAAAAAAAAATGCTACGCTTGGTTCTGTAAAGAATACCCAACTAACTTTTAACATCAATTTCACAGCTGATTAAAACTACACGAGACAGAAGGTTTTGGATAGACATGACTACAAACACCACACGGTATATACTTAAAGGAGATGAAGAAGAAGAAATTTGCATCTATTTTCTGAGACTTACGGCTTTTATTGCTATATCAAAACCATTACAAAGCGCTTGGCAGTTAAATCACATGCAGCTGACCTCGAAGCACGGTATATCCAGTTTAGGAAACTACATTCACATCCCATTCATTAGCCACAAACCCAGACTTTCACATAATAATTACTAAAAAGAAATTTTTTTGTAAAATATACAATACAAACCGTAAAAGAATTGAGAGCCATATTTTATATGCAACTAGGCAAACTGTGTGGGAGCTTACAACGTGCACGACTGTACGCAAAACAGTCACTGGATAAAGTGTGGTTAGTACGTTAAAACTTCACAACTGTGACTGTTATTAGCATTGTTTCTGGTTTTAAAATGTCCTATTTATCCATTGTGTATATCTTTGCAATTAATCTCCAAGAAAACATCAATACACATTATTATTTCCTTACCCAGGGATACAAATTGTGCATCCTTATCTAATCCTGTTTTACAGATCCTCTGAAGTTAAAAAATAAAAAAATATTAATGTTATTCACGTCCGCCTTGTCATGAGTTCTTTGAAGTTTAGTGAATATTTTATTCACTTATCTTCGGTATTCGTTAGCTAGCTGCACGCTCACTGTAAAAAAAAAAAAAAAAACTTCAAAGCACCTTTGAAGAATGTATGTCCTGATCTGACGTGTGTGATAAAATACATAAGAGTTGTCAATAGATATGTTTATGTGAATTTTGTTTCACTTTTGATGTTCATTTAATGATCTTTTCTCCTGTTCATTTGTAGATGGTGATGCTATTTATGTCCATTTTTTCTCATCTCTCTTTTTTTTTAGCCCCCCCCCCCCCCCCCCCACCGTTTTGTCCGCACCCTTTATCACTTTATCTCGTGGTACTCTCCATCCTACTCGTCCACTGAGGTATCGTCAGTAACTTCATAATCAGTGTTTTTTTTTTTTTTTTGTTATCTTACTCTGCCACCATCGCGTACACTATGTTTATGTTGTCTATCTCTTCATCTATTTCTCTTTCTTGTGTTCCTTTTCTTCAAACTTTGTCTACATCCTCTCTGTCCCGTCGATGTTATCCATCTGGCTTTCATCATTCTTCTCCCTCTTGTGCCCATTCTCCTTTCCTAACTCGCTATCCTCCATCTTTTGTCTTTCTTTTTCTCTCTCTTTCTCTCTCTCTCTCTCTCTCTCTCTTTCTCTCTCTCTCTCTCTCTTTCTCCCTCTCTCTCTCTCTCTCTTTTCTCTCTCTCTCTCTCTCTCTCTCTCTCTCTCTCTCTCTCTCTCTCTTTATTAACTCCTCTTCCTTCTTAATCTACTCAACCCATTGTACTATTTTATTCTTTTCTTCACCTTTCTTATCAGCCTTCGTGTTCTCTTTCTCTTTGTCGTCGTCTTCCTCTTTTTCCTCTTTTCCTCTCCTCTGCTTCCAATTCCTATGTTTAAATATCTTATCCCCCCCCCCCCCCTATTTTGTCTGATTATGTATTTCACAAACCCTTGTCCTGTGTCTAAAAATCCGCGTTCCTTCCTTCCACTTTCCTTGTTTATTCACTTTTTTTTTTACTGTCGCTTATGCCAGCCACCACTCTTCATTCATTCTGCTTTTTACATTCGCATCGTGTTATTTGTTGTGTGTGTGTGTGTGTGTGTGCGTGCGTGCGTGCGTGCGTGCGTGCGTGTGTGTGTGTGTGGGTGTGGGTGTGGGTGTGGGTGTGTGTGTGTGTGTGTGTGTGTGTGTGTGTGTGTGTGTGTGAAGAAACAACGCTGGCCATCGATGATAAACAGCTGAGGAAGTGGGTTAAAAACTGGACCTGTTCACGATTCCCGGCCCATCGACATACTTTTTCAGTCTGATCTAGCACAGAGGGGTGTCACGTTGTACTGCTTTCTTCAAAAAGAGTTTTTCGCTTGACTTAGGTTGAGGCTTTGGGTAGGAGGGTTTGGGTTTGGGCCAGTTCTACATGTTCTTGCGTAGTTTAAAGTTGTGTCGCCGTGTACAGAACACGCGACATCGGCGATGATGTAATTGGAGGAAAGACAATCTGACACCTCCATCCTCCCACCCCCTCTTTCCTTGAAGAAAGTATGAATGTAGATGAGCAGGAAACGTGTACAGGACCTAAAAACTTAAAAGCTTTAGTAGTAGGCACACGTTCAGGTTGCTTTAGGGGAAGGGGGAGGCGCAGACTGGAGCGGACCATATGATCTCGGTTCATTGACTTTCCCTGCATCTTGAGTTTCATACCTGATGTTTCTCTGTTTGTTTGCTCCTGACATTTCTTCAACGATTTTTTTTTTTTTTTTTTTAGTGTGCGGCCGCTAAAGTAACCAATAATTTTCAATTTGTGAAATATGACGCTGTATATGAACCAGCTTTCTTCCTTGTCAGATCTTGTATGCCCATATTGTTTCACTCTTCCTGCTCTACACCTAGCTAGGAATTCATATGCAACGTTTACAGTCAAACAACAGTAACAATCGTCAATATAAACCTCATCCTAATATGGGGCTCAATCTTTAAGTTATTTGAAAACCGCACCACGGCTGTCGTTGGTGGCTCTAATATAAACTAAATGTTGAACAGGATTTCTGGGCCCGGTGGAATATCATCCGAATGGTTGTTCCTTGCGCAGTCTTGATGTAGTTGAATATTATTCCTTAGATGGCCGAACCACTTCACTTGTTTTGTTTCTAAAGAAATATAGCGCTGGCACACACACCCCGTGCCCTCTTTTTTTCCCTTCTTTTTATATCTTCTTATCTTTCCTCTATATTCTCAGAAAGATTATCTCCTATATCAGATATTAAAATGCGAGATCTGGCTTTGGCAGCAAAGTGTTGATAAAATAATACATTATAGTTTTTTTTTTTTTTCTTAAATATTAATTTAAAAATGTGTTATGAACTCAAACATGAGAGAGAGAGAGAGAGAGAGAGAGAGAGAGAGAGAGAGAGAGAGAGAGAGAGAGAGAGAGAGGGAGAGAGAGAGAGCAGGGGGAAGAGAGAAAGATAGGGAAAGAGAGAGGGAGGGAAAGAGAGAGCAAACGAGATTATGGAGGAGAGATAGGCGGGGGGGGGGGAGTGAAAGAGAGAGAGAGAGCGACAGAGACACGATATACCCCACCTCTTAAATAGTGCATGTATAGTTATTCATAGTAATATGTGTTGAATGAGAAGTACATGTGAGTCGGTGGATGTAGGTTTATTTAACGGTAAAAGAATGTCTGTCTGAAGTGACAACTATTCGTATGAAGAAGGGCAGTTGTTTGCAGTGTAGAATAAGATTTATGTTGTTGCGTTCACGTTGGTATGCTTAGGATTGTGAACCTAATGTGTTGTATGAATATATTTAACAGGTGACATGGCAGTTTCTGTCATGGTTGTACTGGGTTGGCAAATAGGATAGATGGTAGTCGGTATTTGGCAATAGAGTAGATGGCTAGATTGTAGTCGTTATTTGGCTTATTATTTGTATAGCAATGAAGGAGATTCTAGGCGTCACTTGCTAGTTTATCGTTAAGTAGAGTAGATTCTGCTGTCAGTTGCTGAGTTTTATAGTGTGAGGACTTTCTGTTTATAACAGTGTAACATCTTTTGCATCAAGGTCATCTTGGTTGTGTAATATGACATATACGACTTTGTAATTCTGTTTCTTAATATACATGATTGTTAGTTGTTATTCTTTTATTCAATCGTTGGTTTGTTGAGTGTAGGAGTGATACTATTATTGTTAGTTGCTGTAGTCTTTACACCACACCACTTTACTATACTACTCTCTCTTTCATGCCTCCACTGACTATTACCTGATCGTTTGGGGTGTAGACTTATTACTACACTCTCCACATAGGAGAACCATTTGTCCTCTTATACATCCTTTAACTATTATTTCTTCTCATCTGTCTCTCTCTACTTTTATATCTTTTTCTCTTTATCCCCTCTTTAAAGTGTACCCTATTACATATACCCAATACGCCTGGAGGCGGGGAAACGGGTCCTTTACTTTACCCTC